>JACAVU010000008.1:10473284-10803124 GCA_014183005.1 Castanea mollissima
AGATCGTACCATCTAAGCTTTGCCACGACATTTCTAAGCTTCGCCACAACGTCGTTTGCCATTTGAGATCGTATCGGCGGTGAGTGAGATTGGTGGTCTGAGGTGAGATCGGTGGACTGAGGGAGAGATGAAACGATAGAGAGGTGAGAGTGAGAAGACTATACACTGTTGAAAGAGAGAGTTGTGAGCTGAGAGAGTTGAGAGGAGAAAGGAGAGAGGAGAGAGAAACAAATAATAAAATAAAGGATAAACGAGCTACAGTAACCGTGTAAATATACACGATTACTGTAGCTTGTGGATGAGTTTGCACATTTTTACACTACTTTACACCCACTGATGTGGGTGTTTTTTTGGCCAAATTGTGTAAATTGTGTCACTTTTTACATTTTAGAAGACTTTAGAAGCACTGGTGTGGATGCTCTAAGGTTGCTAGTGAGATTTTTGATAAAGAAATATCTATAGAAAACAAATCAGTGGCTGCGAGAGAATCCATTACGATAAAGGATTTCAATGGTGAGTAAATTGATCCATGTTGGCAGTTGTAAGTGCACAATTGCACCTGACCCGAAAACAGTGATGGGCTCAGGCCCAATGAGCCTTAAACAATATGAATTTGTAGAGTGCGGGTTTTGAACCCAGGTTAGAAGAGTTTAAAGGTTATATGGCAAGTCAAAGATTGTCAGCACTCAAAAATAACAAGGAATATTGTAACTCAATCTCCTCGGACGTAAGCCGAGGACTGTTCTTATATTATCTTTCTTTTCTTTCTTTTCTTTTGATTACAAAAAGAGAGAGAGCCCCTATTTCTGTTCTGGGTTTCCCTTAAATACTCATCTTTCTAATCCCTAATACACGTGTTGCCCTATCTCCCCCTAGCTTAGATATTTCTTCTCTCAGTGCCTTTGAATAGTAACCAGAAGTTTCTCTTCCACTGTTCAGGTGTCACTTCCCCATTAATGCGGCTAAGGTGGTAGGTGAAGGGTCTTTAATGTGGAGGCAGCAGCCTTTAGCACTTTTCAAACACGGAGCTTCTAGGACATCCAGGGGTTCACCCCTCTAACCGTTGGTCTCCGTTGTGTCGTTTATGAGCTTTTGTGATAACGTTGCTGATTCTTCTATGCACATCTGAGAGTAAACTCAACCTCGGACTAGTCCTCGGGTCCTCGGCGCATGAGTAGGCCCGAGGTACTACAAGGTTTCAAACTAAAGGGTAGGTCGGCCTTACTTAGTATGGCCCAAAGGCCCATATACCTATCAGAACCCTTTTACTCCCCACAGCAGTGGCAAAGTTAGGGGGTGTGGCACCCTAGCTTTTTCTCAACACATGGTAACATTTTTTTTTTTTTGGCACTAAATTCAAGTATACAACACATAGTAACTCGACAACCCTAGGACACAATTCACCATAAATTCACGCAACCATTCATGCATATGCACTAACAGCCCGTTTGGGATATTATTTGCTATTTGAGTTTTTAGTTTTAAAAAATATATATTATTTATGAGTTTTATTGCATTTTTTAGTACTATTTATGGGTACCATATTACTATTTAGCTAATTTTTAATTTCAACTAAATAAACTTTACCCAATGAGACCTAACTTGCACGAAAATTCCTTTGCTCAAATCTCACAAGCACCTGCACACAAACATTTGGGCTAGACCCACCCGAAACCCACCAAAATCTCAAAACACTTCAGAAAACAAATAAAACAATGCACGTGCTATCACACGCAGTCTTTGCCATGATCCACGCACCTCTTAAAAACCTTCACCTACCCCCATTCTATGATCCTTGAAGCCTCAGCTTTTGGATCTGACTTTCACACACCGCTTACTTATAGACTCAACCTTCACCTACCCCTGTTCTATGCACGTGCTTTCACTTGTTTCCACGCGCCTACCTAAAACCTTCACCTTTTCCCAATCTATAATCATTGAAGCCCATCTCATCTCATGTTTGAGTCAATTGAAGCCCATCTTCCTTGAAACCAGGCTCTAATCATGTTTGAGTCAATTATTTATTTATTTTTCTTTTTTGAGAGGAATTCAAACTTTGTCTTACATTAACAATATATATATATATATATATATATATATATATTACAACAATTTCATAACATTCTTAAATTAATATATACATTATCTACTACAATTTCAATTTAATTTTTCTTTTAATTACGCAACATATTAATTTGAGAAGAAATTGTTTTGACTTTTTATTATTTAAGATAGTCGAACTCTTTTTCTCAAAAAAAAGAAAAAAAAGAAAAAAAAGAAGATAGTAATATATATATATATTACAACAATTTCATAACATTCTTAAATTAATTATACATTATCTACTACAATTTCCAATTTAATTTTTCTTTTAATTACGCAACATATTAATTTGAGAAGAAATTGTTTTGACTTTTTATTATTAAGATAGTCGAACTCTTTTTCTCAAAAAAAAGAAAAAAAAGAAAAAAAAGAAGAAGATAGTAATATATATATATATTACAACAATTTCATAACATTCTTAAATTAATTTATACATTATCTACTACAATTTCCAATTTAATTTTTCTTTTAATTATGCAACATATTAATTTGAGAAGAAATTGTTTTGACTTTTTATTATTTAAGATAGTCGAACTCTTTTTCTCAAAAAAAAAAAATAATAATAATAATAAAAGAAGATAGTAGTACTCTTATATACAAATGAAAAAAGAAAACTTGTCTTTGTCAATTTCCTTACAATTTTAAAGATATGGTTTTTTTTTTTTTGGCAACCTTAACTGTGTGGTTAAGTGAATGCATAATAATAGTGTTAATTGAAATTTTTATTTATTTTAGAAAGAAACGCACACAAGAGACAAAAGGTACACCACAAATTCTACTTAAAAGTAATAGTAACTTTTCAGGGAGGATGTAGCAAATTATATTATACACAATACACTTTCTTAAATGTTAATTGAAACTTCAAAGTAAATATTATGAAAAGTCTTATAAAAAAGAATGTTATAAAAATTGTTGTTTATTGTATGTTAACGTATTTATATTTGGTCTTGAGATTTGCTTTTCTTTTTTTGGTTTATTTCCGTATTCAATAGTGTACACTTGATTGTTCATATTATAAGGGAAAAAAAAGTTCAAAGTTCAAAATTTGGAATTTGGAATTTATAGTTAAATCCTCTGTCCTAAATAATGAAAGTTTAGATGTTGAGTCCCTAGCTAGAAGGTTCAAAGATGTGAACTTTAGCAAATATTTATATAAGCAAATGAATATTGTTTCCTTAAAAGAAAACAAGGTTATTTAGAAGGGAAAAAAAAAGATTCAAAAAAAGATTTTAAGTCATGGTTTAATTAATTTTAGAAAAAGATATGCACCCATTATCACTTTGTAATACATGTGGGGGGTGGGTTCCTAGCAAGCATTGCGCCCATCCGCTGACTCTCTTTGGGTGCTAGGGTGAGGTCTATGGTGCCCCGGTTATAGTAGCTATGACTCAATCCAACATTCCCTAACGGGGTGCTCTTATTAGGTCACGCCCTGGGGGGTAAGCCACATATGGTCGCCCTCGCCCCCCTTTTTGTTCATAAAAAAAAAATTTGATATTGATTATAATTTTTTAATTAGTTCTAATTTAAATTCACAGTTAAAACTAATTTTTTTACCCACCGATAACAACTAATAATAATTTTTTACTTAAGATTTATAGTAAAAAAAAGGGGGAATTAGGTTTTTAGAGTTTTGAGGCATATGTGTGGAGAATCAATGATTAAAAGAAAGCACGTTTTAGGAAGATTGGAGATGGTTTTTATAAAATTTGGAACTTTCTCTCTAAATAAAAGATCAGAGTTTTATTGAATCAGAAAAAATGAAATGATACAAGCAACTTGATCTCAATACATTAAGGCTATTCTATATATACACGTCTCTAAGATAACCAAATCCCTAATTTTCAGGAAAATTAGTTACTAACAATGCTAAACTATACAATGGTATTACAACATTTACATGACAGACCAATGGCTACAAGCCACGTGTATCATAATCTCCAAAGCCATGTATGAACACTTCATGATAAGGCACAACTTCAATGGTCTCTAGAATATCCTTGCAAGCCCACTGATGCTTTGTATCTGATGCCTCTGCTTCGCATTGCTTGTAGCTGAACTTGTGTGCAAGTGGTGCTGCTCCACTCTTGCACTACTGCCCTGCACTAGTCTCAGCAGATGCATCCTCAAGCATTGAGCAAAGGGCATTAGTTTTAACACCCCCCCTCAAGAGCAAGGCTCTTGCAATTTCTGAAAATTCAATGTTGGCAGCAATGATGTTGATCAAACCCAATTTCTTAATCAATCTGACATAATTGTCTACACCCAAGGCTTTAGTAAAAACATCAGCTAGCTGATTTTTAGAAGCCACATGAAAGGTCTTAATTGTTCCATCTAAAACCCTATTTTAACAATGTGGCAATCAACTTCTATGTGCTTTGATCGTTCACGAAATACTGGATTTGCAGCTATGTGTAGTACTGGCTGGTTATCACAGTATAATAGAACAGGTTTATCATGTTGCACATGTAAATCCTTTAATAGATATAACAACCATGTGACTTCACATGTTGTGGTTGCCATGGATCTATATTCAGCCTCAGCTAAAGATCCTGAAACCATGTGTAAAGTTGTGATTTACAACTATGTTTTATATTGGCTCTATTTCATGACAAAAAGTGTTGTATTTGCTTTAATTTGTTCCTTGTATTTTTGTGGGATTTTATTGTATTGGGTTTAGTATTAAGTTGGTGAAGATTCAAGCTAAATTGAAGATCAGTGATTTTCGCAACTGTCTCGCTAGTAACTAACCCGCAAAAGAGCCACGTGAGAAGCACATACTAGAAGCTGAAGCGATGTGCCAGCCTGGAGGATTTCGCTAGTGTCTCGCAAGTAAGGCTTTCTCGCGAGACACCCGCAAAACTCTCTACCTAGAGGTTTTTTTAAGTGTGACTTTCTTACCCTTCACCCATACTATATATACTTTCATTACCCACAAAAGTGTAAGGAGGTCATTTTAGAGAGAAAAACCCTAGATAAGTTTTCAACAACACACACACCTATCTTTTAGAGAGAGAGCTACTAATCTTTAGTGAGAAATCATCCTAGCCTCTTCTCCTTCCCTCTCCCATTGCCATACCTTGAGAGGAGATTTGTACCCAAACACAACTTACACCTTTTTAGAGTGTAGTAAGCGTTTTGGAGATTGAGAAGTTTTGGGGATTTGCCAAAAGAAGCCAGTGAGGCTTGGCGGATGCAATCAAACATATTGCGGGATCCGGAAAGCTAGAGAAGACATGACTCTAAGAAGTCCGTTGGTAGTAGGAACTTGGAGGGCTCAAGAACATTGGGTAGACTAGGCTTGGAGGGTCTTTTGTTATTCGTGTACTCCAACTTTATTCTCTAGTGGATCGATTTACCGCTTGGAGGGCAGCGGAGAGGTTTTTTGCCGAGTTCTTCGGTTTCCTCTTCAATAATACGTCGGCGTGTTATCTTGTGTTTGCATCTCTCTTCCCTTACTCTTGTGCTTTACTTTTATTGTTTGTTGTTCATTGATGAAGCAAAATATCGTTAGTTAATGAGGGTTCGTCCAGATGAAAGTCAGTTGGTGGTAGTTCGTCTAGGTGATGACTGTATCACTCCTGCGTCTTTGAATGAGGTAAAAGTTTCTTTAGTCGGCCACCGGTGCGGTGTCTGCCACAACGCCTCCAATGCCAAAATTAGCACAAAAGAAAAAGAGTTTTATAAAGGAATCACTTCACCTTTAATACAACTGTGTTGATGTCTCGTACCTTATGTTGGTGGTGTAAAGGCTTTATATACCTTCTTCTGGACTCTAGCCGTTATGGCATTAATTCCTGGCTTAATGGCGCTCCTGGCCGAGTAATGGGTCTTTAATACGCTTCCAACGGTCTACCCAGCTAGTGTCGTAACCGCCCGAGGTATTATTGCCGGCATTGAATGATTTTGGTATCATCGTAAGTGACGTGGCAATGTTTTGTTCGTCATAGGGGAGTAGGGGTCGTCTGCAGCATTATCTTCGTTCGTGAACCCTTCTCGTCAGCTCCATCAGATGCCCCTTGGATTCTGCAGTCGTCGTGACATGTCACGTCGACCACAGAATGCGAAACGTTTGAGCTGCAGGCAAATTTTGGGATTTCGTGCCGTAATAAAGGTGTAGTGGCGACGCCATACTGGTTGTGGCCACGTGGCGCTTACTGGTGGGTGTAGTTACTGTTCCTTTTGTGCGACCCTTAGGTTTCCCGCCGATTTCCGGTTTTTCAGGGCTTCGTTTAAAAACTCCCTCTTTTCTTTTTCTTTTTTTGCTTTTCACCTCCTCAAATTCCCTGTTTGTGCTCTAAACCTTCCTATCTCTTTGATTTCTTCTGTAAACCGGTGTGCATCTCCATTCTTCCAATTTCTTCTGTAAGCTGGTGCGAGGCAGGGTTCCCTACCTTCTCCATCCGAGGTATGTCCTTCTTCTCCCCTTTCGATCCTTCCTTTCTTTCTTTTTTCTTTTTCTTTTTTGCAATGAATTTTTGATACCCCCCTCTTTCTCCTTTTTTTTTTTTTTTAGCTTCTTTGGTCTTTCTATGGTTGATAGTTCTGAGGTTTGGACTATTTGTCCTTCAATTTCTTTCATTTTTGTGCGCTTAGAAGGGTTTGTAGGTGTTTTTCCGAGCCTTGAGGGTTTTGTTTCCGAGGGTAATGGTTTGGGAGTAGTGGTGGCCGATTTGTTGCCGTTGCTTCGTCTGTCCGTCAATTGGTTGGGGAATTTGTTAAGGGAGTGGGTAGAGATGTTCGAGGTGAGGACTAGTGAGCTCGAGACCGGGTTGTCGTCTAGTGACGACCCAGTGGGGGGAGACACAACCGTCTCTACCTTTCGGGAGGTTAGGGCTTTCCATGCCCTTAGAGAGGTATGTGGGCTGGATTCTGAGACTCTGGGTTGATTTAGGGATAGATTTCAGTTCCCGGAGCGGGTTAGGGTTCGTTTGCCCACAAAGGAGGATCGGGCCTGTCATTCCTTTCTTGAAGAGGTTTGTTTTATGAGTCTTCCTTCATCTGTGGGTTGAGGCTCCCGGTCCATCCTTTTTTTATGGAGTTGTTAGACCGTTACGGTATTGCTCCAGGGTAGCTCATGCCCAACTCCTGGAGAATACTGGTCAGCTGTATGGGGATATGGCTGGCCACTACGGATGGTGGAGAGCTTAGGGTGGATGAGCTCACCTATTTGTACCGTCTGAAGGAGTCCCAAAATTTCGGGTACTATGAGCTAGTCCCGTGGGAAAAGAGGACTAGGATAGTCCGAAGTCTACCCTCGTCTTTCAGGTACTGGAAGTCCCGGTTCTTCTTTGTGTCAGGGGAAGATTTTGAAACCCCCTCCGGAGGGGTTTGGGGTGAACTCCCGAGGCTATCTCGTCAGTGGAGGACCCCTACCTTAGGTGCGTCATTACTTATTCCCGTCAAGCGAGTTTCGTTAAGTTTGCTTTTTCTAGTTTTTAACTTCTCTATCCATTGTTTTGCGCAGTCAAAAGGCGCCCTAAGCTCAAGAGTAGGTATAAGGAACGTGTAGAGAAGGCAATCGAGTACGCGCAGACGATTGAGGATTGGGACGACCTGGTGGATCCGCGAACTCTCGCGTTCTCTTGCCTCGGCCCAGAACCTTCTGCTTTCGTCTTGCGTAACCTTAGGATTGAGGGAAAGAAAAGTAAGTGACGCTTCGTCCGCACCGTATATTTCTTTCACATGTATATTTCTTTCACAAATGTTCCTCTCTTGCAAAGATGACGACCAAATTTAACAAAGGTATGTATGATAAGATGAGGGCCAAAAAAGACGAACCGTTGTCCCACCTCGGGAAGAAGGTGGTACGCATTACTAGGAAGGGCCCTCCAATTACTTCTGCGGCTTCTGTCACACACCTCGCCTCTAGGACTGACACAACGAGGTCTGCCTCTCCCGCTGCCTCTATCGAGGAGATCCCCACTCCTGCTTCCAAGAAGCAGCGAACCTCAGACAAGGGGAAGGAGAAGGCTGACTCTCGCTCGTCCTTAATCTGGGACAACGAAAAATTGGCTGTGGACAGGGCTCGTGAAATTTTGACGGCAAAGGACTTGAGTGTCTTTTTAGGCTCGTCGACGAAGGACCTCGTGGATCATCATCTGCACAAGCTAGTCCAGGTAATGCCCTTGTGTCATTCTTGTTTCTTATGCCCGTCCCTTTTTCCTTCCCCCCCCTTTTTTTTTTGAGGTGTGATCTCCTTGTGTGTTCTACAAGTGTTGGGGGAGAGTATTCACCTTTCCTCCTAGTATTTAGCTCAAGAGGCCAAAGTCGAGTCTGCTTTGTCGCAAATATCGGCCTTGGAGGTGGATAACTCAAAGCTGAAGAAGGAGCTTATAACTACCATGGGTGAAGCCAATCTTGCAAAGGAAGAGGCCAGGAAGCTTCAGGACAACTTCAGGACTAAGCGGCAGTTGGTTCTAGAGAAGGACGAACAACTTGCCTCTACCCGGGAGAGGTTGAAGGGAGTTGTTGCGAGGGCTATAGAAGGCTTCTAGCAAACTGAAGAGTACAACTCTGTGCTCTTCGGTTGGTACTTCAAGGGATTCAAGCTGTTACGGAGATACCTGATCAAGCACCCCTCTAGAGTAAACTTGGAGACGCTGGATATGGAGGAGGTGGACAAAGAGATGTCTGTTGATGAAGCCACGCAGCAATCGGTCCTTGACGCTAGTGCCCCGACGGACGTTCCTCCTACTGATGATGCAGCCGACGAATGAAAACTTGCGATAATTCCAGTTTTTTTTTTTTGGTGTGCCCTTTGTATTTTGGGCTTCAATTTGAGAACAATTTTATTCATATTTTGAGAATGCTACTTTTGGCTTAAAGTAATTACTTACTGCTCTTGTTTTCGTAGCTGTCTGCTTTGTTGTCTTTACTTGCGTGGTATGTTGCACTTATCAGAAATATACATCCGTCATTGCGGAATCCTATTACTTAGACTTTTCGAGACAATCTTTTTGTCTCGTCAGTAATGTACATCCGTCGTTGCGGAATCTTATTACTTAGATTTTTTAAGACAATCTTTTTGTCCCGTCAGTAATGTACATCCATCGTTGCGGAATCTTATTACTTAGATTTTTTGGAGACAATCTTTTTGTCTCGTCAGTAATGTACATCCGTCGTTGCGGAATCTTATTACTTAGATTTTTTGGAGACAATCTTTTTGTCTCGTCAGTAATCTGACCTGGTCTGCTAGCACAACTATATTGGGTAGGCAATGCTTTTATTAATTTCAGAAAAGTGAATACATTAGCTTGTTACACCTTTTGATGGTACTTCTTTAAGTGCTCAATGTTCCATGGTCAAGGAATCATTTTCCCGTCCTAGGTTTCCAGGTGATAACTACCTTGCCTGGAGTAATGGGTGACTCGGTATGGTCCTTCCCATGTGGGGCCGAGTTTTCCTTGGGTGGAGTCTCTAGTTGCTGTAGTCACCTTGCGCAGGACAAGGTCACCAATGTCGAGTCACTTGAGCCTCACCCTTCTATTATAGTACTCAGTCATTTTCTTCTGGTATTGCGCCATCCTGTCCGAGGCTCTGTCTCTTACTTCATCCAGGCAGTCCAGGTTCACTCGTAACTGTTGGTCATTGTTTTCATCGTGGAATGCTTCTTGTCTGATGCTAGTTACTCCTACTTTGACCAGGATTACTGCTTCAGTGCCATATGTAAGCCTGAATGGGGTTTCGCTTATCGGAGTTCTCGTCGTGGTTCTGTAGGCCCATAACACGTTGGGCAATTCTTCTGGCCAGGCGCCCTTCGCGTCATCCAGCTTGGTTTTAATTATCTAGAGCAATGTTCGTTCGTTACTTCTGTCTGCCCATTCGCCTGTGGATGCCTAGGGGATGAGAACTGATTTCTAATGCTGAGGCTGGAGCAGAAATCTCTGAAGCCTTGGTTGTCAAACTACCGCCCATTGTCTGATACAATCGTCTGTGGGATCCCGAACCTGCAGATGATATTTTTCCACACGAAGCTTCAGATTCATGCTTCGGTGATGGATGTCGTTGCCTCTGCTTCAACCCATTTTGTAAAGTAATCAATTGCAACGAGTAGGAATCTTACCTGACCTTTTCCCGGGGATAGTGGTCTGACGATGTCGATTCCCCATTGCGCAAATGGCCACGAGGATGATATGGTCGTCAATTTCTCCGCCGAGAGTCGTTAGATGTTCCCGAATCTCTAACACTTGTCACAATTCTTGACGAGTTACGCTGCATCTGCTTGGACAATTGGCCAGACATAACCTGTTCGGATGACTTTGCTCGCCAAGGACCTTTGGCCAGCGTGGTCCCTGCACACACCTTCGTGTATTTCTTCTAAGATGTACCTGGCTTCGTCCTCGTTGACACACTTCAAGTAGGGTAGGGAATAGCCTCTTTTGTATAGGCGGTCATTCAGAATCGTGAATCTGGTTGCTCTCTGCTTGATTTTCCTGACGTCTTTGGCATCCTGCGGGAGGCGCCCGTCTTGGAGGAAGGACATGATTGGTGCCATCCAGCTGTTTATGCTCTGGATTGCGAATGTCGAGATTTCTTCGATGCTGGGGCGTTCTTGCATTTCCATGTTGAGCTCCGCGCATGCCAGTTCATCTTCTGACGAGGCTATTTTCGCAATCTCGTCTGCTTCCATATTCTGGCCTCTTGGGATCTACACGAACTCCAATTTTTCAAATTCCCGGGCCAAATGCTTCGCTATCTTGAGGTATTTCTACATTCTTTCCTCCTTTGCTTCGTACTCCTCTCTGATCTATCCTATTACTAGCTTCAAGTCACTTTGGACGAGTAGGTTTTTTGCTCCGATTGCCTTCCCGAGTCTCAGCCCTGTTAATATCCCTTCGTACTCCGCTTCATTATTGGTGGCTGGGAACTTAAGTCGAACCCCATATCTGAGCTTTTCTCCGTCGAGGGTCGTTATAACGACCCCTACTCCTCCCCTTTTTTGGGCTGATGATCCATCAGTCTAGATCGTCCATTGTTCTGTCGCATCTTCGCAGTTGTCATCGTCGTTAGGGGTGAACTCGGCAATGAAATCTGCTAAAGCTTAGGCTTTGATGGCAGTTCTAGGAAGGTACTCAATGTCGAACTGGCTGAGTTCCACTGCCCATTGAACCATTCTCCCGGCTGCCTCTGGTTTGTTCATGGATTTCCTGATCGGTTGGTCCGTCATTACCAGGATCGGGTGTGCTTCAAAGTATGGTCGCAGCTTCCGTGAAGCTACTATTAAAGCGAATGCAATTTTTTCAATCCTAAGGTACTTGGCTTCTACTCCCTGGAGGGCTTGACTTATGTAATAAACTGGAACCTGTTTCTTGTCTTCCTCTCTGATCAGGGCCGCACGGACGGCTGTGGCTGACGCTGCTGGGTATAGGTAGAGGCTTTCCCCTTCCTTTGACGAACTTAGTAGGGGTGGATTGCCCAGGTAGTGTTTGAGCTCTTGAAACGCAGCTTCACATTCGTTAGTCCAGGCAAAAGCTTGCTTCAACGTCTTGAAAAAGGGGAGGCATTTGTCCATTGCTTTGGAGACGAACCTATTCAGTGCAGCGATCCACCCCATGAGCTTCTGGACATTTTTGACGGACTTCGGTGACGTCATGTCAAGTATTGCTTGCACCTTCTCCGGATTTGCATCTATCCCTCTTTGGGACACCATGAATCCCAATAATTTTCCTGATGCTACCCCAAAAACACACTTACTGGGATTCAACTTCATCTGATATCTCCTGAGGGTGTTAAATGTTTCTCCCAAATCGTCTAGGTGCGCCAGTTCCTTTTTGCTCTTGATGAGCATGTCGTCCACATACACCTCCATGTTTCTGCCGATTTGCTTGCTGAACATTTTGTTTACTAATCTTTGGTACGTTGCCCCCGCGTTCTTCAGTCCAAAGGGCATTACCTTATAGCAGTAGAGTCCCTGGCTCGTGATGAAGGCGGTTTTTTCTTGATCTTCCTCAGCCATCTTTATCTGGTTGTATCCTGAAAAGGCATCCATGAACGTCAATAGTTTATGCCCGACCGTGGAATCTACCAGCTGGTCTATCCTAGGCAAGGGGAAACTGTCCTTTGGGCATGCCTTGTTTAGATCCGTGAAATCTACACACATTCTCCATTTTCCATTTGTTTTCTTTACCAGCACGACGATGACGACCCCCTAGTTATAACACTCACGATCGAAGGATTTAACACCAAGAGAATACTTATAGACAACGGCAGTTCCGCAGACATCATGTACTTGCCAGCCTTTCAGCAGTTGAAACTTGATCCCAGGAGACTGCGTCCCTTCGACTCCCCTCTCGTCAGCTTCAGCGGGGACAAGGTATACCCCAGGGGCATAGTGACACTAAAAGTCACGATAGGAACCTACCCAAAGCAACAAACACGTCAGTTGGACTTTCTGGTGGTAGACTGCCCGTCCGCGTACAATGTAATCATTGGCAGACCCACGCTCAGCAGGTGGAAGGCGGTCACGTCCACATATTGCCTACAGGTGAAATTCCCAACTGAGGACGGTGTTGGCGAAGTTAAAGGGGATCAAGTCCTGGCCAGGGAATGCTACCAGGCTGTAGTGGCTACAAAGGAGAATCATACATGGACAATCGAGAAGGAAAAAGAAGACAAAGTAGAGGCCTTGGAAGCAGTCGAGCTCGTCGAGGGGGAGACCGTGAAGACGACGAGGACAGGGACAACACTAAGTCCCGAAATGAGAACGAAGCTCATTCAATTCCTCAAGAAAAACCAGGATGTCTTCGCATGGAGTCATGAGGATATACTCGGCATATCACGACAGGTGATTCAGCACAAATTGAACGTAGATCCCGGGAAAAAGCCCGTCCAATAGAGGCGCCGAGTCTTTGCCCCCAAACGAAGCCAGGCGATCAACGACGAAGTTAACAAGTTAGGGGTCGTTGTGTGGCTGCCTTACTCCTCGAGCATCCTCTTCGTTGAAAGACATGTCTTGGTTTGCTCGTCTCTGCTTGAATGGGGGCTGCATATGGACGCTATTCACTTGTCTCTAGCATGCTTTCTTGAGGGACTTGCACGATCCCCCCGTCGGTGGCTCTCCCGCAATCGTGTGTATTTCTCCAATCACGTCCTGTGGTGGTTAGGAAGGGCTGACCCCATTTTTTGACGAAGACTCGCGCTGGCCCTTGCAGTCGTCTCTAAACCTGCTAGGTTCTCCCCTCTTTACATATTTTTGTAGTTTTCCTTTCTGTATCAACTCTTCTATCTGTCCTTTCAAGTCTCGGCAATCCTCCATGTAATGGCTATAATCCTTGTGGAATCGGCAGCATTTGTTCTTGTCCCGCACGTTAGGTGACGAATGCAAAGGCCTCGGCCACTGAAGGTAATGTTGATCCTGGATCTGTGTCAGAATTTTGTCAATAGGCATAATCAGAGGGGTAAATTTTACAGTTCGAGGTGTCTTCTCGTCCTTTCGTTTGTCTACGTCATTTCCTCAATGATTTGGGCGCTCCCTCTTCTGCCCCCTGCGTTCGTCTTCATTCCTTCCCTCCTTTTTTGGCCTGCCCTCATCCACAATGGCTACCAGCGCGTCCTCGGCATTCATGTACTTTTGTGCCTTCAGGAGCATCTCTGCCATCATCCGAGGCGGATTCTTTGCCAGCGAGACGACGAATTCTCAGGACCTAAGCCCTGCTTTAAATGTCGTCAGCTGTACTTTGTCGTTTGCATCGTCCACTTCTAGAGTCTCTCGAGTAAAGCGCTTCACGTCTGACCGCAAGGTCCCCTTTCCCCTTGCTTGATAGTGAGTAGGTGATCCGCTGGTCTCTTAAGACGTTGCCCTCCGATAAAATGGTGCAGAAAGGCGCTATTTAACTATTCGAAGCTGTCAATAGATGAGGTGGGCAGCCTCGTGAACCATTCCCTACCAGCCCCCTTCAACGTGGTAGGGAAGGAATGACACATTATCTCATCAGGGGGCTGTTGAAGACCCAGTGTCGTCTTGAAGGTATTAAGGTGATCTTGGGGGTCCTTAAGTCCATCAAAAGGTTCGAGCTGAGGTAACCAAAACTTTGCTGGTATTGGCCATTCTAAGACTGCCATAGTAAAGGGTGAATCTGTCGCCCTGACCATCCTATCTAGGCTCCGATCCATCTTCTCTTTGATGGCATTTCTCAGCTCATTCATCTCCTTTCTCATTTCCTGGAGGAGATCAGAATGCTGTTCCTTTGGAGTGATGGTCCTTCGTCGGTCAGTTCTCCCGTGGCTATTCCCTTCGTCCTCTTAGACCGCTCTTGATCGGTTCTCCTCCTGCTGAAGTTTTTGTCTCATTTCTTCACTCTGCCTGGTGAGCTCTTCCACAGTGGCCGCAAGAGCTTGAAATTGCTGAGCCAAGGCTGCTGAGTCTTGGTTGGATTCCATCTGGATATCGAAGTTGGTAGGAACTGCGCTTTCGGATCGTAGTACGAGAACGTCGTCCCCACAGACAGCGCCAAGCTGATGAAGCAAAATATCATCAGTTGATGAGGGTTCGTCCAGATGAACGTCAGTCGATAGTAGTTCGTCCAGTTGATGACTGTATCGCTCCTGCGTCTTTGAATGAGGTAAAAGTTTCTTTAGTCAGCCACCGGTGCAGTGCCTGTCACAACGCCTCTGATGCCAAAATTAGCACAAAAGAAAAAGAGTTTTATAAAGGAATCAATTCGCCTCTAATACAATTGTGTTGATGTCTCGTACCTTATGTTGGTGGTGTAAAGGCTTTATATACCTTCTTCTGGACTCTAGCTGTTGTGGCATTAATTCTTGGCTTAATGGCGCTCCTGGCCGAGTAATGGGTCTTTAATACGCTTCCAACGGTCTACCCAATTGGTGTCGTAACCGCCCGAGGTATTACTGCTGGCATTGAATGATTTTGGTATCATCGTCAGTGATGTGGCAATGTTTTGTTCGTCATAAGGGAGTAGGGGTCGTCTGCAGCATTATCTTCACCTGTGAACCCTTTTCGTCAGCTCAATCATTCATGTTTATGCACTAGAGTAGTATTGGTTATTTACGCTTCATTTACTCTTGTTTCCACACTTAGATAAGTTAGAGTAAAAGCAATCTAGCCGTATTTTTTTAATTTGGGTTCTAAACAGCTCTTGTGTTTTTAACACAAATCCGAGCTTTCACCATGAATTGTTTCTTTGATCTCCATGATATTAATGAATCCCCAAGGAAGACACAATACCTTGTAAGGGATTTTCTGGTATCTGGACACCCTACCCAGTCAGCATCATAGTATGCTTTCAGCTACAAGTCTGAATCACAAGAAAAAAACACCCCTTGACCTGGAGTTCCTTTAATATATTATAATATCCTATTAGCTACCTGCATGTAAGGAACTCTAGGCTGAGCAAAAACTGACTTAACCTATTTACAGCATAGGTAATGTCAAGCCTACTCAAAGTCAAATACATCAACTTCCCTATAAGCCTCCTATATTGACCTGAATCTTTTAGAAGCTCTCCATTACCCTTTGACAGCTTAAGTTGTTGCTCCATGGGTGACTTCAAAGGCTTACAACCCATCATTCCTGTTTCTTTTAGAATCTCAAGTGCAAACTTCCTTTAATTCAAGCTAATTCCCTTATCACTCCTTGCAATCTCAAGTCCCAAAAAATACTTGAGTGACCCTAAGTCCTTTATTCCAAACTTAGCATCCAGAAATGACTTTAAAACTGCCACACAGTTTGGATCATTTCCTGTAATCACCCTGTCATCCACATACATGAGCTATGCAATAAATAAAGGACCCTTGGCATACACAAATAAGGAGTGATCAATTGGGATTGAACAAAACCAAGTTGCTGAATGGTTGAAGACAGCTTAGTGTACCATTGTCTAGAGGCCTGTCTTAACCCATAAAGTGACTTAACAAGCCTGCAAACAATTGGCTTTTATACTATATAAAATCTGGAACTCTCTCTCTAAATAGAAGATCAGAGTTTTATTGAATTAGAAAAAATGAAATGATACAAGCAACTTGATCTCAATACATTAAGGCTATTCTATATATACACGTCTCTAAGATAACCATATCCCTAATTTTCAAGAAAATTAGTTACTAACAATTCTAAACTATACAATGGTATTGCAGCATTTACATGACAGACCAATGGCTACAAGCCACGTGTATCATAGTCTCCAAAGCCATGTATGAACACTTCATGATAAGGCACAGCTTCAATGGTCTCTAGCACATCCTTGCAAGCCCACTGATGCTCTGTATCTGATGCCTCTACTTCGCATTGCTTGTAGCTGAACTTGTGTGCAAGTGGTGCTACTCCACTCTTGCACTGCTGCCCTGCACTAGTCTCAGCAGATGCATCCTCAAGCATTGAGCAAAGGGCATTAGTTTTAACAGTTTTGGTACTTTAAAACCCTTTGTATATGAAAATCGATAGACAAAGCTTCTGTTTGTTTTACACTTTGAAGCTTTAGAAGAAATTATGAATGAAGAATTTGCAAGTACTTGAGAGCTGTTTGTTATACTTGGGAAGGTTGGAGCTATAACAATGCTAGTATTTGGTCTTGGCAAGTCTCCGCTTGCATCTCTTCCACCTGCAATCTCTTATGATAAGTGATAACCTTATAAAACCACCTTTATTATTATTCAAGTAGAAATCACTAATATTTGTTCAGGCTGCAGTGACTATGACTTGGATGAAGGCATCACGGGTTGGTTGCAATCTGTTGTTATATACTGAAATTGTGGATTTACAAAAAAATTCTGTCATTGTGGACTAATAAACTAATGTTTTGAACTCACTTTGGCATGTACTAATTGGATTAGGCTATAAAAACATTTCCGGAAAGCACAATTGTATTTGTACCTACTCCTTTTGGTGTATTATGCAGATGCGGTTATTTAGTTGTATATGTAACTAATATCTAGGACAAAACTTAGATATAGTTATTTAGTTGTAGAACATTTGTCCTAATTAAATTTATTGTTTCAAACACATAATTGAATTGCTTTTGATTCTTTTTGGAAAAGATAATATTGTTTGTGCTATTTTGGTTAGTGAAGACAAGTGTTTGTGTTTAATTGGGCATCTGCTCTGCCTAAGGAACGTTAATATCCCCTAGTATTTGTCCTGTTCCAAATAATTTTCGTGATTATTATACTGATGTTGGACTTTCTAGTTTCTAAGCTATTAGAAAATCCCTTTTGATGTTTGTGTTCTTGGAGGATCGAAGATACTTATTCTCGAAATTTGGATGACAAGGTTAAATCCCTAACAATATTTATTTCTGGAGCTAGACAATGTGGAAATGGTTTTGATTGTCATTGTCATTGTCATTGTATTGGTTGGTGAAGGCAGGGGCGTGGTTGTGAATTGTGATGGCACTAGCCTTGCTCAGAAAATGTTAAATGGTTGAGACGTTGAGTTATCCTACTATGACGAAATTCAAAAGTAGAGCCCTCGTGTAGAAGTTGGCGTAATGGTTGAAACTTGGAGCTTCAGCTACATTGAATTTTTTGGCCAAAGGATATTATTTAAATGAGTCCATAAAACTCATGTTTTACACTATCCAATAAGAAATTGTCATATCAGTTTTTACTTAAAACTCAATATATTTTTCCACACATAAAAACATCTTAATAAATTTTTAATTAAGTGAGATTTTCAAATGATGATTATAATTGATTAAGTGTAGTTGTGCTTATTTTTTAATATGTAATATGACAATGTGGCATGTTCGAATTGGAGGGGTAAAACTTGAATTTTACGCCACATTCTTGTTGAATTTAATCTCTATTTAAATACTTTTCTTTTCTTTTTTTGAGAATCCTATTTAAATACCTTATGATATTGCAAAGCTAGATCTCACAAAATATAGGGCTTGCCTTGCCATTTTTCTATAGAACAGTCCAACTCCAATTGTTCAACCCTTTAAATCTATGTCTAACATTACAGAAAAACACAGCGGTTTTTTTCTTTAATTTTATGCCTGAATCATGACAATTGTTTTTTTTTTTTTTTTTTATATATAAAATTTACCTTGTTTTAGTTAGTATTAATTCATCAAGTTATGTCTTAAGTATCATTTTTGTTTAATGTTGGATAATTCTTATTATTAAGTGAAGTTGCAATAATGACTTTGGTAAATTAGATTCTATTATTAACTCAAAAATAAAAGATTATATTGTTTAGAAGTTCATAAAAAAGAGTTAGAAAATAATTAAATAATACAAAAAATAATTATGAAAATAATCTTAATAATTCTTGATTATATAAAAAATACTCATTTTCCCCCAAATGCATGTATTGCTTTACTTACGGACAAAATTTGTTACAATTATTTTTACATTAGAAAAAGATGTTGAGCTCCTTTTTTTTTTTTTTTTACAATTAAATATCAATATTTGTATATACAATTTTTTAAAATAATATCTAAAAAAATTATTTTAATTTTTAAGTACTCTTGGACCATTCAAAAATTATTGGACTATTCAAAAAATTCATGTCTGTAGTCAGCACGTAATAAAATTCAAGGTGATTTAGCAAGAGGTCCGTAAATTTATAATTTAAGGAGATTTGTCCAAAACCGTTCTCAAAAAAAAAAGAAAAAAAAAATCCAAACCATAAAATGATAAAGTAAAAGTCAGTTTTTTCAAAAAAAAAAAAAAGAGTAAAAGTCGGAAACAAATTTCGGTATTTTTTTTCCTTTCATTATTTTTCCCATTTATATATACAAAAAATAAACTAAATATTTATTCATTAATATTTACACCATATTTTAATTTAGTCCTTAACCTTTCAATGGTATTAATTTAGTCTTTAAACTTTTAGTGTTGTGTCAATTTAGTCTTTATCATTATATATTAGATGAAAATTGTTTACATAGTAAACAATCAAAATAAAATTTTAGTTTATTGTCACATTAACAAAAGTTAATTTTTTTTATTTTGGTTATTAGATATGTTATTAATTTTCATTTAAAAAATAACTATAGAAATTAAATTGACATGAAACTGAAAATTTAAAGACGAAATTGATACAATTAAAAAGTTAAGGATCAAATTAAAATACGAAGAATAGATTAAGAATTAATTTACCAAAAAATAAATAATAATAATAATAATAATAATGACGATGGATATCTAGGATCCTACAAAAATAGACATAAAACAGAGAAAAGAATTGCCTTTAACATAGCGCTAGAGTCCTGGACAATCACCCAAACCTGCACCCTGCTCTGTTCTTCTTCAATCAAACTCTCTCTCTCTTGCTGTGATCTGATTCTACGGGTTCTCTCTGCTTTGTTTTCCGATCTATCAGTCTCAGGTACGCACGCTCTCAAATCGTCCCAGATTTCATTTTCGTTTCCCTCTCTTTTCAATTTTTACTATTACACATTCCGATCTGAATTGTATTTTCCTTCAAGAAAAGCAAAAAAAAACACCAACCATGAATTCAAATTACGGGAAATCCAGCTTCGACTTCGATCTCGGAATCAGATCTTCCCAACCCAAATCCCTAAACGAACAGAAAAACCATTCCTACTCCTCTTCTTCTTCTTCTTCTTCTTACACCTCTTCGTTTTCCTCCACCCAACAACCCAAACCCGCGTGGCAGCCCAACAAACCCTCCTGGACCCACCAGCCCGCTCCGACCCAACCCGCCACCCGCCCCGGCATTTCCTCCGGCCCCACTTCTTCCATGGTCGGTGACATCTTCGGCAAGACCTGGTCTTCCTCCTCTGCTTCCGGTTCGGGTATTGGTATCGTCGAAAAGAACCCGAATTTGTTCGGGGATTTGGTCAGCTCGGCTCTGGGTGGACAGTGCAAGACCAATTCCAATGTCCCTTTGAAGAATTCCACCCCATCGTCGAATAAGACCTCGTTTTCGATGGGAAACGTGGCTGATTCATTGCCAAAGACTGGTAGTTCGGTTAATACTGGTGGGAATTGGGGTTCTTCTGGGAGTTTCACAAGTGGGTTTAATGCTGGTTATAGCAATAGCAATAGTAATACTAATAGGAACAATGATACTAGTGTTAATAAGGGTCCCAATCTTGGAGGCCCTTCGATTCGTAGTGGGGTTGGGATGAGTGGGATGAGGAGCTCTAATAAGGACCCATTTGGTTCTTTGGTTGATTTCGGGTCAAAACAATCCGGTCCTAGTGTTAATTCTGCAAGTAAAAGTAGTGTTAGTGGTAGTACTGGTAAGGTTAATGCTGGTGATGATGGTTTTGGGGATTTTCTGAATGCGCCCAAGTTTAATTCGAGCACAAAGACATTTCCTTCTAGTGATTTTAGCTCGAGTAATGATGATTTTATTGGAGTGAATTCGGGTTCTGATTCAAAAACGAATGATTTTGGGATCCCTGGTGTGGATTTCAGTTCTAAGAATCAGACACCTGTTCAGAATTCTGGTGGTGATCCGCTAGACATGTTGTTCTCATCATCCTCTGCTTCGGCTGGGGGTGCTGTAGGACGACAGCAAAAATCAGAAGTTGATGATTGGGGGTTGGATACAGAGTTTGGAGGAGGATTTGGAGAACATGATGCGGGTGGTTCTACAACTGAGCTTGAAGGGCTTCCGCCCCCGCCTGCTGGAGTGTCGGCTTCAATGGCTAAGAACAAGGGTATGGACAATTACAAGCAAGGGCAATATGCTGATGCGATTAAGTGGCTGTCTTGGGCTGTAATTCTTATTGAGAAAGCTGGTGATGATGCTGCCTCTGTGGAGGTTTTGTCGAGCAGGGCATCATGTTACAAAGAGGTTGGGGAGTATAAGAAGGCTGTGGCAGACTGTACAAAGGTATGATATTAATTTCCTCCTTTTCTTTGTTTGGTGATTCTAAGAGATTTTAACGCATTTGATGTTATCTTGCTGTTTGTAGACAATTATCTGTGACTTTCATGTGAGTTGTTGAATCATAGGACCTCCATTTTTGTATTGTAACTTAACTCTAGTAGAAGTACACTAGAACTAATGAATATTCTAGTTATCTTATTAAAATTCAGATCACAGATAGAAAAGAATGAGAATTAGCTGTGAAAAAAGGGCGTCAGTTAAATACACGATGGGTTTTTCATGTGTAATATGCTGCCTCTTTGATCAAAACTTGAAAGCTGCTATCGACTGGTGTGTGGCAGCGGCAAGGATTGTTGTTGCCTGCTCCAAGTCATTTTCTTTTGCTGTGGGTAATGGTAATTGACCAATTTAAAAAAAAGATAGGCGGACAAATGGTGCATGTTGGTGTGTCACTCTGATTCATTGTCATGTAGACAACTGAATGCCATATTACTTTTCTGCCCATCAACGGACGTGGATCTTGTTTTCTTTCAGTTTGATTAACTCACAGTATATTCTTGGTCTCCTTATTTCCCTGAACAAGAAACCCAATAATTTGCATTTTCTTGTGTAGGTTCTGGAACACGATGAAGCAAACGTGTCTGTCCTTGTACAGCGTGCGCTCCTTTATGAAAGCATGGAGAAGTACAAGCTGGGGTCAGAAGACCTTAGGACTGTTCTGAAGATTGATCCTGGTAATAGGATTGCAAGAAGTACCATTCACCGCTTGACTAAGTTGGCGGACTAGAGGACTTCTTCTTTTTTTTTCTTCACTCGATAGCCGTTATATACAGGTTGATACTTTTTCCACTCTCAAAAATTTGTGGGGGCATAATAACATTTTGCTTGGATACATGAATGTTTTTGAAGATTTCACCCTTTGGATTGTTTCACATGTATGATGTATTTTTTATTTGTTTTACTGCTTGTGACTGGAAATGATTCTTTTTTGTTTCTTGAAATTGGTTTTGAAATTTGAAATTGATTAACAGTGTGCATTTTTCTTTGCATACATGTGGGACAACATATGTTCTGGTTGATGCCTGCTACCATATGTTTCTCTGTTTTATTCAATGAACCTCAATGTGCAATCGTGCACTGCAATGTTTTCAAATTTCTTACAAATTATGAGTTGAGCACTATTAGTTGTTGGAACCTTAGAGGCATATGCTAAAATGGGCTAATATGCTTATTGTTGCTTTTTTGGTTAAGTCTTGGCATTTGTAATTCGGTTGTGAGTTTTCCTCCAGTCAGGCAGCTTATATTTCCTGTTGTTTTCCTGTAGAATGCATCAATAATGCTAGGCTAGCGTTTACTAATTTTGGTAATGATGGGATTCTGGCCGTATGTATTGGTTCCTACGATCGGCGGTTTTTGTTGTAGTATTTTTCTTGAATGGTGATCACAACTTTACTGCTATGTATAGTGTGAGGATGGGGAGGTCAAAAGTGGGATTCGAACCGTAGTCATGGAACTCCACAAAGGATGCATTACAGAACCCCACTTCCAGGATTTAATTTGATTATAGTAGTTTGGTTTTGTTGGGTTCCTCGGCATTCCAAAATGTCTACTGTCATTTATCTGCAGTGTTCCATAACCATTGACTCAAATGAGAAAGCATATGGACTGATCTCTGTTGAGTTTGTTCAGTGTTGTGCCCTTTTGCATTTGGGAAATAGTTGTCCTTTCCATGGAAGTAGTAGTTTTGGTCCAGCAATTGAAAAAAGCTTGTACAGTTTTGTGCTGCTAGTATTATAGGTTTGGTAAACAATAATAGACACCGTAATATAATAGTTATTTTTATAGTTTAACTATTCAACTATTTGGTAAACAGTAATAGACACCGTAATATAATAGTTATTCTTATAGTTATTATATTTTTACGACAGGGAATGGTTATTTTTTATGAATATCTATTTTTTAAAATGAGAAATAAGTATTCATCTTTTACAAACTTTCCATACGTACATAATAATTATAAAAATAGAAAATCATAAAAAAATAATCTCTCTAAAATTTTATATATATATATATATATGTGTGTGTGTGTGTGTGTGTGTGTGTATGTATATATTTTGTAAGTATAATTGTATAAGTAAAATATTTCCTGTGGGGGAGTTGGGTTTGAGGAACTAGGTCAGCCCACCTGGGTAAGACCCAACATGAAGCCTAAAGCCCATTAGGCAAAGTAAGCTTGATCCCACAGGGGGATAACCCAAGGCTTTATCACAATGGGCTCGATCTCTAATTATGTACCAGGGGTTAGGGCAACAATACTCGAGGGGTTCCTAAGAGGTCGGCGTGGCGAAGGCTAACCACAAAGGAAATCTGTGTAAGGCACAACCCTAGTAAGATCGATAACTAAGAACAAGTGGTTCTTGAAGGGATTCACTCCTGAACACTATTCAGCGTTTTGAACAAGTTTCAAGGGAATCCTCTGATTTCGTGAAGAGCCCTTGGGATTCTAGTGAGCATGGGAATGTGTGGGTAAGTGGAGAAGGTAATAATGGCCACACCACTAATAAAGGACTATAAGAAGAAGTAGAAGTCAGAGTGCAAGGAGTTGGACATTTTTGGGGGGAAGAGAGTAAGAGAGATAGAGAGAGGACGCTGGGATACACATGGCAACTTGGGGTAGGGACTAATACACGTTTGGGGCCTAAATTATTAGGATAGAGAATAATCCTACATATAAATAAATTGTGACTCCATTATTGTAAGGGAGACAATTCTAGGCACGCACATTTCCTATATATAGAACTTGATTTTATTATAATGTTACAATTTACAAAAAAACATATAAGGGTAAATTGCAAATTACACTCCTAAAATTTAGAAGTGATTAGATTTTACACTCTTAAATTTCAGAATTTGGATTAACCCTCAAATGTTTGGGGTATTTAGGTTTTATACCTTGATACTTTAGAATTTGGATTTTACTGCCCATATTTTGAATGTTTGGATTTTACACCCTAAAGTTTCATAATTTGTAGGTGTAAAATTTAAGCACTTTTAAACTTTAGATGGTAAAATCCAAATTTTGAAATGTTAAAGTGTAAAATCTAAACATCCTAAACTTTAGGAGGTAAAATTCAAATTTCGAAACTTCAAGATATAAAATCCAAACATCCCTAAACTTTAGAGTGCAATTTGCTATTTACCCAACATATAATTAAATATGTTTTGTTATTCTATTACAACACATTTTATTCTTAACAATAAAGATTACTATTCATGTTGTAATATTCATTTAGGGTACACTTGCCCTTAATTTGACAACAGATCATAGGAAGACAACAATTATTAGCTTAAATAAATAACCCAAAAATACAAGGGGAAAAATAGGGTAGTTGTTTGGGCCTTCTCTTTTTTCTGGCCAAGTGTCTTAAAGCTCAACTAACATACGCCCACACACACATATATATTCTTTGAATCACGAGCCTCCAACACACATAATCTTAAAAAACTAGCCACTAACTCAAACCCTTTTTAATTTTTTTTTTCCGTAAGGTAATTTTTTTCTTACCCTTTTTAATTATTTGGGAAATTCTCCTTCCTTTTTTTTTTTTTTTGGGTAGGAAAATTCTCCTACATCTGATAGTGCATAATTGCATATAGATTAGGGTTTTTTTAATATTTAATTTTTATTAGAAGTAGGGACTTTTAGTCTTTCGGTTTAATTAGGATTGTAAACAAAAAATGATAGAATCACATTAGAAAATCATAACTTTTGGTATAATTGTTGACGTGATATATTGTGAGTGGTGAAAAAAAAAAGTAGGTTCATATAGAAATGATAAACAACTGGTCAAAGTCTAACGCATAAGGTACTTGCTAGCAAAAGTTATGGCTTTCTACTAATTACTCAATTATAAAAAACTATAATTGCTTAGATTTTGTTTGTTTCCTGCTAGAAAGTAGAAATTGGGCTAGTTTTGACCCAACCCATAAACTATGGCCCATGGATCGTTCACATATGTTATCTTATAAATTTAAATTTAAACTTAATAATTGCGTGCTTTTAAATTCACTTATCTAATAGTGGATGAATCTCTTAGAATCACTCCTATAGCAGTGCTCTCTCAAAATAAGTCATTTTTCCGACCACTTGGTCGGAGTTCTTCACAAAAGAGAAGAGATAGTAAGGAGAAGGTGTTCACAAAATAGAAGAGACACTGATGAGAAACAAAGAACAAGATCCGAGACAATTTGGTGATCCGTTCTATCAAAGTTATTTTATTCAAGAGTTTCATTTGCTTGAAATTGAATCTGCAAGGGATGGCCGCTGCAGCGAAGCCTCAGCCTCAGCCTCACATACCCAAAGACATGCTTGAAGCAAACCTTTTGAGACTATCAGTCCTTCGATTGAGTTGTGTATGCAAGGTATGGCATGCTTTGATTACCAGTCCTAAATTCAACAAAAAACTACTATCTCAAAACCGCATGAACATGGTTGTTTCGACCAACGATTGCGTTCCTCAAATCTTAGATTATGAAGCACTATTATATCCTCCTCAAAACGACAAATGTTGTTTATGATGAGGGATTTGAATTTGGAGTGATTCCATTGAATGGTGCAAATAATGAAGACTTTAGCACAAAGTTGTCTTCTTGCAATGGTTTGGTATGTGTTGAACTCTTCCATTACGAAAAAAAAACATGATAGGGATCAATTAAGTTTAGCATGTCCTTGGTTGTTGTCTATGACCTGACCACATCCAAAGAAAGCAATCAAAGAATGACAGAATGAGTGAACAATGCTCTTCCATTCACAACAAGATGATTCAGTCTGAAGGAATACCTCCATGGATGACTACATACATGGACGAGTATATGCATGGACGACCGAATTATACTGAATTATATGTGGAAGGGACTCCTTAGACTTTGCTCCACGTGCCCCATTTTCTCCATTAACTGCTCATATCATTCATGATGATAGTAGATCCAAATAAGTAGACCCACTTCTAACTCTCTATAAAAGAAGCAAATCCCATTCATACAAAGTAAGTTCTGACCATTCATCATTTTTCGTATCCTTGTGTTTTAGAGAGAAAATTGACTTATTCGTCCGAGGGTCCTTGATCGGGTCATACCGGTCACCTTTAACAATTCTTTCTTTCTTTTCAGGACTAACAGTCATTGCCATCATCAAAACATATTCGAAGTTTATCTTTGGAACCCATCTACTAGAAGTTACAGGAACATATCAACATCAAGACCAACAACTACTTCCAAAACTTATTTCACTTTTAGTTTTGGCTATGCTTATTCCACTAACAATTGCAAAATATTAAGGCCCTACACCTTTTATCAAAGGTGGTCGAACTTCAACTCAACAACAGATTTGATTGAGATGTTTTCATTCTCGAGATGTTTTCATTCAAGACCTTTACTTGGAGGATGATTCAAGACAAGAACAATATACGTACCTGTTAACGTGTATAGTGCTATAGGCTTTAGGCCCAACTAAATTACTTGTATAGCACACATTCTTATACTACACTCTTACTTGTACTGCACTTATATGCCTCATATATAAAGGCACTCATATATATTCTTTCAAAGTGAAATACAATACTATTGATTTCAGTATTTCTAACGTCATATCAAAGCCTCAACTCTGACCTTTTCTTAGCAGTCTTGTGTTTATTGATGTTACTCCATTCTCAACATCGCTTCTGCCATCATAGCAGCTACTGTAGCCATTCATCGTTGAACCTCCGACGTCTTCCAACCGTCGTCCTTGGAATCCGGACCTGTAGCCACCACCATTGAGGAGTTCCACACTGCAAAGACCACTGCCCTTTTCATCACCGCTACGAATATTGCTCTGATTAATTTTTTGTAGGTACCACTAAGATTTTCATGCGCCGATATACACACTTATGGAAGCCTCAAAGCCATCGGAGACCGCACGCGGCCCCACGCGCTGCTCAAAGGATCTGCGCTACAGCTCACATGCCGTCAACTGCTCCAGACTGACATCAGTCATTATGTCAGTAGTGCCACATTAGCCCTAGCTTACATCAGCATCCAGTCATCTGCTTCACGTCATCTTGCTGACATCATCACCTCTGACCATTGACCAAGTGGACAGTTGACTTTTTGCTAGGGTTGACTTTTTACAGTCCAAGTTCTCCTTACCCAATTTTTCGCATAAATTTCATTTTTGTAGTCTGTTTTTGCATATTATGTCTCTAAATGGATATTTTCTTCCTCACCCCATCAATACTATGTTGGATGAGAATAAGAATTACTTATTTTGGTCTCAAGCTATGTGTAGTTTTCTTAAGGGTCGCGTGCTTTGTCAATATTGTACTGGTGCAATCACTATTCTTGTCGAGGGGGCATTTGAAGAAGATGTTGCCTTCCCCAGTTGCATGATTGAATGAGATATTCATAACCACATGATCCTTACATGGATTCAGAATACTTCAATTTCCTCCATCTCCAATCTGTTGGGCAGCTTTGATGATGCAAAATCGACATAGGATATGTTGGCCAAAAGATACTCCATTACTCACGGATCCATGAAATATTAGTTAGTGGTTGAATTGCATCAACTCAGGCAAGAACCAGGGCAATCCATCAATGACTACTATGATCAACTTCACTTCATTTGGAACCAAATTGACCTTTATGATCCAACTTGGTCATACTCATAAGATGCTCAGCAATATGCTGCTATTAGAGATGAATTTCGTCTATATGAGTTCCTAATGTCACTTCACTAGGACTATGAACCCATCCGAGGTCAGCTTCTTAATCGTAGTCATCCCCCTCTCGTGATACTGTTGTAAATGAGTTGGTTAGAGAAGAAGCTTGCCTTGCAACCCTTCAAGCCTAGACTAAGTTTAATGTTCTAGCTATTACTCCTTATACTCCACCCATAGAGCAACCTCAACAATCAAGTGACCCCTCTGGCTCTAGCAATTGTTGCAAGCAGACCAACAAAAAGTTCTGCAACTATTGCAAGGGTCTAGGCCACACTATTAAGACTTGTTACCGTAGCAACAAATCTACTGCTACAGTTACTAATACTGAGTCTACCCCACCGATGCCTTCCATTTCAGCTAAGTCCCAATCTTCTAGATCTACTATCAACCTCTCACCCACTGAACTATAGGACATCATAACTTAGGTTGTTCGTATGGCTAGTAATGCATCTCTTTCCACTGCTCTCTCAGTTTTACTAGGTAAGTCTCAAACCTAGCTTTTTGATTTTGCCTATTGCAATCACATGACACCTTACTAGTTCTTATTCTCCAAACTTGACTATGCACCACATCCTCTTAATATTCATATAACTGATGGTTCCACCATGCATGAGAATAGTCTAGGTTCTATTTCGACCTCCAACATCTCTATTCCTGGGGTCTTTCATGTACCTGGCCTATCCTATAATTTGTGTTTTGTGGGAAAATTAGCTGAGCTAAGATACTGCCTTATTTTTTACTATTGTGGGTGTACTGTGCAGGAACTGAGGACGGGACAAGAGCTTGGGACCGGTCCTAGAGTTGGGCATATGTTTCCCGTGGACAATCTTCATCTTCCACATGTTGCTCCTATTTTTGTTGCTGCTGCAGTTGCTGTGTTTTCTTCCTTACCTTCTCTCGCACTTTGGCATTCTCATTTTGGTCATACACTCTCTTCTCGGTTACAACAGTTAGCTTTTAAGGGTTTGTTAGATTAAGTGTCCAAAGACAATTTTGATTGTACATCATGACCGTTAAAAAAAAGAAGAAGCCAGTTTTACCTTTTAATAATAGTGATTTTATCTTAATAGTATTTTTGAGTTAATTTATTTTGATGTTTGGGGACCTTCTCCTGTTGCTAGTATTAGTGGATCTCAATATATTATT
This sequence comes from Castanea mollissima, assembly GCA_014183005.1. Taxonomy (NCBI): domain Eukaryota; kingdom Viridiplantae; phylum Streptophyta; class Magnoliopsida; order Fagales; family Fagaceae; genus Castanea; species Castanea mollissima. Next base: position 10,502,061 of record JACAVU010000008.1, read on the forward strand.
GTTCTTATTGATGATTATTCTCGCTACAGTTGGATATTTCCTATGAAATTTTGTTCTGAAATTTTACCAATATACAGTAACTTTGCAAAAATGGTTGAAACACAATTCTCTAAACGTATCAAAATTTTTCGATCTGATAATGCCCTTGAATATACTCAATATGTTTTTCAAACTCTATTACATTCCAATGGCATTGTACATCATCTAACTTATCTAGGTACCTCTTAGCAATATGGCCGAGCCAAATGAAAACTTCATCACATTCTTGATACTGTTTGTGCTCTTCTTCTTTTTGCCAAAGTTCCAACCCCATTTTGGTGTGAAGCTACTCTTCATGCTATTAATCGCATTCCAAGCACTGTCATCCATAATCAAACTTCATATAAGTGCCTTTTTGGGTCACCCCTTGACTATCATCACCTTCGCACCTTCGGATCTGCTTGTTTTGTTCTTTTTCAGCCTCATGAGCACAACAAACTTGAGTCTCAGTCTAGACTTTGTTGTTTCCTTGGTTATAGCGAAACTCAAAAGTGATACCAATGTTACGATCCTGTCTCTCATCGTCTTCGAGTTTCTTGTAATGTGTCTTCTGGGATTACCACTTGTTTGTTGAACTCTCTCACTTTCATTCTTCCATAACTACCTCCTCTGTTTTAGAAATCTTTCTAGACAAGCCTTATGTTCCTTCTACAAATACTCTTGATCCTCCCTTGGATTTTTCTATCCAACCTCCAAATATTTTTTATGCTTCTCTTGGATAGGTCAAAGATGAATAGGTTGTTGACGAGTTACCCCACCTTAAGCCTGGGTCCCTTACTCCTGCTCCACTTAAAGATCCTCCATAAGACATTCCACCTCATCAATTAACCCGAGTAAGATCCATTCCTGCACATTTACTTGACTATCATTGTTACACTGCCCTTGCTACACTCCATGAGCCTCACACCTATCGTGAGACCTCCACTAACCGTTTATGGCAGATTGTGATGAAAGAAGAACTTGATGCATTAACCAAAAATCATACTTGGGATCTGGTTACTCTCTCTCTTGGATAGTCTATTTGGTTGTAAGTTGATCTACAATATTAAGACTTGCTCTAATAGGTCCATTGAGTACTATATGGCTCATCTTATTGCAAAAGGTTTTACATAGGAGTATGAGATTAATTATGAAGAGACTTTTGCTCCAATTGCTCGTATCTCATCTGTTCGTGCCCTCTTAGCTGTTGCCGCTGCTAGTAAATGGGATCTCTTTCAGATGGATGTTAAAAATACCTTCCTTAATGGGGATTTGAGGGAAGAAGTTTATATGCAACCTCTTCCTGTTCTCTTTATTGAACAAGGTTTGTCGCCTTTGACGTGCACTTTATGGCCTTAAACAAACTCCACGAGCTTGGTTTACCAAATTCAGCTCCATCATCTTTCACTTGGGTTACACTGTCAGTCCTTATGATTCTGCCTTATTTCTTTGTCGCACTGATAAAGACACCATTTTACTTCTCCTATATGTGGATGATATGATCATAACTGGTGATGACCTCATTGGCATTCAAGAACTCAAGGATTTTCTCAGTCAACAGTTTAAGATGAAAGATCTTGGACATCTTAACTATTTCTTAGGTCTTGAAATCACTCATTCCACAAATGGTCTTTATATTACTTAAGCCAAGTATGCTTCTTACCTTTTGTCTAGAGCTGGACTCACTGACAGCAAGACTGTTGATACTCCAGTTGAACTTAATGCACATCTGACTCCCTCAGGAGGGAAATCATTGTCTAATAATTCTCTTTACAGACGATTGGTTGGTATCCTAGTTTATCTCACAGTTACTCATCCAGACATTTCTTGTGTTGTTCATCAGGTAAGCCAGTTTCTATCTACTCCACGATCGACTCACTATATTACTGTTCTGCACATTCTTCGATACTTGAAGGACACTCTCTTCCATGTCCTTTTCTACTCAGCTCAATCTCCTCATGTACTCCATCCATTCTCTAATGCTGATTAGGCAAGAGATCCCACTAATCGCAGGCCCACCACTGGTTATTGTTTCTCTTTGGCTCTTCTTTGATTTCCTAGTAAAGTAAGAAATAAATCTTTGTGGCCCACTCCAGTACTGAAGCAAAATATTGTGCCCTTGCTGATACCACATTTGAGCTCCTTTGACTACGATGGCTTCTTAAAGACTTAGGTGTATCCACATCCTCTGCTACTCCTCTTTATTGTGACAACCAAAGTGCTATTCATATTGCTCACAAGGATGTCTTCCATGAACGGACTAAACACATCGAGATTGATTGTCATTTTATCTGTTATCATCTTGTCCATGGTGCTCTCAAACTCTTCTCCGTCTCCTCCAAAGATTAACTTGCATATATCTTCACCAAGTCACATCCTAGGGACGCCTTCATGATTTGGTTGACAACCTCAAGCTAGTCTCACATCCACCTTGAGTTTGAAGGGAGGCTGTTAACGTGTATAGTATTGTGGGCTTAAGCCAACTAGATTACTTGTATAGCACATATTCTTATTCTGCAGTCATATGCTTCCTATATAAGGCACTCATGTATATTCTTTCAGAGTGAAATACAATACTATTCAATTCAGTATTTCTAACATTACCTACAAATTTTGCCTTACCCCATACAATAATACCTACCTCAATGGAGCTATTTATTGGACAGTTAAATCTCACAAGCCTTGGAAAGTTCCATCTCACAATAAACCTTCTATCATTTATTTTGATTTGGCAAAGGAAATATTTCATGAATTGCCATGGCCAGAAGCAACAGCAAAAAGGACTGCTAATTATCACTTATCAAAGTTAGCAATTTTTGGAAAGCACCTCTGTCTATCTCTGCCCAATCATAGTAACTTGTGTGTTGAGCTATGGGTGATGAAGGAGTCTTGCTGGACTATATCGCTCACTATCTCTTCCCAATCAAGACCTATATTATTGTCAAACAGAAACAACATTGATGAGCTCTTAATACTTACTGGTCTTGGTGATTATGGTGATTGTGGTGGTATGCGCTTGATACTGTACAATTTAAAAGAAAAAGCCCATAGAACAATATTCAAACCCCGTCAACCTAAAAAAGACCAATATCAGCCTCTTTCAGCAATTGCGGTTACTACATGTGTAGAAGGCCTTTACTCACTCCTGCCTGATGTGGAAGTATAAGAAGGCTGTGGCAAACTGTACAAAGCTATGATAGAAATTTCTTTGTTTTTTTATTTTTTATTTTAGTTTTTTGGTTTGGTGATTCTAAGAGGTTTTTAAGGCATTTGACTTTTATGTTAGTAATTGAATCGTTTAGGATTTTCAGTTGTTCAATTTGCTGTGATGTTTTCTTCTCATCTAAGCTTTTGTCTGATTACTGTACACGAGGTTCAATTTCAGGTACCATTAATTATGACTATCATTATCATGTGTGGCTTAGTGTGAATTGCTACTTTTAGAACTTTTCTGCAATGTGAAAAAAAAGAACATATAAACCTCTAATACATTATACATCTCAATCTCTGTTTCATTCATTCACCAAGTGTTGTTTGACCAAGGGTATTTTGTTTAGATGCTGCTTCACCTCTTAGTTAGCAACCTGGCCAAGTTGGAAATTATTGGTTAAGTTGGTTAAGGGTATCTTGGATGATAATAAGAGTGAACTCATATCTCTGTAAATATAAGCTTTTGAATGATTAATCAAGTGTTAATGCTTTGTATAAAATGGCTTTTGAAAGTTCTAAATTCTTGGCTTAATTATAAAACTGATTTGGCTGCAATTGTTTTTCTGGTACCAAGAGAAAATACTTTACTCTGTTCTTTCGCAGAGTAGAGCAGGTGCCCATAATTTTAGTTGAGCTTGGATGGCTTTCTATAAACTTGAAAGGTTTATACTCACAGACAAATGGTGCATGTTGGTGTGTCATTCTTCTTCATATAAATAATTGAATGCCATAAAGCGTTTTTGCCTATCAAGGAAGTTGGATCTTGGTTTCTTTCAAATTGATTAAATATGTGTTTGGATGAAATTATTTTATTTTATTAATTGTCTAAAAGTATTGGTATCCTAAAAAAAAGTGATAACTCTAAAAATAGATACATTCTCGTTGAGCTTGAAATAAGCTCATCTTCCATTAAATTAAATAATAATAATAATAACATTAAAAAAAAAAAAGAGCTCACCGAAACAAATTGCACCATATTCTTTGATTTCCTTATTTCCCTTAAGAATAAACTCAAAAATGAGAAAATCTATTATGCTTAAAGATAAGAGTAGCCCATATTGATGAAAAGATGAGAGTGAACTCATTTCTGTAGATATAAGTTTTTAATGATAAATCAAGTCTTAGGCTATTTTAATTTAGTTGAGCTTCGATGGGCTTTCTGTTGGGAGGTGCACGGCACCTTGAAGTCTAGCCCATATAGGACTTGTATTTGAGCATTGAATGAATCCTATTTCAATTAGAAATAGGTGTATGTATTGCACAAGAAGTCCAAGACTTCTATTCAGTTAAGAATAGGAGTGTCAAGTGGCAGAAGCTTTTATATAAAGCATATTGTGTTCTTTCACGTGGAGATACATATAGTGTGAGAGAGAGACTGAAGACTAAAATACAATTTTGAAGCTGACGGAAGGAAAAATATTAGTGCTTTGTGTAGCACTGAGGGAAAAAAGAAAATGTGATTTTTCTTTTACTCAAAACACACAAGGAAGATAAGCTGGGGGTTTTCTCTAGGACGATTATTTAGGTGCTACAATCACAGAGAGTTAAAGTATTCAAAGTGAAAGATCTTACTATTGGATTTTGTGGTGAGGTTGTATTTGTTCCTAGAGATATTATAGTATTTTTAAAATTTATTATGAACTCAAGTTTTGGGTATAACTTGAGTGTTGTAATTTCTATTTTATTATAGTGGATTGATCGGTTTTGCCCCATGGCTTTTCCCTTTACACTGGAGAGTTTTCCACATAATTTCTTAGTGTCCTCGTTAGTTGATTTTTTTTTATTGCTTCATAGATTTCTATTTTCTTTATTGCTTGGGTTATATTTAATTTAATTTACACAAAGACAAGGATTTATCCCAACAAGTGGTATCAGAGCTTAGGTTGTTGGATGTGATTGTCTTGTGTTGAATTAAATGAAAAATGTGAATATGAATATGAGCACTATGATTAAACTCTCAGCAGAAAATTATTCAATCTAGAAGCCGATGATGGAGGATGTCCTTTACTGTAAGAATTTGCATGACCCTATTAAGGGTGACAGTGCTAAGCCAAGCGAGATGTCTGATAAAGACTGGGAGAAGTTAAATAGAAAGACCATTGGATGTATTAGACAATGTATCGATGTGAGTTTGTTTCATCATGTATCTCAAAAGACTAATGCAGAAGCTCTTTGGGAAAAATTGAAGGGTCTCTATGAAAGAAAGACAGCTCAAGGCTTGGAAGAATAAACAAAAAAATGAGAAAAGTCAGAATAAGGCAAAAGAATAGAATACCACTACGGCCTCGACAATTGAAGATGTGGTGATTGCGTAGGAGAGGATGAATGCTGCAATGTTTCACATCCTTATGTTGAATGGGTGATTAACTCAACCTCTTCCTATCATGTCACTCCAAGAAATGAGCTTTTTACTTCATACAAAGTAGGAGACTTTGGGAGAGTGAAGATGGGCAATAACAGTTATGCTAACATTGTGGAAATTGGAGATATTTGTGTTGAAACTAACACTAGATACACCTTGGCATTGAAGAATGTGCGACATGTGCCTGATATGCGCTTGAATCTAATTTCTACTCATATTCTAGATCAAGAAGGCTGTGACAATTACCTTGAAGAAGGTAAATGGAGACTTTCCAAAGGATCACTGGTGCTTGTTGGAGGGAAGATTTGTTGTACACTTTACAAGACACAAGTAAAGGTGTGCAAAGATGTTGTTAGTGCAACTCAGGAAGACTCTATGCCTAACTTGTGGCATAGGCATCTAGCTCACATGAATGAAAAGGGGTTGCAGATTTTGGCAAAGAAGTCTCTTATTCCTTTTGCCAAAGGTTCACTTAAACCTTGTGGTTATTGTTTATTTGGAAAACAACATAGAGTATCTTTTCGCATTCCCTCTACTAGAAAGTCCAATGTGTTAGATCTTGTTTATTCTAATGTATGTGGTCCCATTGATGTGGAGTCCTTTTGTGGCAATAAGTATTTTGTTACTTTTATTGATGATGCTTCACGAAAGATGTGGGTGTATTTTTTGAAAACTAAAGACCAGGTATTTGAGCACTTCAAGAAATTTAATGACATGGTGGAAAGAGAGAAAGAAAAGCCTTTGAAGTGTCTCTATACAGGACAACAAAGGTGAATATACTTCTAATGAGTTCAAAAGTTACTGCTCCGAGAAAGGTAATAGACATGAGAAGACAGTTTCTGGTACCCTATAGTAAAATGGTGTGGCAGAGGCACTATTGTTGAGAAGGTCAGATGTATATTGAGAATGGCTAATCTACCTAAGTCACTCTGGTGTGAAGTTGTTCAAACTGCATGCTACCTAATTAATCAATCTCCATTAGTTCCATTGGAGTTTGATATTCCAAAGAGAGTCTGGACTGGGAAAGATGTTTCTTACTCTTGCTTGAAGGTATTTGGGTGCAAGACATTTGCATATGTGCCTAAGGAATAAAGATTGAAGCTTGATAGCAAAGCCACTCCTTGTATATTTGTTGGATATAGAGATGCAGAATTTCGCTACAAGTTATAGGATCCTGAGAAAAAGAAAATGATCAAAAGTCAAGATGTGGTTTTTCATGAGAATGAAAATTTGGCAGACCTTGAGAAAACTGAAAAGACAAAGTATGTTATTGTAGGTGTTCCCAACCTTACACCTACCTCTTCTTTCTCAAATCATGCCACAAATAGGGAAGAGGTACAAGATGAGAATCTTGGTGATGATCCAATAGCAATTGATGGTGATGTGCCAGCAAGAGTTGATGGTGATGATGATCAAGATATTAAAGATGTTGAATAGGGGATCAACTTGTTCCACCAAAGATTGAAGAACCTCAAGTGAGGAGGTCTACTAGGGAACATCGTCCATTGACTAGATATCCCTCTTCTGAGTATATTACTTACTAATAAGGGTTAGCCAAAAAGCTTTCAAGAAGTGGAGTCTCATAAGGACAAGCAGAGCTGGATTAAGGCTATGCAAGAATAGATGAATTCTTTGCACAAGAATAAGACTTATGAGTTGGTTGAACTTCCTAACGGTAAGAAGGCATTAAGAAACAAATGGGTGTTCAAGCTAAAGAAAGATAGTGAAATACAAAGCTCAATTGGTAATCAAGGGTTTCAATCAGAAACATGAGGTTGATTTTGATGAAATATTCTCTCTAATAGTAAAGATGAGCTCCATTCAAGTAGTTCTGGGATTAGTAGCTAGCTTGGATCTTGAGCTTGAGCAATTAGATGTGAAAACTGATTTCCTCCATGGTGATTTGGAGGAAGAGATCTACATGGTACAGTCAAAGGAATTTGAAGTGAAAGAAAAAGAACACATGGTGTGCAGATTGAAGAAGAGTTTGTATGGCTTGAAGCAAGCTCCAAGACAGTGGTACAAAAAGTTTGACTCATTCATGGTGGGTCATGTGTACACAAAGACAAATGCAGATCATTGTGTGTATGTCAAAAAGTTTCCTAATGATAAATTTCTAATTCTTCTATTATATGTAGATGATATGTTGATAGTAGGGCAAGATGCTAGTATGATTGGTGATTTGAAGAAGGATTTGTTCAAGGCCTTTGATATGAAAGACTTAGGTCCAGCACAACAAATTCTAGGCATGAAAATTACACTGATAAGAAAGCCAAGAAGTTATGGTTGTCACAAGAAAGATATGTTGAGTGAATACTTGAAAGGTTCAACATGAAGCATGTCAAACCAGTCAGTACACCTCTTGGTGGCCATTTCTAGCTAAGTAAGAAATCTTGTCCGTCATCTATGAAAGAGAAAGAGAACATGGCATCGGTTCCTTATTCGTCTACAGTCGGGAGTTTGATGTATGCTATGGTTTGAACACGACCAGATATTGCTCATTCAGTTGGTGTTGTTAGCAAGTTTATGGTTAATCCTAGTAAAGATCACAAGGAAGCAGTGAAGTGGATCTTCAAATATTTAAAAGGTAGCTCTAAGTCTTGCTTGAGTTTTGGTAGCTCTAAACCAATTTTGGAGGGTTATATAGATGAAGATATGGCAGGTGACCTTGATGGTAGAAAACCTACTTCTGTGTATTTATTTACTTTCGCAGGAGGAGCTATATCATGGCAGTCAAAATTGTAAAAGTGTGTTGCCTTATCTACAACTGAGGCTGAGTATATTGCAGCGAATGAAGCAGGTAAAGAATTGCTTTGGATGAAACGATTTCTCCAAGAATTGGGTTTGATGCAAGACAAGTATGTAGTTCATTGTGATAGTCAAAGTGTAATAGACTTGAGCAAGAATGCTACATTCCATTCTCGCTTGAAGAAAATTGAAGTGAGATACCATTGGAAAAGACTAGTTGTTGAAAAATAATTGATGCAACTGAGAAAGATTCACATTGAGAAGAATCCAGCTAACATGTTGACTAAGGTTGTGGCCAAAGAAAAGCTTGAGCTTTATGCCGAAACGGCTGGCATGAATTCTAATTGAAGAGTTGGGATGAAGATCTCTTTCCTCAATGGGCTAAAGGGGGAGATTGTTGGGAGGTGCACGGCACCTTAAAGTCTAGCCCATATAGGACTTATATTTGAGCATTGAATGAATCCTATTTCAATTAGAAATAGGTGTATATATTGCACAAGAAGTCCAAGACTTCTATTCGATTAAGAATAGGAGTGTCAAGAGGCAGAAGCTTTTATATAAAGCATATTTTGTTCTTTCACGTGGAGATACATATAGTATGAGAGAGAGACTGAAGACTGAAACAGAATTTTGAAGCTGACTGAAGGAAAAATATTAGTGCTTTCTGCAGCACTAAGAGAAAAAAAAAAAAAAAAGTGATTTTTCTTTTGCTCAAGACACACAAGGAAAATAAATTGGGGGTTTTCTCTAGAACGATTATTTGGATGCTACAATCACAGAGAGTTGAAGTATTCAAAGTGGAAGATCTTGCTACCGGATTTTGTGGTGAAGTTGTATTTGTTCCTAGAGATATTATTGTATTTTTTCAATTATTGTGAACTCAAGTTTTGGGTATAACTTGAGTGTTGTAATCTCTATTTTGTTATAGTGAATTAATCAGATTTGTCCCGTGGTTTTTCCCTCTACACTGAAGGATTTTCCACGTAGTTTCTTGGTGTTCTTGTTGGTTGATTTTTTTTTATTGCTTCCGTAAATTTCTATTTTCTTTATTGCTTGGGTTATATTTAATTTAATTTACATAAAGACAAGGATTTATCCCAACACTTTCTATAAATTTGATAGGTTTATTTTAAACTCAAGAGATATATGGTGCACGTTGGTGTGTCATTCTTCTTCATGTAGACAACTGAATGCCATATTGCTTTTTCTGTCCATCAAGGGAGCTGAACCTTATTTTCTTTCAAATTGATTAAGCGTGTATTTGAGTGAGCTTATGCTTATTTATTTATTCTATAAAAGTTTTTTTTATATTGAAAGAGGAGATGCTCTTAAATTATGTACATTGTCTTTTGAGCTTAAAATAAGCTCATCCAAACAAAGCTGACCATATGCTCGAAATACAAGCTGGTAGCATTAGACCTTAGGACTGTTCTGAAGATTGATCTTGTAATAGGATTGCAAGAAAATACCATTCACCACCTGACTAAGTTGGCAAAATAGTGGATTTTTTTTACTTAATCTTCTTCATTCAATAGCTTGTATATGTAGGTTAATACTTGTTCCCCTCTTATCAAAAACTTATGGGGGCATAAGAAGATTTTCTTGGATACATTAACATTTCTGATGATACGGGCCTTTGGATTGTTTCACATGTATGATACATTTTAGGCGTAAATGCACTTTTAGTCCCAACATTTTGACGTTTTTTCATTTTAATCCCTACATTTTATTTTTACCACTTTTAGTCCCTAAACTAATTTACGCGTGTTATTTTCGTCCTTTCCGTCAGTCACCCAATGGAAATAGCTGAGGTGGCAGCCAGAGACATTAAAATATTATTAAAAATGCCACATCAGCATCTATTTGTTTTTTTAGAAAAATTTGTCAATTAACTTAAAAAAAAAAAACAGAATTAAAAACAATGAAATCAAATGCCTATGAACACAATAACACAAACCCAGAAAATCATAGAACACATATCCAGAAAATCAAACCCAAGAACACGAATCAAATGCCAAGGAAATTAAAAGAGTTTCAAAGATTCGAAACACAACAACCCAAAAAACATCAAACCCAGAAACCAGAACCAAACATCAAACCCAGAAACAAGAACAAACATCAAACCCAGAAACCAGAAACAAACATCAAACCCAGAAACCAGAAACAAACCCAGAAACCCAATTTGGTCTCAACCCCAGCCACCACGATCTCTACCCACCCCAACCCAACCTCAACCCCAGCCACCCTAACTCCAGCCACCCCAACCGGTCTCAACCCACCCACCCAAGCCGGCTCACAATCCACCCACCTCAACCCAACCTCAAACCCAACCACCCCAGTCGGTCTCAACCCACCCACCCCACCCCAATCTCAACCCAACCCACCCAACCCAGACCAACCTCAACCCATCCCACCGCGATCTCAACCCACCCAACCCGATCTCAACCCACCCAACTCAAACCAACCTCAACCCACCCCAGCTGATCTCAACCCATCCACCCCCACCCTGATCTCAACCCACCACAGCCACCACGAGCCACTGCACCACCAGGTACCACGAGTGAGAAACACAAATGAGAGAGAGAAAGAGAGAGAGAAGAGAATGAGAAAATTTGAGAGAGTGAGACACGGATGAGAGAGAGAGAGAGAGAGAGAGAGAGAAGAAAAACTAATTTAAGAAAATGAGATGGAAGAGAAAAGAGCAGAGAGAGTTTTTTATCTTAATTTTAGTGATTTTTTATTTTATTTCTATTTTTTTATTTAATTAAAATTGATAAATTATTTTTTTTTATAAAAAAATAGATGCTGACGTGGTATTTGTAATAATATTTTAATGTTTTCGGCTGCCAGCTCAGCTATTTCCATCGGTTGACTGATGGAAAGGACGAAAATAACACGCGTAAATTGGTTTAGGGACTAAAAGTGGTAAAAATAAAATGTAAGGACTAAAATGGAAAAACGTCAAAATTTAGGGACTAAAAGTGCATTTACGCCTACATTTTATATATTCTATTGTTTGTGACCGGAGATTATTCTTTTTTGTTACCTACAAATGGATTTTGAAATTTGAAATTGATTTACAGTGTGTAACTTTTTATTACATTTGTGTGGGAATAACGTATTTCTAGTTGATGCTCCCAAGCTATGTTTCTCTGTTAACTTAACCAACCTCTTGATGCAATCATGCACTACAATGTTCTCATATTTCTTACGCATTTTGAGTTGAGCACTACTAGTTGTTGTAACCTTTTAAGCATATGCTAACATGGGCTATCATGTTTATTGTTGCTTTTTTGGTGAAGTCTTGGCATTTGTAAATTGTAATTCTTCAGGTTGTGAATTTAGCTTCAGTCAGGCAAATATTTTCAGTTGTTTGCCTGTAGTTTTTTAGTAGAATGCATCAATAATACAGGTTGAAGTGTGTAGTAATTTTAGCGGTAATGACATTCTAGCTTTATGTAATGGTTCCTATAAGTGGCAGCTATTTATATTATTCATGTTATAAATTTCCCAGTCTGTAGTGTAGTATTTTTCTTGAATGGCAATTACAACTTCACTGCTAGAATTTTAATTTCTTTTAAGTAGTTTTTAGTGTTCCATTCCATTGACTCAAATGAGAAAATATACATATTGATTTGAATTTAATTTCTTTTATGTAGTTTTTAGTGTTCCATTCCATTGACTCAAATGCGAAAGTATACATATTGATTTAAATTGAGTTTGTTGAGTGTCATCCTATACAGATCCCTTTTCCATTTAAGAAATATTTTTCCACCAGAAATCTAAACCCTGCAAAATTCCATAACCTAAACCCTAAAACCATGACACTCACTCCTCCAAAGGAAGATCAAGCTATTTTGCCGTGCCCTTGAAAGCGCTCTGCTCTTCCTTGATCAACCCGCTGCTCAAGTTGTGGTGATCAGCCTGTATAGTTTGTGCAGTTAGCATTGTAACATAAGTAATTTAACTAATATCAAGTTATTAATTCTATGCAATTGAGTAGAGTAACTAACTCTCTAAAGAATTGGCGGGAAAACTAACAAACAACCCACTAAACACGGGTCCAATAATCTTATGACAAGTGTCCTCATTATAAATAAATACATTTTACTCTCATGTGATACTCACATGCCTCACTTAATCTCTCAAGGCTACAAGCAGTTTCTTTAATTGTTCAATCCAAAATGTTGCCATTTCCTTATAAGTCTTTGTTCTTTCTTTCAAGCCTTTCTTGTCATTCAGCCCTTCTTTTAACTTCAGCTTCACTAACTTCATACCATTCCGTTCCTTCTTCAACTTCTTGCATTTGCTGAGTCTTGCTTTACTTGAACCTAGACAAGACTTGATAAACTTCTTCTCATCGCTTTTCTTAACAGCCCCCCTCAAGACCAGAGCTGCTTCTAAAGTAAGCACAGCTAATGAGTCTTGGAATGGTGTAGGAAAATGTATTCTTGTAGTGAAAACATTGATCAAACCCAATCTGCTCACTAAGTTCATGAAAGCAGGTAAACCAAGCGCCTTGGTAAAGATATCTGCCAATTGAAGATCAGATCTTACATGAAAAGTCTTGATCATTCCTGCTTGTATTTTTTCTCTAATCAAATGGCAATCCACTTCAATGTGCTTTGTTCTTTCGTGAAAAACTGAATTTGCAGCAATGTGCAATGCTGCCTTATTGTCACAATACATGAGTGTTGCTTTAGTATGTTGAATTCTAAAATCTTCAAGCAAGTAAAACAACCAAGTGATCTCACAACAAGTTAATGCCATGGCTCTATATTCAACCTCTACTAAAGACCAAGAAACAACTGATTGCTTCTTTGATCTCCAAGATATCAAACTATTACCAAGGAAAACACAATAAACTGTCAAGGATTTTCTAGTGTCTGGACACCCTGCCCAATCTGCATCACAAAAAGCCTTCAATTGGAAGTTTGAATCTGCTGGAAAATAAATTCCTTGACCTAGAGTTCCTTTGATGTATTGTAGTACCCTTTGTGCAGCCAACATGTGAGGTTGCCTTGGTGCATTTAGAAATTGACTCAACCTGTTAACTGCATAGCTTATGTCAGGTCTGGTCAATGTTAAATACATCAACCTCCCTATCAATCTTCTATACACAAAAGGCTCCTCAATCAAAACACCTTCATCCTTAGACAGTTTGAGATGCTGCTCCATTGGTGCTCTCATTGGCTTGCACTGCAGCATACCTGAGTCTTGTAAAACCTCCAAAGCATACTTCCTTTGGTTGAGACTAATACCCTTAGCATTTCTAGTCACCTCAAGCCCCAAAAAAATACTTTAAGGAACCCAAATCTTTTATACCAAATTTAGTATCAAGCAAATGCTTCAAATCTGCAACACATTTAGAATCATTCCCTGTGATCAAAATATCATCAACATATACCAAAAGGGTTGTAAAATAAGACCCTTTATAATGCACAAAAAGGGCATAATCTGATTTGAACTGAACAAAACCAAGTCCTGTGATAGTAGCAGACAGCTTGGCATGCCATTGTCTACGAGCCTGCTTCAAGCCATACAAAGGTTTTCTCAATCTGCAAACAAGAGATCTACCAGATGGTGATGTTGATGTAAGACAGTCCCCCTTGCTGTGAAAGCCTTGTGGCAAAGTCATATAAACTTCCTCATGTAAATCACCATGTAGGAAAGCATTATTTACATCTAATTGATGTAAACCCCAACCTTTCACAGCAACAATACGCAAAAGCACCCTAACTGAGACAAATTTGGCAACTGGTGAAAAAGTTTCAGAGTAGTCTAAGCCCTCCTGCTGAGTGTACCCTTTAGCTATCAAACGTGCCTTGTACCTCTCAACTGAATCATCTAGATTATATTTTATTCGATAAACCCATTTGCACCCTGTAGGTGTCGTACCACTAGGTAAAGGCACAATATCCCAAGTATTTGAGTTCCAAAGCAGTAATTTCTTTATCCATAGCCTGTTTCCAAGCCTTGGAACCAACTTCCTAATGAAAATACTCGGTCTTAATCTCAGCACTTGTAGCAGAAAAAAAAGCTTTGTAGGAAGTACTGATGTTGGCATAAGAAACACACTGACTAATATCATAAGGAGCACCTGGGGAAGGCTTACCAACAAGAAAATTACATGCATAATCTTGTAAGGAAGAAGGGGCCTTATGGATCCTAGTGGACTTCCTCAATAGAGCAGATGATGGACAAGCTAATGAGGCAGGCAAGGCAGGAATGGGATCAGTGGATGGAAAAAGAGAAGGTTCTGGAGTAAGAGGTAGAAGTAGGGTAGGTTCTCCAGAATCAGAACAAGGCATAGCAGAAGGACTGGTAGGAGTGCCATGGGAGACAGAAACAAATTTAGGATGATCATCATCCAAAGGAGTAGGTAAAACAGACGAGGGGGCATCAGAAGTAGCATCAGGATAGACAAATGGGAAAGAAAAAGTGGAATTTTGGGATTGGAAAGGGAAGATGAACTCATGAAATTGAACATCTTTAGAAACAAAAATTGAATGTGTGTTAAGGTCCATAACTTTGTAACCTTTGACTCCAAAGGGATATCCCAAGAAAACACACTTAGTGGCTCTTGGTGAAAATTTGTTTCTATTGGGTTGTAAATTAGAAACATAGCATAAACAACCAAAAACCCTTAAATGTGAAAAGGAAGGAAGATGACTAAATAAAACTTCATAGGGAGTTTTATTAGAAAGGACAAAAGATGGAGTTCTATTAATAAGGTATACTGCAGTTAGAATACAATCTCTCCAAAACCTTGAAGGAACATTAGATTGGAATCTAAGTGCTCTTGCAACATTCAATATATGCTGATGCTTTCTCTCAACAATGGATAATGACCTGTGTTTCATAAAAAACACAGTTCAACAAGAAAGAAGTCTTGGATAATGCCCTTGGATTTATAGAAGTCTTTCATCAAAAACTCAATCCCATTATCTGTTCTAATACATTTAATTTTCTTGTTGAACTGTGTTTCAACTAATGTATAGAACTGAGATAACAACAACTATGTTTCAGATTTAGCCGTTAACAAATAAACCCAAGTGCACCTAGAAAAGACATCAACTATTGTAAGGAAAAATCTATAACCATACACTGTGGGAATTGAAAAAGGACACCATAGATCACAGTGAACAAGTGCAAAAGGAAATTCAAAAACATTAGTGCTTGAAGTAAAGGACAATCTTCTCTGTTTAGCCATCGGACAAATGCACAATGAGAAGTTTTATTACTCTGTACAAAAGGAACATCTTTATTCAAAAGATCAAGTTTACCACTTGAAGGATGTCCTAAACGAAAATGCCATAAATTTGGCTGAGTACAAACAGATTGACCAAAAGAGGAAGTAGCTGGAACTGTAAGCAATATCTTGAACTTGTTGTCCAACAAATAAAGTCCATTTTGCTTTCTACCCAGACCAATCGTGCTCCAAAGAGCAAGATATTGAATAAAGCAAAATGAACCAATAAAAATAAGGCAACAATCAAGGATCTGTTAAGATGACTGACAGATGTGAGGTTAAAAGTGAAAGATTGAACACACAACACATCAATAAGAATCAAGTTTTCTGAGAGATGAATAGTCCCTACATGAGTCACTAAAGCCCTTTCACCATTAGGTAAATACACATAGGTATTAGACACACAAGTAATAGAACTAAACATAGCTATGGAATGAACCATGTGATCAATGGCTCCTGTGTTAATGATCCAGTCTATGGCTGTAAAAGAAGACCTATTTACCACTCTAGCAATGAAAATAGTGGAATTTGGAAGCAAGAAAGAAGATGAACAAAAGGCCTTACCTACAAAGTGGTTTAGGTAATCAACACTATGAGATGAAGCACTCAAAGCAAATGGCTGAGATGAGCTTGGTCCAATAGTGTTCACAGCAGCTGCCTGAGGAGATGCTGCCTATGGAGAAGAATGCTCATTCACCACCTGAGAACTAAGAAAGGAAAGTAGCTGCTACTTTGTGATTTGCTAATTGGACATTGTGGAATTGAATCTTCAATGGCTTGAATGTTGAAATGGTTCCCTATATATGGCATTTGGCTGGAAGAGACTTGATTTGCCAAAGTTAGTTCTTGAACTTGAAGCCTAGAGGAAAACCATGAAGCCTATAACACTTATCTGCTATATGCCCAATTTTACCACAGTAGGTACAAACTAGACCTTCTTTCTTGGAATTACCCTTGCCACCACGATTGTTCTTAGATCCAGAATTAGCATTAGAGTATAATGCAGTAGCTTCAATAGGATGACCCATAGCTAAACCAATAAAATCCCCATGGTTGAAACTCCTTTGCTTTTCTTCTTGCAAAATCAAGGAAAATACCTTGTTGATATCAGGTAGAAGCTGATATAGAAAAATCTAACCCCTAATTGCTGAATAGGAAACATCTAATCCCATCAAAAACCTCATTACTTGATCACGATCACCTAAATCTGCAGCGATTCTTTGAGCTCCACAAGTGCAAGGGCACTTGCAATGAGGAATTGTCAGGTAATTTGCCAACTCATCAACCAAAGCCTTGAATTTGGTGAAGTATTCCTCCATAGAAGCTTAGCCTTGCACCAAATAAGGAGATTCCTTTTGAAGCTCAAAAATTCTAGGTCCATTTTTCTGAGAGAACCTGGGAAGCAAATCAAGCCAAATTGCTCTAGCATTATTAGTGTACATAGTGCTAGAACCAATTCCAGGTGAAACAGAGTTGACAATCTAACTCAGAACTGTCATATTGCATTGTGTTCACAAGATGAATTGTGGAGAATCTGAATCTAGTACTAGAATTGTACCATCAATGAATCTAATCTTTTTTTTAGTAATGAGAGAGATGATCATTGATCTGGCCCATGGAAAATAGTTCTTTCCTCCAAACAATTTCTCAGTCACCAATTGAACCGTGTTATTATCATTGCTACTTAGAAAGAAAGGATTCACAGAATCTTCATTCACTGCAGAAGAAGATTGATTAGAAGTTTGATTATTCGAAGCTTCTTCAGTAAACGCCATTGCTAGAGCTTCAAAGCTTGAATGAAAAAAAGAAGAATTTTAGAGAACGCAAGCAAAGAAAAAGAAAAAGATCAATCTGAGTTTGATCTTACTAAAGCTCTGATACCATGTGAAAACTAGAAACTACAGGAAGATTCTAGAGAAAACTAGAAGAACTCAAGGTAAGGAAAACTTTTCTTTTACTCTGAATTGAGAAAATGAAAATCTGTATCTTTAATGTACAAGCTCTGCCTTTATATACAACTGAGCAGAGTAACTAACTCTCTAAAGAATTGGCGGGAAAACTAACAACCCACTAAACACGGATCCAATAATCTTATGACAAGTGTCCTCATTATAACTAAATACATTTTACTCTCATGTGATACTCACATGCCTCACTTAATCTCTCAAGGCTACAAGTAGTTTCTTTAATTGTTCAATCCAAAACGTTGTCATTTCCTTATAAGTTTTTGTTCTTTCTTTCAAGTCTTTCTTGTCATTCAACCCTTCCTTTAACTTTAGCTTCACTAACTTCATACCATTTCGTTCCTTCTTTAACTTCTTGCATTTTCTGAGTCTTGCTTTACTTCAACCTAGACAAGACTTGATAAACTTCTTCTCATCCCTTTTCTAAACAGTACCCTTGTCTCCTTGTCTCTTTTAAACCAAAAAGAAGACCGAGATAGGAAACCCTCTTTTTCCCTTTCCACTTTGTACTAGTTACGAAAATTCCAGCCAAAGTAATAGAAAAAGAATAGTTAAAGGAATTAAACTGGCTAAAAATTGTGATCCATCCCACATCTATAATTCATAAATGATTTGTTTATCTTTTCTGGACTTCTAATTTACATGGTTTGGTAAAAAGTAATCTTCTCAAGTTGGTGATTATTTTTAGCAAAAAATCCCCTATTTTTAGCATAAATTCCCCACCAAATGTGAAAGATCGGCAAGCAATTCATAAATGACTTGTTTATCTTGTCTAAACTTCTAGTTTACATGGTCTAGTTAAAAAGTAATCTTCTCAAGTTGGTGATTATGTTTAGCAAAAATTTCCCTATTTTTAGGAGAAATTCTCCACCAAATGTGAAAAATCAGCAAGCAAGCTCAATAGGGATTGATTAATACCCTGAATGGAAACTTGAGAATTTTTGGTTGTTTTATAAAAAAACTAGAAGCCTGAAAATCCAATTATATATCTTAAGGAGAAGGGCGCTTGGCATTGGAAAGAGAGGGAATATGTCATATAAACAAAGCGGTTGTTGCAATGATAACACAAAAGATAGGCTTTAGGAAACTCAATAAATATGAATATGTTAGAAGGCTTTAGTGTTTAGGAATATAACCAGACAAGTTACCGCATAATGTGCGGTGCATTTTATTAGTTTCCTTCAATATTTCAATAATTTACTTCTAAAAAATTTTAATATTTAGTATTTTATTTTATAAACAAATCAGAAAGACAATAAAAGCAGTGTAATAATTTCATCATATTATATGTGTTTATAAAATTGAAAATTGTATGATATTGTATGTTTTATGCTTACTAAAAAATGCAAATATCATTTTGATAAATAAAAATACAAATATCCTTCAATAATTGTTTTTAAAAGCTAATGTGGACCATGCCACATCAACACCTTGTAAAAAAATTGTAAAATTGTTTGTGTCTCTAGAATTATTCTTTTTTTAAAATATGATAAGAAGAAGTCACGGATTGAGAAAACATGAGAAATTTTTTTTTTTTTTTTCAGTGATTCAGCAAGAGGGAGAAAATACTAAAATAGAATAGAATTTTCATAATTTATTATAATAAATAAGAGAGAGGACACTAAAGCATTTTATATTAATTAAGTAAGATAGTGTTTTTTGAATCTCAACATAGCTTAAAGATCTACCGTGGATAAAATGTGTAACTTTCGTAAATTACACCAAGTGTAACTTCACTAACTCAAACAATTGAACCTATCTCTCTCTCAGCATCATGCACCATTGGCGCAATGATCGCTCCACAAGTATAAGTGTTTTTGGGGTGTGAGGGGCAATGATCACCCCACAACAAATATAAGTGCTTGTGGGGTGTAAGGGGCAATGATCACCCCACAACAAATATAAATGCTTGTTGGGTGTAAGGGGCAAGAGTCGGTGTTCAAGTTTTCATGAGAAAAATTTATACACATATACACTTAGATTAAATTAAATTAAAATTTCTATCTTGTATTAAAAAAAAAAACCCATCTCTCTCTCTCTCTCTCTCTCTCTCTCTCTCTCTCTCTCCTCTCTCTCTCTCTCTCTCTCTCTCTCTCTCTCTCTCTCTCTCTCTTTAATTTTGTTTCTTTTGTGGACCTTGTTTCCACTGTTGCAAATGTAACTAAATTTGTGCAATAATACCATATTTCTAATCAATTTTTTCTCATATAAATCTTAGAAAACTGACATCAAAATTTCATTATACTTAAATAATTAATGAACCACTTAAAATAATTAATATACAAATATAAATTTATATATCATATTAGTAATCTTTTTAATTACATAGAATAAATACTACAGTGTTGGTTATATATAAAATATCACTAAAAGAAGTTAATATATCTAAATCGTTATGACTAATTTTAGTAAATTCACAAATATTTAATTTATAATGGTTTTTGTGTCAATTTTTGTCAAAATGACTAAACATTCTAAATATATTATTATTATTATTATTATTATTATAAAAAAAAATATTTTTGCATATAAGGAAGAATGTCATATTATTATTATTATAAAAAATATATATATATACATTTGCATATAAGGAAGAATGTCATATTTTAAATCAATTATTATAATTATAAATAAAAATATTTTCTTTTATAATATATATAAAAAAACAATTATTTAAAGTCCTCTAATATAAATAATTGATGATAGTTATATATAATTAATATATTTATTTACCCTATTACTCACTCCGTCCTAGTTTTTTTGTCTTTTATTCCATTTTGGGATGTTCCAAAATATTATCCTATTTCTAAAAATAAAAGTCATTAATTTACTAATGTTCTTATTGTACCCTACTTTATTTTCAAAGCCATTTGAAAAGAAAACTAACAAATATTTTAAAAAATCAATCTAATTGAGGCACATTTTTAGTTGCTTCGTTAAGAATAACTCTTTTAAAAAAAAAACTGATAAATTTATTTAAGGGTAGTTTTGTAAACTTGTATATTTTTATAAAGCAGACAAGACAATAAATAATATTCTCTTAAAAAGTTTGATTTTTCAAACAGGACAAACAAATTGGTATGGATGGAGTAGTTAATTCAATAGACTAATACTATGATATTAATGCAAGTTTTATTGAAGTTTAAGCCTAAATGAATAAATAAATCAAGAATGCGTTATTTGCCAAAATATCATGGTCTCTCGGATGAGATGTCTATTTTTATATGTCAATAAACTATGATTGATTGATTGTAGAGGGAGATGATTCGAACGTAATTAAGCCGTTGATTTGATGAACCCGAAGCTGACACCGCTGAGTCCACGCTGGAATGTCAAAGCCTTGCTAGATAACACTTACGATTATTATTTCTTTTCATTCGTGTACAGAGAGGCAAATGTAACGGCCCATCTATTTGCCCAGTCAATAATAGCCTTTTGGTGGCTCTAGCTTTGGAAGGAGACGGACCTTGGCCCTCTTCTTCTGCTTGTTCTCTTTTGTTGCTCTAATTCAATTAAGAATTAATTCAGCCCAAAAAAGTTGAAAGAAATACTTCTGAAAATTCCCAAGGAATACAGGAAATCTGAAAGAAAAGAATTTAGATTTTCATTTCAAAAACAGGAATAAGATAACTTGATTATATATATTGTACAGGACGTTATCTCTCTATAAGCTCAATACTCACGAAACTCATCACAACGATGTCAAGAGCACAAGGCTCAAAACTAATTGGACCTCAAATCCTAAAGTACCAAGGGCAAATCCATGCTCTATTAGGCCACAAGCATGGTCAGAGAAGCCCTTGCATCCCTACCAAAAGACGGGAAGCATTACGAAGCCAGTTACAACATGAACCATGAAGATGAATGTCCTACTTGGTCGGGGAATGTAATTTCCCGAAGAGATGAGTCCCAGTGAGCTCGATGAAACCTAGGGAGTATTGCTACCGAGCAATCCATCTAGGGGAGGAACCAGTTCTAATGCCACTCTCACCACTTCTCATTCCTAACTAAACACCCACTTAAGGGTAATAGCATTGGACCTCTCCTTCCACTCACTATGAAAACAATCATGACCTCTCCATTAGCCTTGGGTTATAAATAAGAGATGAGAATTTAAGACAGGAGGTTGGCAATTTTAGAGAAAAAAGGCTGAGAAAAGAGGGTAATCATTCAGAAAAAGAAAGAGAGAAAAATTTTGAGTATAGAGAACAAGCGCATTTGGGTTGCTAAGCATAGGACCATCCATTGTAGGAAATCCAAAAGCCCATAAAATAAATAGATTGTGAGCCCAGATAGACGTTGGGCCTGTCAGCTCCTTTTTGGGTGCACATATATATATATATATATATATATATATATATAATATATATATATATATATATATATTCGAGTTTATATGCACATTTTAGGTTCTACTTTCTCTTTTTTTTCTCTCCTTTTACATTGTCTTATATTTGGGGATTTGGGGAAATGGTTATCAAAAAAATATTTGGGGAAAGGTTAGTGCCTTAATGGCATTAGTGTCATAATCATTTCCTTTACGTTGTTCTGGTTTTCCTTCTACTTGCAAATTCTGAGAAACCCCAACCCACCATGGCTATGAGGCGGAGCAATGTTACAAAAAAATTATATAATCTTTTTCATAATTTATTATCGAAGCAGACAAAAAAAATTATATAATTTTTTTCATAATTTATTATTGAAACAGCGTTACTTCCTTATATAAAACCACCAATAACATAAATTTTATTATTATGCACCAATTATAACAAATTATGTTAAGAATTAAGAAAAAAGTTAGTGACAATGGCAATTAGGAAAAGGTTAGTGAAAATTGTTGTTACTGGATTTATTGGGATGTTGTGTCATCTGTGTTGGAATAGAATGTCTCAATAGCCACGATTTTCCATTAATCATATTTGTCTATAAAATTGTCATTAGTGAGATTTTTGTTGTTTACAAAATTTACAGTAATAACGTGCCTACTACGTACTTACTCTCCACGTTTCTGACGTAGTGCTTCAATAATAATTGGGCTGATAACAATTAAAAGTATGTTTCGATGTTTTAGAAATCATGCTTTTAAGTTAAATGTTTCAAGAAACTAAATATGGCAAAGAACCTTCAAGTTTCAAATAATTTTTGCCAGAGATAGCTAAACTAACACTTCCTTCTCCCATAATAATTTGTCAAAGGGTAAGGTTATGGCAGGCCATGCTTTTGTGGGATCAAATATTGGGGTATTCTATTACATGGGTTAAAATTAACCCAACTCATTTAATAAGAGTTTCGTATAATTTTTTCATATCTTAGTTTTTTAAAAAATTTATATTTTAAAAAAATTGAAAACTATTGTTAAAGAACTGTTTCACACAAGTTTACTAATATTTGAGAAATCTTTAGATGTTCAAAATTGGATAATAACTTCCTAGTCCTAATCTTAAATAAAAAAAATACAAATAATAATATATTCTACATCGATATCTTATAAATAAGTTTAGGGTTATATCTTAACTTCATAAGTTTCCAACCCCTTACACCAAAAATCAATTAGTATCTTAGCTTTTTTTTTTTTTTTAAGTTTCAATCTGCGACATCCACTTCTAATGATAGATCAAACCATAATACCAATCACTTTTTTTTATTAGGCGAATATTGAACCTCGCATCTCTTATTCAACCATCAGAGACTTTACTAGTTAAGTTAACCGAAACCCACAATTAGTATCTTAGCTAATCTAATAATAAAGAGAAACCATAATGTTGAGAAGTTTATCGGTAACAAAGTAGGTGTCTTGATGTCTAATTATTGACAATCCGAGCAATCATGGGCTTTGACATGGTTAAGTTTATCGTTTTAAATCCTATAGAATTCTTCTATTCTTTGACTTTGCTGGGCTGCATGGTATCCTGTAGGACAGGTTTTTTCCTTATAAGTTATAAATTTAATAATCACCTTTTTACAGCTCTTCCACGTTATTTACAACTTGGTGAATTGGGTCACACTCTTATCTTAATCATAATGGTATGAGTTTGTGCCAATTGAGTACAAGAAGAAGAAAGCCATTAACGTTATTATTAAGTTATTTGAATCCATATATATATATATCTGAAATCCGACCCCAAAAGAGGGAGAATCATTTTGAGAACACAAAGGCGGCTATATATATATATATTATATATATATATATATATATATATATATATATAATAAAAAAATGTGAGTGGAGGTAACGCAAAATGACATGGTTGTTTAAGTATTCAATTCATCATAGATAAAGCTAAATATGTGATGGCTATATAGTTGATCTACTTGTTTAACATCTAGAATTTTTTCTTTTTTTAATTATATTGTGAGTTGACCAATCTTATTATTTTACTCTTTTACTGTGCCAATATACATCTCATGCATCTGCACCGTTTTGAACCTCGTGGCTGTCTTATCTTTCTTTTTTTATAAAAGAGAAAAAACGTCATTTCTGTTCCCAACTAGGAACACAGCAATAGCAATGGTCAATGGCATATCTTATATTCTTATATCTTCCCCTATGAAATCGGTTTCAATTTTTCTAACCTAAAACGTTATTGTTTGCAATGGGAAGAGTGAATAATTAGGGATTTTAACTTAGTAATTTATGGTTAGAGTACAAATCTTGTAAAATTCATGATTTTTAAACCCGAATTAGATCACACAGTTTACCTACGTAAACTACGAACCAACTTCGTAATAAATTATTATAACTTTTGAGCGGAGTTTGTTGTGTATTTTTATATTAGAACCTCTTTTACTCACTCTTATGTGTTTGTTTCTCAAAAAATAAGACTTCATAATCAATTTTTTTAAGTTTTGAACATGAGATAATTCATTTTGAATTGGTGAGCTGTCCAAACCGTTTGCATTTGAATGAGGTCTTAAAATGTTATAAAAATTACAAGTGGGAGCTGTGGAGTTTCAAATATATGACCTGTTATTACACAGGATACACACCAACCATCAGGCTAATAATTAGTTTCGGTTGTGTGATTGTGTCAGTTAAGGAAGAAATAATATATTTATATATTATTTTTGTTTGAATTCAACCCTTCCTTTTCAATTTTGCCGATTGAATTTCATACCACATCAGCTTTATCATTGTTGATAAGATGCAATAAAATAGATTTGTCTTTATCATTGTTGATTTTTTTTTCTTCCTTTCTTAGAAAAAACAATAAGATTTCGATATATGGCATTCGCTCTATGAAAATGTTTTTTATCAACATATTAGGACATCAATCAATTTTTTGATTATAACAACAACAAAAAAATCTGCTAGTTAAACTAAGTGTGCATTTGGAACGTGCATTTTCTGTGCGTTCTTGCATTTTGCTAAAAAATAATGGGTTCGTGGGTTCTGTGCACAATCCACGAGACCCACAAGTATGAGATTCAGCATATTTTTATTTAAAACTGGGTCTTATATCACTATTTACATATTTAAGAATTATTTTGTTATAATATTTTCAGTTTTCAATTTGCAGCAATAAACAGTATCTAAATCAACCCTAAGTGAAATCTTATATCATTTCTCATTTTTATTTCTTTCTTTTAAGACACTTGACATGGTGACTACATTGATGTCCTATTAATCATTTGGTTGCTTTTTTTTTCTTTTTTCTTTTTTGTGCATACCATGAGTATAGGAAAAGTATGGTGAAACTAAATATGAAAAGGAAAAATGTTATATTTACAATATTTTTAAAAAAAAATTTAAATGATAGATTATTATTAATTATTGTTGATAGGTAAAAAAAATAATTCAAACAGTGAGTACAAATTATAACTAAGAATAACTTATCATCTGAAATGTTTTTGTTATGAAAATATTGTGAAAGCTACACTTATAACTTAAAAGTGAAAAAGCCGGCTAGCACGCATGTACAGTTACAAAACAAAAGAGGAAAGGGAA
This sequence comes from Castanea mollissima, assembly GCA_014183005.1. Taxonomy (NCBI): domain Eukaryota; kingdom Viridiplantae; phylum Streptophyta; class Magnoliopsida; order Fagales; family Fagaceae; genus Castanea; species Castanea mollissima. The sequence goes on from JACAVU010000008.1 coordinate 10,527,560, forward strand.
AAGGAAAAGGAAAAGGGGCAGCGTGAAAAGGACCACATACGGCACATGATCATGATCCTGACCTCCCACTCCAAAGTCCCTCTGAGATTATCACAAACAAACGGTCATCTAAGATTCTGCCAAAATTTCTAACAACTTCCTTACAGAACTGGATACATCATCAAAGGCTTTACATTTTTATTTTTTATTTTTGGAAACGGGGGGTTGAGCCACTTGATTGATGGAGCGAGATTCTAGCCGCCTACATATTAAAAGAAAATTTCAATTAGTCAATTAGTAATATACGTTTTTGCCACCGCATATTTTTTGTGCGATAATCATTCTACAACTATAAGTGTTTGTAGGGTGTAGAGGTAAGAGTCGGATTCAAGTCTCTAAAAAAGAGTTTCACACACATGTACAATTAAATTAAGTTAGAGTAGAAATTCTATCTTGAATAAAAAAAAATAATATATGTTTTATCTATTAAATGACTTAAAAACAAATTAGCTTCTTAATCTAAGTAATGAAAAACAATCAGAATCAACAAGTTTGCTCAAAATATCTTTTCTTTTCTTTTTTTTCTTTTTTTGAATTGAATAGTTGTATCAAAAATATCTTGTGGGTGATCATGGACCTTATCAACATGTTTACCCAATTCAGAGAAGATTTTTTTTTTCCTCCAAGGATGCTAGCTTTAGCCACTTGACAGTCACATAGACACCAACCTATTGATTGTGCTGTTATCGTCCTTGTACGACTGTTGCTAGCATTTGCCTTTTTCTCAAAGGCCAAGATAGGAAAACACGAGTCAACAATTGTGAAGGTGATATGATGACATTGGACGCCAATTGAGTACGAGTTGTGCCTTAATTTGTTTCTGGGGAAGAAGTCACTTGAGACTTTGGAAAGCAGAAACTGGGAGCTGTGTCTTTGGCCTCTTTACTCTTTAGCATAGCTGCAATGTCTTGGACCTTTTTGGTGTTTGTTGGAGCATTGTAATATTAATTTATTAAAATAAATTAATATTACAACTTAAATGTAAAGATGTAAAAGTAAATATGGAAGATGAGAAGTTAGTGAAAATATTTAATCTCATATTTTAAAAAGAGAAAGACTATTTTTTTTTTTTTAATTGTAGTGATTAATAGGCTAATATGAATTAAATTAGATATTGGGCTAGATACATGATCAAGGGAGAGGTGAAAGATGAAGGTATCAAAAATGGAACTCTTTAAATTAATAATATTCAGAAGTATTATTCAGTTTCTCTATGTTATTTCCATTATTATTGTGTTTGCACCAACAATTTTAAGGAGATTCAATACATGGAGCCTGCACAAGAGAAACCAAATGAACCAGTTGAAGATCTCAACAAACCATTTCGCTTTAAAGGAGCCCATTTCAAGAGGTGGAGAGGAAGAATTTAGTCTCTATCAAGAAAAAATAGATAAGTTAACAAAAGATGAATATAATTGTCGCTCTTATCTTTTGAATTGTCTTGCCAATCATTGTTATGATTATTATGATACAACTTATAATTATGCTAAGAAAATTTGGAAAGCTTTACAAAACAAATATGGTACCGAGGAGGCTAGCGCAAAGAAATGTGCTGCTAGTAAATTTTTCCGTTACCAAATGGTAGATGGAAAATCAGTGGTGGATCAAGCACAAGACTTCCAAATGATTATGGCAAAATTAAGATCCGAAGGCATAAAGATTGGAGACAATTTGGTGGTAGTTGGCATAATTGATAAACTACCACAATTTTGGAGGGAGTTCCAAAAAACTTTGCAGCACAAACAAAAAGAGACATCCTTGGAGACTTTGATCACATGCATCCGTGTGGAGGAAGAGGCTAGAGGACAAGATACACTCATGACACAAGAGAGCAATGGTAATTCCACCACAAATGTAAACCTTATTTCAGCCAATAATAATATGCCCAAAAATCATTTTCCTAAAAATTGTCAATTGAAGTCTAAAAAGAGAACCTTTAAAAATAATAATAAACCTCAAGAAAGGGGAAACCCAAATTAAAATTACAACAAAAACCAAGAACCCCCTTCACAAGATCAGTTTAATTGATCTTATTTTATCTGTGACAAGAGTGGACATATTACTCGATTTTGCAAATTTTGGAAACGTGAATCTATTCTGCATGCTAACATAACTAAAGAGCGTTTAGTGGCTATGATTACAGACATCAATATGGTGCAATATGTTGAAGGGTGGTGAGCAGATTCTAGTACTAATAGGCACGTCTACTATATGACAAAAATTGGTTCAAGTTGTACACTCATTTTGAAGAAGAAAAAACCGTTATGCTTGGTGATTCTAGCAAAACCAAGGTTCTTGGGAGTGGAGAGGTTGATTTGAATATCACTTCTGGATATGTGCTAACATTAAAAGATATACTTTACACTCCGCCCATGAGGAAGAATTTGATAACTATGTAATCACTAAAAATATATTATTTGTGAGCAAAAGTTATGATTGTGATGAAATGTTTAAATTGAATGTTAAGAATAATAAAGCATCTACCAGTTCAGTTTATATGTTTTCTTCTATTAATTTTTGGCATGCTCATTTGTGTAATATAAATATTAGATATGTGGGAATCATTAGTAGTTTAGGATCAATTCCAAGACTATCAAAAGATTTTAAAAAATGTGGAACTTGTAGTCAAGCTAAGATTACAAAAATGCCTCATAAAAGTGTTGTAAGAAATACCGAATTGCTTGAGTTAATTCACTCCGATTTATGTGAATTTGAGAGAATTTTAACTCGTAGAGGAAATAGATATATTATCACTTTTATTGATGATTTCTCAAAATATACAACTATTTATTTATTGAAAAATAAAAGTGATGCTTTTGAAAAATTTCAAGGTTTTTTAAAAGAAATTGAAAATCAATTTAGTAGAAAAATAAAAAGAATGAGAAGTGATAGAGGCTGTGAGTATGAATCAAGTGCATTTAATTCATTTATTTAGTTTTTGAGAATTATCCATAAAACTACTGCACCATATTCACCTGCTTCTAATGGTGTGGCTGAAAGAAAAAATAGAACTCTAATTGAGTTAGCAAATATCATGTTAATTGAATATGGTGCACCTTTACATTTTTGGAGTGAAGCTATTTTAACTATATGTCATGTTTTGAATAGGGTGTCACACAAAAAGTCACATACCACACATTTTGAGATGTGGAAATGATATAAGCTAAATTTGGGATATTTAAGAGTATGAGGTTATCTTGCTTATGTAAAGCTTATTGACCCTAAAATACCTAAATTAGGTATAAGAGCTATTACCTGTGTTTTTCTTGGTTATGCGATTAACAGTATAGTCTATAGATTTTTTGATCTTGAAAACAAAATAATTTTTGAATTTGATGATGCAATTTTTCATGAAGAAAATTTTCCTTTTAATTTGAAAAATAGTGGGGGTGAAGAAAATACATTGTCACAACCTAGTTCTTCTACTTCACATCTACAAAATCAATAAAATTTTGAAATGGAACCTAGAAGGAGTAAAAGTGCTAGAGTTGAAAAGGATTTTGGTCCTAATTATTATGTTTTTAACATTGGGAAAAATCCCCAAAATTTAAAAAGGTTTTAACATCACCTTATGCTACATTTTGGGAAGATATTGTAAATGATGAGATGGAATTTCTAAATCTAATAGAACTTGGAAATTAGTAGATCTTCTACCGGGTTGTAAGACCATAGGTTGTAAATGGGTCCTTAGAAAAAAAAAAACTCAAACCGGATGGATCAATAGATAAGTTTAAAGCTAGACTTGTTGCAAAAGGGTTTAAACAAAAAACTAACCTTGATTTCTTTGACACTTTTTCTCCGATAACAAGAATTACATCTATTAGATTGTTAAGTGTTATTACTGCAATTTTTTATTTGAAAATTCATCAAATGGATGTAAAACCTGTTTTTCTAAATTGGGACCTAGAGGAAGAGATTTATATGAATCAACCTAAAGGCTTTGTAAAGTCTAGACAAGAAAGCAAGGCATGTAAGCTACCTAAATCCCTATATGGCTTAAAACAAGCACCAAAACAGTGGCATGAAAAGTTTGATTCCTGCGCGATTAAGAATGGTTATAAATTAAATGAATGTGATAAATGTATTTATTCTAAATCATGGAATAATTTACATGTTATTATTAGCTTCTATGTGAATGATATGTTGATTTTTGGCTCTAATATGCATGTTATAAATGAGACAAAAAATATGCTTAAAAGCCATTTTGATATAAAAGATCTTGGTGAGGCTAATTTTATTTTGAGCATGAAAATTACAAAAACATGTGATGAAATATTTCTTGATCAATTACATTATGTTGAAAAAAAATATTGAGAAAATATAATTTTCATTATCACAAAAGTGCAGCTACTCCTTTTGATTCTAGTGTTCATTTACTTTCTGTGAATAATGATGATGAAATTTTTAATCAAAAGGATAATGCTAGCATCATTAGTAATTTACGTTATGCTACTGATTGTACTCGACCTGACATTGCATATGCAGTAGGAGTGCTTAGCAGATTTACTAGCAAACCTAGTAAAAATTATTGGCTAGCTATTAAGCGAGTCATGATATATTTAATTGGTACCAAATGCTATGACTTATTTTATAAAAAATACCCTGCTGTGATTGAAGTTTTTAGTGATGCCGATTGGAATACTTTGTTAGGTGATTCTCTCTCTACCATTGGTTAAATTTTTACCTTAGGTAGTAGTGCTATTTATTGAATTATAAAAAGCAAACAATAATTGTTAATTCAACAATAGAAGCTGAATTAATAGCATTAGCTTCAACTAGTGAAGAGGCAAATTGACTTAGAGATTTGTTAAATGAAATTCCACTTTGGGAAAAGCCAATTCCACCTATATTAATTCATTGTGATAGCACTGCCGCAATTGGTAGTTAAAAACCGTTATTACAATGGTAAATCCAGACCTATAAGAAGAAAGTACAGTACCGTGCGATCTTGTACCGTGCGATCTTATTTGAGTAATGGCATCATGACTATGGATTATATTAAATCTAAGGCGTAAATGCACTTTTAGTTCCTACATTTTGGCTTTTTTCTATTTGGGTCCCTACATTTTAATTTTACCACTTTTAATTCCTAAACCAATTAACGCGTGTTATTTTTGCCCTTTCTGTTGGTCAACTGACAGAAAAATCTAAGGTGGCTGACGAAGGAATTAAAATATTATAAAAAATGTCATATCACTCACGACACATCAGCATATAAATCTAAAAATTTAATTTATTAATTTTAACTAAATAAAAACAGAATTAAAAACCAAAATTCAAATGAATTAAGATCTAAAAGTTTCTTGAACAAGAACACTAACCCAAAAATTTTAAAACCCAAAAAAATTAACATAAGATCCAAACCTAAACACTATTCTCAAACCGGCCACACACTTTTTCTTCTTTTCAACTCAAACTCAAACTCTATTCTCTCATCTCAAACTCAAACTACACAACCACACACTATTCTCTCATCTCAAACTCTCTCTTCCATCTCAAACTCTCTCTTCTCTCATGGCTCATACCCGAGCTCTCTCCTCTCTTGGCCGATCCATCTCATAGCTAAAGACCCATGGCCGAACCCCATGGTTAAAGACCCAAAGACCCATGGCCGAAATCCACGCCTATCATCTCATTCTCTGTCTCTCTCTTCTCTCGTCTCTCATCTCAAACATGGGCTCTCTTTCTTCTCTCATGGCCGATCCATCTCATGGCTGAAGACCCATGGCCGAACCCCATGGTTGAAGACTTAGAGACCCATGGCCGAAACCCAAAGGCCCATGGTTGAAGGCCCAAAGACCCATGGCCGAAATCTCATCATCTCTCTTTTTGGCTGGGATCGTCTAGAGGAAATCAAATCTAAAATTGATGAGGATTGGCTTGTGTTTTGGTTTTGTGTTTTGATCTGACTCGTTTGGGTTTTGGTATTTTTGGTTTTGTGCTTTGATCCGACCGTGGTTTGGGTTTTGGTATTTTTGGTTTTGTGTTTTTGATCTGACTATGGTTTGGGTTTTGTTAGTTGATTGTGTTAGCATTGTTAAGTTTGATCATAGTTTTGTAGGTGTTTTTGTCTGTTTGGTTGCTAAGAAAATCTTGAATTTTTTAATTTTCTGGGCAACCAAGAACATGAAGAACAGTAAAATATTGGCGTAAATGCACTTTTAGTTTGTTATTGTGTTCTTTGTGTTTTTAAATTTGAGTTTGTGTTTGGTTCTAGGTTTTTGCTCTTATGTTCTTGTGTTGATGTTTAAATCTGTGATCATGTTCTTATGTGTTCTTGTTCAAAATAAATTAAATCTAAATTTATGTATTTTATTGTTCTTAATTCTGTTTTTTCTTTTTCTATTTAGTTAAAATTGATAAATTATTTTTAAAAAAAATTAGATGTTGATGTGGCATTTTTTATAATATTTTAATTCCTTCGTCAACCACCTCAGATATTTCTGTTAGTTGACCAACGAAAAGAACGAAAATAACATGCATTAATTGGTTTAGAGATTGAAAGTGATAAAACTAAAATGTAGGGACCAAAATGGAAAAAAGCCAAAATGTAGGAACTAAAAATGCATTTACGCCTAAATCTAATGATAATCTTGCAAATCCACTTACTAAGGCCTTGGCAAAATATAGGTTCTAGAATACATCAAGGAGGATGGGACTAAAGTCCATAGAATCATGAGCCCTGCATAAGGATACCCAACTCAAGGACCAGAGATCTTGAGAATTGGGTTCAATGGGAAAAATGAATCATACAATAATCGTAAGAAATGCACTATTTAGGTGTTGTTTCGTAAGTTATCTTTTTAAGATTCAACTATATGACAACACTTAACTACAAATACACTTTCATCCTATGAGAAAAAAGCCACACAGTTGAATCTTAAAAGATGAACCTAAATAACAGTATCTACAATGTGTGTATGTGTATTTATATACATATATATATATATATATATATATATAATGATAATAATTTATTTTTTAAAGAGAGAATTCTAGGGGTTATTAATTATCTTTGGGATTAAGGATTGAGTTTTCCTTTGGTATAATCTCATATTCTTGACGACAACGTGGTGCGGTGGCAAGGCAAAGAGAGGGTAGATATGGATAAAAGAGAGATTTGAGTAGTCCGTTGAGAGGGAGAAGAGAGAGAATGGGACTTGATAGGTGATGGACTAATGTGCAGTGCAGTAGTGAGGTAGAGAGAAAGTGCGGGAGGGTCTGAGATGAGACATAAGACAAATGAGAGAGAGAGAGAGAGAGGGTCTGATGTAAGAATTGAGATTTTCAAAAAAATTTAAACTAGAGCAATAAGCGATGTTGTTTTATGTATTTTATATATATATAACTTATAATATATAAATATGTGTGTGTGCGTGCGTTGCAATTCAGTTTTTTAAAATCACCACCAACCACTCTATCACATCCAACTGTTGGTTTTTTTACCAACCACCATGGCGGTCAGTGTAGTGATCGCCTACGGCAATCAATTTTAGTTAGTTTCTTAATATAGTTTCTTAAGTGTTATATATTAGATTCCCTAACTACATTCAAACACATGATTATATTGACCAATGAAACAAAAACTATATATATTATCTTTTCCATTTACAATTAAATTCAATGTAACTATATGTTTGAATTTAATTGAAAATCTAACATACCATATCTAAGTTTTATCATATATTAAGAGTATTCTACTTTATATTTCACCTATTACATAATATGTCATGTTTCTGATTTTTTTTTTTCCCAATTGTGGTTACGTTTTAGAAAGGAGTGGAGAAGGACACGTAGTTGAAGGAACATAAAATGAATCATAGATATTGGGACAAACAATTTTTATTTGGATTTAATCGCTATAGACAAAGACTTTAAGTTGTTAGATAATATTCCATGGATTGATGAATCCATAAATAACAAATAGGGTAAATTACAACTTACCCACCTATGGTTTGACCAAAATTTAAGTTGCTTACCTGTAGTTTGAAATTTGACACTTTATCCACCTGAAATTAGCTCAATTAGACTTTTTTAATCCACATTTGATAAAAACATGGCTAAATATATAATTTTATTTCACTTTTATGTCTCCCTCCTCCAAAAATACAAAAAACATAAAAATATAAGATCAAATAAGATCAAAAAGAATCCAGCGGAACACTTGCATCATGGATTTCAAATGAATCATAGATTTCAAATCACAAGTAGATAACTTAAATTTCGGTCAAATCTTAGGTGGATAAAATATCAAATTTTAAACCACAGGTAGACAACTTAAATTTCAACCAAACCATAAGTAGATAAGTTGTAATTTGCTCTAAATATAAGATTGGGTTTGTGGTGAGGATTAAGTCTTGTAACTAAATTGAACTTACTTTAATGCCTCTTGCAATTTCTAAATTATAATTCCTTTTGCACCTATACAAAGGGCATCTTTTATTTATTTTAAATTTTTAATGTTTAGCCAATTCATTCATGTGGCATTTGGTATGAAGTAATGTTTTAGAATTCTCAAGAATGTTTAAAAATTCTCATGTTTGGTTACAAATCACGGTGGGAGAATCTATATTCCCCCTGTAAATCTCTTTCAGTAAGAATGTGAATTCCCTTTAAAACAAGTGGGTATCTAGATTCTAAAACTTAAAGGAAAATGTACTTTATATAAATTGACAATTTTAAACCTTTTTCTTTATCATTTAAATAATTAAGATAAAATATCAAATAAATCATCAATATTTTTTCTCACCAAAATAACATAAAAATGATAGACAACTCTGTTGATATATTCTTTAACAAAGTTCTATTTAGGTTTTACGTGTGGGGAAAAAAAAAGTTTGAAGGGGACCCTCTATTATTTCCAGGTATTCACTTTTACTATTGTGTGTATGTTGCTCAACAAATTATTAATACTTTATATTTTGTTTTTCATTATTTATTTAGAGGAATATTTTTTTTTAAAGGACTTAGTAGTTCACGTTCAAATCTAAGGATAGAATGGGAAATATAAATGAATCATTTAAGATTCTTTTGAATAAACCTAACATTATCTTCTCACATTCTTAAGAATCTTAAGAGATTCCCAATGAAATTAAATATAGGAATAGCTACATTCTTAAGTATCCAAATTGCAAGAAATCACACTCCTAAGAATCTGGATGCCAAGTGTAACATGGATTCCCCCGTAGCAAACGCCACATCAATTTGTTTAAACTTGGAAACAGATGGGTTACAAATTCAATGTTTGGTTTTCTGACTTCTTCTTTCTCTTTTCTTTTTCTTTTTCTTTTTTCTTTTTTTTTTTTGTAGAAGAAATACATCAATTTTATTCAATTAAAGAGACCAAATCACCCTAAGCTATACAAAAAATATCTGGTAGCACATCTTCCATCCAAAACAATTAAATTGGACGAAGTAATTGCCCTTCTAGCATGGTTGTCAAAATCGCGATCCAAATCGTAGAATCGCATGATTTTACGATCCCACCTCACCAAAAAGTTTTAAATCGTAGCAGGATCGCAAAAATGTTAGGATCGTAGGTAGGATCGTATAGAATCGTATAGGATCGTAGGATCGTATGGGATTCTACCGATCCTACCATTTGGCTTGAATTTTTTTTTTTTTTTTTTTTTAAGTGGGATTCATTTGGGTAAACCTAAACCCACAAGCCCAACAGGTTTTAGAAGCCCAATAATGAATTGAAGTCCCAAATTTACCCCTATGTCAACATAAAATCTCAAAAAAACCTATGGTATAAGTTTAATGTTTTCAAAAACAAAACCTTTTCTTTCTTTAACCGTTCCTGTTTTTTTAAACTGTTGTAGAAGCCAATTCACTTTTAATATTAACATACTTATGCTAAATTAATCATCTATTTGTATCGCCTTCACAAATGTTGTTACATAAAATCTAATGATGTACTTGTGTTTCACTATCTGTAGGCAACCATGTTTTATATAATTTTGAAGTGATTATTTTTATTGAGTTAAGAAGAACTATTTTTTTCATAGAATAATAAAACCTAAAAAAGTAAATATCAATTTTAGAACCAAAAATAAAAAATAAAACCACACAATTGAAACCAATGTCATTAAAGCATTAGATTTAGGAACTTTACCTTAGAAATAACAGTTTTAGTACTCACAACAGTGGTGTTTCTAACTTCATAGAAAAGAAAATGCATTTTGTAGAGTCCATTTTTTTGTAGTTGGCAAATATGATAAATGTAATCAATTCATAGTGTTTTTGGTGTGTCTTAAGTGGGTTAAAGATGTATTTTATAGTCCAAGACAAAGACCCAAGTACAGATCAAGAAAGAATCAAGTTTAGAGCAAGAAAACTAAAGTTTCTATCAGTTTGACTGCTAGCTTGATTCCTAGCTAGACCGTATAAGATTTTCGATTTCAAGCTTGACATCTAGTTCGATTAATCGAGATTGCGATATTATCAAAAATATAAAACGTGAAAAATGCCATAACTAGCCCTTTGTAAAAAACACAGCATCTTTCAGCCCTGTTAATGGTGAGTCATCACTGCCTTTAAGCTTTTTTAACTTAAGTTTAATGTTTAAAAAAAAAAAAAAAACTCAGTCAAAAACCCAGCACCTCTCAACCCTCTCAATAATGTTGCCATGAGCCATTGCTGCCTTTAAGGTTTCTGGTAATTCGTTTTGGTAGTTAGTACTTAGTAGTTTATCATTTATTTGTACTTTGTTAGCTTAATTCCATATTTTTGTGTTGTGTATATGATTTTGACAAAGCTTTTAAGGTTTTTATTTTTCTATTTTGTTAACTAAATTAAGTAAAATTTGAAAAATTATGAAACAGGATCTTCATTATTTAATTAGCTAGTTTACCTTAGATTGAGAATTTTCTTTTAGATTACATATTGTAAAATTGTAGTTAGCTAGTTTTTATATGCTAACTAGCCTAACTTATTTTGGATTTGAAACTTAGAATTTGGAAAACATTTTTCATATGTGTAGATAATATTTTGATACTTAGTTGCTAATTAAACATGTACTGAACTTTTTAGATACATTATGTCAAAAGTTAAATATATTTTACTTCATTAGAATGACATAAGAACGATGTAGTGCGTGCAAATTACATTTTATGATGCAATTTTTTTTTAATGGATGGATTTATATTTTAAGTAATTATATAACATATAAAGTCACTATCAATAGGTTTTTTGCTTAAAATCTAAAAATAGGTAGGATCTTACGATTTACGATCCGATCCTACGATCTCTGATCCTACCTATCTCCCACGATCCTACGTAGGATCCCGATTTTGACAACCTTGCCTTCTAGTAAGAGAATGCAATACAGCATTCCGTTGATGGCGAACATAATAAAAGTTAATACAAGCAAAATGAGAAGTTAGAAGTTTTACATCATGAATGAATTAAATGACCATGCAAAGCAAAGGATGGCTCAGAGGATACTAGTATTTCTTTGAATCACCCTCCGCAATAATTAAACACCCTCTAAACTTCTGACTTCTGATTCAGCACTGCTTGTAGAGCTTTAGAATTTTTGTTTCATACGTACGCCTAATGCTATGATTGGCTGTCAAAACTGTATTGAACATAAAAACTATGCTTATTACTACTATAGTATTATTTCATTTTCACTAAAAAATACTTTTTTTTTAATGAAAAGTTATGTGTTTATGTTAATATTATAATACAACAGCATGTTGAGGACTACGTTCTAACTTCTAATGCCTATTATTACCACTATATGAATATTTTTAGTGCTGTGTACTTCCTTGCACAACGCTAAAAATAAAAGATGACCATTCAAGCCAAAATGATTTGTCCACCCGTGACATTCGATATATCTACATCTTGTCGTTTTGCAAGGAGCACAAATGAAATGACCCGTCCAGTAATCTAAAAAAAGAGAAATTTCACTTATCTGAAACAGACGAAATATTTACATATAAAGATATAAGATTTTGGAATTGGATGTATTACTTGTATTCATACATTAGGTCTCAAATCTCCAATACGAACGAAGCAATTTATTTGGTAACAAAACAATTGATATTTATGAACAAAAATTCACATTGAACTTCTAATCAAATTTTATAATAGAGTCTATATGTATATGTCATTAAATTTAGTTATTCTTACCCTGTTGAAATGAGCCATGAGGAACCATAACATACGCCTCCAAAAAAAAATATATATATATATATATATATAATTTAATCGCGTTTTACACTCCTTTTTCTTCTTTTTTTTGATAACTCAACCATCATTTCAATTTAATTAGTAATAAGAATTCCAAATATTAAAATGAAAATTTTAGAAAGAAAATGAGATAACAAAGTAATGAGAATTATGTAGTTTACTTCAACGGCTTACGTTAACGGCTAAAAACACTTAGCGACCACATATTTTCTATTTAGAATGTTGTTGACAATGAACCCTAAGTATAATATATATTATGACCATTAAATAAAAGTATGGACAAAACTTAGGTACAGTACCTTAGATGTTATTTCTTAAGTTCCCATATTAAGATTCAGCCATATGGCTATTTAATTAAAAAATATACTTTCATCTCATGAGAAAAAATTCACATGGCAAAATCCTAAGAGATGAACTTAAAGAACAACACATAAGCACTGTACTTAAGTCTTACCTATAACGTATTACCACGTAGTGTTTAGTCAGTTCAATTGATAAATTCTATTATTATTGAATAAGCGACTTGATATTGAAACTAGTCTACACTAAAAAGAAATTTATTCATGTCTTGACTTGGTGGTAAAAAACATTTATCATGGAACAAATACTATAAGTTTAAAACCTACCATGTGTGTGTGTGTGTATGTCTGTTAGAAATAAACTATTTTCACAACCTATTTTATAACTTGTTAATCGACATTAATTTTTTTGTGAAGAGTATAAGAAAATGTTTTTTGTTACAAGTTTTTGTAAAAACACAGTTAGATTTATAGTTGTTTAGCATGGCAAGCTGTGAACAAAAGTGTTAAGTCTTTTGTGTCTTTGAAGTTCAATTCAAGTTCAAGATACAGGAAGTTATTGTGTTCTAAACACATATGTTGACACCTAGTCGATCGATTAAGATTGTCTAAATAGCTTGTCAATAGATGAAGAATTGTGAAACCTAATTCCCAATCAACCCAATAGTCCACCCACGAGTTGGAATTTGAACCCTACTTGCTAGAGTCTCCAAAGTAGATCTAAAGATCGATATAGCTATTATTTGTCATCAAGTTGGAGTCACGATACTCACAGAGTTAAGGTTGCTGTAAAATCTTCAAGGTGGTTGTTGAAGTCATGAGCTGAAAGTTCCAGAGTAGAAAAGCCTAACTTGATTTGAGTTGCATATGATCATGTGAATAAGTCACTATTAATTTTAGTTGCAAAGACTTCTACTTAGAGTGGATTTTTGCCTTAGGGTTGCTGGTGGCTAAACTCTCGATTTTTTTTTTCTTTGGTGATCACCATTGGTTTTTCACATAAAAAACAAATTATTGTATTCTTTGCTTTCCACACTTTACTATTGTAAGTGCACAATTGCACCTGGGCCCCAGGACAACTGTGGGCTCAGGTCCAATGAGCCTTAAACAATGAGATTTGTAGAGTGTGGGAATGAAACCTAGTTTAAGGATACGGGCAACTTATTGAACAGGCTAAGGTATAATAATGATTGCAAATGGTAAATTATTATTGCAAAAGGGCTTCCTCGGACATAAGCCGATGACAATTTCTGTATTATTTCTCTTTCTTCCTTGAAGGTTACAATGCTTGGTTTCTTTCTTAGTAGTTGGCCGATCCCCTCTTCTTTGGCATCTACCCCTTTTAAATACTTCTTCTCTTGGTGTTTTATCCACGTGTTGCCCAAATCTTTTCTTTTTTTCCCTGACACCACCTTCTTCAAGTGTTTTAAATAGTAACCAGAAGGTTCAATTCTACTGTTCAGGGGTCACTTCCCCATTAATGCGGCCTGGGAGGTGGGTGTAGGGTCTTTAATGTGGAGGTAGCAGCCTTTTTCTCAGATATTTTTCTACCACCAGTGCCTCTAGAGGGTACAGGGATTCCCCCTTTAACCAACAGTCTTTCTGGAACTCTGTCTTGATCATTCCAGCGAGGCTCCAAGTCCTCCTAGGTCTATCCGAGGAGAAACTCATCCTCGGACCCTCGGCGTATGGGCCGATTTGTAGTTTTACTAGGCTTTTAATCAAGAACAGATTGACCCTCCTTATTAGAGCCCAAAGGCCTAAAATGCCTACTTGAGTCCTTTTACCCTCCACAACTATATAGTGATTTGATGTTGTAGTATAATTAACCTAAAATCAAATTCATATTCATATTCATAATTGGCTAAATAACAAATTTGGCTTAATTCCATTTAAATTGTCAACAAGGTCCAAACAATAACCCAACAAACACAAAATCCAAAATCTGAAAAACACCTAAAAGATGTTTTCATTTTGATATTTTCACAATAAATTTGAATAACTATTTTTAAGTTTGGTTTTTTGAAAACACTTTACCAAACCAGATTTTGCTTATGAACCCTCACCACATTTACTCCAAAAAAAAAAATTTATATATAAATTATGAGGAAAACAGTTTTTTTGAAAGCACTGATTTTTCTCATATATAAAAAATAAAATAAAAAAGGCACTGATTTTTATAATACGTTATAGTGAATAAATGTAGAATAAAAAGCACAAAAACATGGAAATCATAAGAGTATGGATATTCTTGTAATAGTGAAAGAGTAATTGGAGCTTTAAGATATTTTGAACTTTCCAATACCAACGAAACAATTTATTTGGTAACAAAACAATTTATATATATGAACAAAAATTAACATTGAACTTCTAATCAAATTTTATAACGGAGTCTATATGTATATGTCATTAAATTTAGTTATTCTTACCCTGTTGAAATGAGCCATGAGGGTGGTTCAAAAAAAAAAAAAAAAAAAAAGAGCCATGAGAGATCATAACATACGCCTCCAAAAAATATATATAATTTAATCGTGTTTTACACTCCAATTTTTTTTTTTTTTTTTTTTTTTATAACTCAATCATCATTTCAGTTTAATTAGTAATAAGAATTCCAAATATTAAAATGAAAATTTTAGAAAGAAAATGAGATAACAAAGTAATGAGAATTGCGTACTTTACTTTAACGGTTTACGTTAACAGCTGAAAACACTTAGCGACCACATATTGAAACCCTTATTTAATAAGGGACTTGATATTGAAACTTGTCTACACTAAAAAGAAATTTATTAATGTCTTGACTTAGTGGTAAAAAAAAAAATTATCATAGAACAGATGCTATAAGTTTAAAACTTACCATATATGTGTGTGTTAGAAATATAACTATTTTCACAACCTATTTTATAACTTGCTATTTCACAATTTATCGATCCATCAACACAATTTTTTTTTTTTTTTTTTTTGTGAAGAGTATAAGAAAATGTTTTTTATTACAGGTTTTTGTAAAAACACAGTTAGATTTATAGTTGTTTAGCTTGGCAAGCTATGAACAGAAGTGTAAGTTCAAGACAGGAAGTTCTTGTATTCTAGACACAAATGTTGACACCTAGCCAATTGATTGAGATTGTCTCAATAGCTTGTCAATAGATCGAGAATTGTGAAACCTAATTCCCAATCAACCCAATAAGTCGACCTTGGAGTTGGAAATTGAACCCTACTTGATAGAGTCTCCAAAGTAGATCTAATATCAATATAATTGTTGATTTGTCTTCAAGTTGAAGCCACGATACTCACAGAGTAAAGATTGCTATTAAATCTTCAAGGTGGTCCTTGAAGTCATGGCTGAAAGTTCCAGAGTAGAAAAGCCTAACTTGACTTGATTTGAGTTGTGTGTGATCGTGTGAGTAAGTCACTATTGGAGATAGCAACTAGAAATTGTAATTAATTTTAGTTGTAAAGATTTATTCTACTTAATGGATTTTTGCCTTAGGGTTATTGGTGGCTAAACTCTTGATATATATATATTTTCCTTTTGTGATTACCATTGGTTTTTCTCATAAAAAACAAATCATTATATTCTTTGTTTTCCACCCTTTACTATAAAGTGATTTGTTGCTGTAGTATAATTAACGTAAAATCATATTCATAATTGGCTAAATAACAAATTTGGCTTAATTCCATTTAAATTGTCAACAAGTTCCAAACAATAACCCAACAAACACAAAATCCAAAATCTGAAAAACACCTAAAAGATGTTTTCATTTTGATATTTTTAACAATAAATTTGAATAACTATTTTTAAGTTTGGTTTTTTGAAAACTCTTTTCCAAACCAGATTTTGTTTATGAACCCTCACCACATTTACTCCCAAAAAATAATAGTTTTATACATAAATTATGAGGAAAACAGTTTTTTGAAAGCACTGATTTTTATAATACGTTATAGTGAAAAAGTGTAGAACAAAAAAACACAAAAACATGGAAATCATAATAAGAGTATGGATATTCTCGTGATAGTGAAAGAGTAATTGGAGCTTTAAGAAATTTTGAACTTTCCACTTTTGCAGGTGAGGAGAGGTAGCCATGAGCGAATCCGGTCCGTCCGGCCGTTAAATTTTGGAGCTACTGCACTACGACGTGCGTTACACTTCACAGGCACAGCACGGTTTTATTATTAAGTAGTGTCGTTTAGCTTCCCAACAACACGCCGCCACGTAGTCAATAACTTGTCGCAAGGGAAACACACGTGTTACTGGACCCTACTTGCCTCTTTCTCACTCACGTCCAAAATCATCCAGATATTGAAATGTACGGTTACTATCAATTGCACTCGTCACCATTCTGTTTTTAGAAGCAATAAAGACCCTTTTTTACTGCTATAGACTTAATTTTGATACATCAAGCAACCAAAAATTATAGGAGCACAATAAAGACACTTGCCTTATTCAGCCAAAAAAAACAAAAACAAAAAAACAAAGACACTAACTTTTGTCGGTTCATAAGATGTGAGCAGTGAAATTACAAATTTATATAAATTTATTATTTTTTTCACCACTTGTAACTTATTACCGGGGCGTAATTTACCATGTTGACAAATTGTGATAAAAGTAGTATCACTTATAAACACTAGCATTTTTCTTTATTAATATATTGTGTCTTTTTAACCTAAAAGCTTTGTAATTGATCAATTAACTGGTTAAGTGTGTATAGCATGACTTTATTTCTTTTATTTTGATAGTTATAAAAATTTTAAATTAAAAATGCACTAAAAAAATACCAATTATACTATAAAACTTATGATGACTTGACAAGTGTCCAGCATGACTTAATTTTGAATTTATGCGATAAAAGAAAATTTAGTTTATTTTAGAGATGGCAATGGGGCGGGGCAGGGCCAAAGGATGGGATCTTCGCTTCCGCCCCGTATAGATTTTTCTTACCCCATTCCCGCCCCGCCCCGCATGACGGGGAAAATTTCTTACCCCATCCCCGCCCCTTAAGGCCCCGCGAAGCCCCGCCCTACATCGTAAAAATTTATTTCTTGTTAATTTTCCATATAACTATTACCATTTTTTCAAATAAAATGACATGTTTCAATATTAAAAATATACTTGAATTTATAAATAAATTTATCCTATCAAATCAAACTAATTTTTAGCAAAAACTAAATAATATTATCTAAATGTTTAACAACACAATGTCACGACAAAAATCTCATAGTATGACACAAAAATCTCATATTATATTAATGATGAAAAGTAAGTTGAGAAAGACATATGAATCATGAATGAAAAGACAAAAAAAAGAGTTAAAATTGGTAACTAATTTCCAACTTTACTTGAGAGAAAAGAGAGGTAGAACCATGTTAGGTGGAATAAAATAAACTGATAATATTTTTGTTTAAATAGTAGGATTTTAGAGTATGAAAAAATTACAACTTAATCCTTATTAACGCGGGAATGGGGTGGAGCAGAGCGGGGCGAGGCGGGTCTAAAAAGTGTAAACCCATCCCTGCCCAGTCCCATGGTACGGGTCTAAAATCTCACCCCATCCTTGCCCCATCACCTTTGCGGGGCAGGAAAAACCCGCACGAGACGAAGTGGGGAGGGGCGGGTCAAGCGGGGCGGGGAAAAATTGTCATCCCTAGTTTATTTGATTTAGGTAGTGAGTTTTAAAATTTAAAGTCTCATTTTTTTTCTATGTAATAACTTATTCTTACTAAACAGCGTGTACTCTCTCAACCGTTACAAATAGGGAACTAGAATTTGAACCATAATTCTTATTATAAATTAAGGAGAAAAGTTAATGTTATTGAGCTATAAATCTTTTAGAATATAGATCTATTGGCCTATTAATCTACGTATAATTTTCAATGATAAAAGATTTTTATCAATTTGACTAACACGAATTCAAGTGAACATTTGTTAATTAGTAGTACCAAATAAAGTGTTGATTGAAATTAAACAAAATCATAGTGTTAAAAAATTTGCAAAAGATTTCATGGTTTATGATGGGTTTGGATTGGGCTGAAACACACTGCGTCTGCGTTTCAGCTTTTTTTTTTTTTTTTTTTTTGCTAGACACGCACTTGTTACTATTCATTGGCCATGAACAGTAATTTTAGACCAATGAGCAATGATTTTAAGCATAAACAATGTTTTTCACACATTAAAAAATTATTTTGCTACAGTATTTTTCAGTTTCAGTTTTCAGCTGTATCCAAACGGACCCTTAGAGTGAATAATTGCAAATGAATAATTATAGCACTCATGTAAGTTAGAATCTTTTAAAGTTTTAGTATAATTCGATTGTTGAATTTCTAAAATTTTATTCATCCGTAATTTTTTTTTTTAGACGAATTTATGTAAATATTTTTAAGATGTTAAAAATGACATCATAAATTCTAGTCCACACGCTTTCATCCACTCAACGGTGATGATTGTGTGGTAGCATCTCCACCGTCGATTAATGGGCCACAACAGAAGCCCAGAAAATAAGAAAACAGAAAACAGGTTATGGCTGGTTTGTCTCTTCTGGGCCAAGTTGTTGTAACCGTCAGTCTATAAATAAATCGATACCCCAATACAAAGCCTTATAGCTCTCTTTCTCTCTCTCTCACTTTCTCTCTAATAAAACACATTATTTTGCACACAACTCAATATATAACACTGTCCCTTCTCTGCTTTATCTTTCTCTGTCTCTCTCTCTAATCTAAAGTCACTAAAGAGTCACACACAATCATGTGTGGGGGTGCTATCATTTCCGATTTCGTTGATGTAAAGCCTGGCGGTCGGAGGCTAACCACTGAGGACCTCTGGTCCGAGCTTGGCACTGCCTCTAATCTCTTTGGCTTCAACTCCAATGGCGCTTTAGATGATTTTCCAAACTCGTTTCTCCACCACAAGGCCCCTCAAAAGCCCAAGCAACTCGAAAAGGGTGAATTTACTTTTTCTTTTTTTCCTTTTTTGGGTTTTTTGCTATAAAGGTCACGTTTTTGCATCTGGGTGTCATTTATAACTTTAAATTTCCTGGTTTTCACTTCACTTTAGCATCTGGGTCTTATATCAATTTCACTTTTTTTTTTTTTTCTTGACATGATTTGTGTGGTACAAAACTACAAATACAATTTTTTGGTGTTTATTAGACCATAATTTTTAATTTAGCCATCATTACACCATATGAAATATAAATTATATATTTTCTAAAGGTCATAGTTGGATTGTTAGCAAACCCACACTAAAAATTTTGGACTAGTGTATTTGTGAGTAGTTCCAACTATACTTCGACAATTTTTTATTTTGTTTTTTTACAAAAAAATTACATCTAATTGGACACTTATAGAACCAAAAGCTATTTTACCTCCTAGCATTATATCTTTAGTGGTATTCGTAATACCATAAAAAACAAAAATTACACAATGATATGTTTGTTAGCTATGACTCCACCTATTCTTAGCATCATATATTATTTTTAATTTCATGTATTTTGATTACAGTTGATTTCAACTATCAATTCTGAGAAAGGCCAAAATTTAGTCAATTTTATAAGTTTGGTGGTTTAGCTTGCGTTGCTTGTTTGCTTTCTAATTTTATTGTTAGTGGTATTTTTTTCTTCTTTTGTGATTGTTGTACGTTTGACAAAATAAATTTGTTATTAACAATAATAACTAGTGGTTCTTTTTTATTATTATTATCCAAAATAATGCTTCTTCTGTTTTTGTTTTTGTTTTTTTTTTCCTGCTTTGTAATTTAATTGTAGTGGTATTTTTCTTTTATAATTGTTGTATCAGTTTGACAAAATCAATTTCTTAATAACTAGTGGTTCTTTTTTATTATTATAATCCAATCTGATGATTTTTATTTTTTTTGGGTATTGAAGTGAGGAGTGAGAAGCGTAGTGATACTGATGAGAAAGCCAAGCAAGTTGCAAAGGAAGAGAAAAAGAAAGAAAGAACTCGGAAGAACGTGTACAGAGGGATCAGACAAAGGCCGTGGGGCAAATGGGCGGCTGAGATCAGAGACCCACAAAAAGGTGTCCGAGTCTGGCTCGGTACCTTCAACACAGCCGAAGAAGCTGCTCTAGCTTATGACCAAGCCGCCATGCGAATCCGTGGTGACAAAGCCAAGCTTAACTTTGCCCATCACCGTCACAAACCACCTCCACCTCCACCTCCACCTTCCACTCCTGAGCCCCCGCCGCCGGCTGCTAAGAAGCGCTGCATCTTTCCCGAGTCAAGTGATTCGAGTTTTGAAACCATTGAGCCGCCACCACCACCACCACCGGTGCTATTGCAGCCACTGATTCAGAACGAGATTTGTTGCAAGAATGAGGTGGCTCAGTTTGATGGGTTTGAGCTGAAAAATCAAATCTCGAGCTTGGAATCGTTCCTGGGTTTGGAGCCTGAGCTGGAGCCGAGTTTGGGGAGTGGAAGCGGAAGCGAGACAATTGAATCGGGGGACCTTTGGATGCTTGACGACCTGGTTACACATCATCAACAACAACGTCAGCTTTTGTATTAGCTAGCTAGGGAAACCCAGAAGAACCATGTTATATATAATTAATATTATAATTGTGATACTTTCGGATCAAAAGTCTGTGACCTTAATCTGTGATTAGGGCTCTTTTACTGCTTACTGTTCTCTTATGTTTGTTTCTCTGTTTTTTCCTGTTGTCTTTTAATGATTTTCGGTGTCGTATACTCTATACCATAAATAAAGTAGCGTGGGTTTGCATGTTTCCTTATTCGTCGTCCTTGTCATTGTCTGCGTTTATTTGTTTCAAAACCTTCGATTTTTTTTTTTTTGGTAAACTTACCTTGGATGTTATGCTTTCTTATGTCGGTGCAGATCTAATCTTCATCGGAATATGACAAGAGTTTTTAGTTGGATGTACAAATGCTTGAGAGTCCGGAGAGAAAATGTTCAAACTATAGATTAGCAACGTATTGCAGTTATCTTTCAAATCGGAATGTTTCTGATCTTTAATATTTTTTTCTAATTATTCCCTCTATTATTAGATTTGTTACACTGTTATTTTTACCATAAGTACAATTTTTTTATCATTTTTTGTTTGGCTATATTAGAAGTGGGATGGAGGGGCGGTGACAAGTATTGATGAGACAGTATGAAGATAGATCATGGGAGCTCTATCATTGTCTCGTCTATATTTTGTGCCGTAAGTCAGGTGGCAAGATGGAATTCAAATATTTTGTCACCTATAATGAAATAACTTTAACATTGATGAGAATGGGCGTAGCCGATATTTTAATTTGTTTAAGGGGGCCACTTATGATACTAATTTACTAGTTTTTACAAATTTTCATAAACATGCACAAACACGTACATCGATACACGCATATAAATTTTTTTTTTATTTGATAAACACACATATAGGAGAAGGAAATAAAATAAAGGAATACACTTACACGCTAATATTAAAACTGCATGGTGATAAATCCTTTCTCAATATCATACTTTACCGATTTAGGATGACTCGACAACTTGAGTATCTTTTTTTATTTGATAAACACATACACACACATATAGAGGAAGAGGAATAAGATAAGGGAATACACATACGCCAACACTAAAACTAAATGCAGAAGTTAATGTCACGGAACAAGTAATAAAATTTTTCTCAATATCATACCTTACCAATGTGGAATGACTTGACAATACTGAATATCTTTTTTTTTTATTTGACAAACACACACACACACATATATTTCATAGTGAATCCTTAAAGTTTTCATTTTTAATATAAGTTACTAAATTGTCTACTAAAGTGAGTAAAAAAATTTCAATTGAACTAATAAAGTATTCAAAAATATGAATGATCTAAAAATTTAACTAACACAAGAACACATTTTACAATAAAAAACATGAATGTGAGGAAAAAAAAAATCTATTGCTACTAGATCAATTGGACAATTTTGTAATGAGTATCATTGACTAGCTCAAATATTTGGGAGGGTCAAGTCCTATTTCTGTAGACTAATAATTAAAATGTTAAATATTTATATATAGTATTAAAAATTTTAAAATTAGCTCCGGAGATAGAAATAAAAATAGAAAAAATTGAGTAATTGTGAAAGTACTAATTAAAAATAAATAAATAAAAAAGACAACTTATTTAAGGTAATAATAAAATATGTATAAAAAATTAGAAATAAAAATCTAAATTTTATATTCATAAATATATACCAAATAAGAAATGTATGTATACTTATTAAGGACGGAACAAGACGGGATAGGTTAAGTAAACCAGCCTTTATCCGGTCACCTCTCCATGGTAAGGAAAATCGACACGGAACGGCTAGTAAAAACAATGCCATGTGAGACGGGACGTTTTTGCAATCTTTGCCAGGATGGCCATGTTAGAGTGAGCAAGCTTTTCCATTGCTCTCATGGGCCATGGCATTAGCGAGCGGCGAGCCTTTAATTAAGCTTCTAATCTGATTATATGTCTAATGACCATAGTTAAGAATATGTCAACATCTGATCTTCACAAAAGGGAATAGGTGTGGGAGTACCGTGGTGGACACGAGCTCTTCTTTAATTAGATCATGGTATGGTCTGTGGTTACTTTTTCTACCAACTAACTCTAGTAGCCCATCATAGGTGAAGGAAATATAAGAAGTGCATGCATGTGTCTAATATCTTTGTTCAATTTTTTTGAAATATGTATTGTCCAATCAAAACTTCATAATCATATAGTCATTATAATACAATAAAATGTCACAATATTTTTACAATATTTCTATTTTTAGTTGAAATAGGTCTCAATCTAATATTTTATTATAAATTCTTTAAACCTATGAGGGATTGACAATTCAATTGTTGTGAAAATATTAGGTTTGTAGCACAACTCTTATTTCAATGCTCTCCCCCCAAATTGTTACTAGTCCTCTATATTATTTAAAATGTTCTAAACTGAAGGCTTTTTTATATATTTAAAATAAATAAAAAAGTCAGTAATCAACCCTTTTAACTTGCTTTTTACTTTATTTAAAAAGTCAGTACCTTCTTTGATTCTTCTTTGATTAGAATTGAAGTTAAAGGGTAGTTTTAAACTCCTATTTGTTTTAAATAAAAAGAAATACATTAAATGATGTTATTTTAATTTTTGGATTTTCTAGTCATGTGTGAGTATCAAACTATCAATCATATATAGATATTCGTGATCACGAATTTTTAAATTTGATAACATACCTGGGTTTTAATTACTGACTACTTGCATGAGTTTAAAAAACATTTCTTGATCAACTATCGCTCTTGAGAGAAGAGAATTACTAAAAGATTCCACCATATTACTTATGATCGTACTGTAATTGGCCACCTCGCATTAGGTTGCCTCGGGATAAATATTACCATGACTACTTTCTAAAATGTAACTCAAGATTAGTGTGAAAACTCAGCCACGGAGAATCGTTAAGATTCTCCCATCGATGAACGTACGCATGCTTCGAAAAGAGGCATATGCTTCACACTACCATTTCCTAGTTATCTATGCTTATGTACATTCTCCCTCAACAAATGTTGTAATTGTAATTAGGGGTATATATGGGTTAAGTTGAAGGGTTTTCGAACTCAACCCGATTTTGTCACGTTGAGAAATTCCCAATTCAACCTCATTCATCATATTTATAAAAATCAATTCAACTTACATGAGTCAAGTTGGACTAAGTTTCGTGAATAGATTGTGTATACATGTTTTATATCTTGCAAAAAATTGAATTTTCATCAAATTTTTAAACAACTTTTTCAATAATTTATTACAATTCATATAATATACTGAAATTATATTCCAAATTTTCAAATTCGTCAAAACTAATTCTCAAAATACCAAAATTAATTAAATTAAAAAATTAAAATAATGATAATAAGATAAACTTATTTACACGGTGGATCAAATGGGTTAAAAAAACTATCCACCCGAAACGTCGTATTGCATTGGGTTAAGTCAATTCATTGAGTTGGTGGGTTTGATGCATGTAAACCTCTACCTATAATATACTCACTCGTTACTCATTAGATTGCGGTGGAGACTAGAGTTTCAAAGTGGCCAAAGGGACCATCCATTTGCTAAGCCTAGTTCAATAAGTTTATTTGACTTTTAAAATAAAAAAATAAAAAAATTATCAAACTTTTTATTAAAAAAAACAAAATAAATCAATGAAAAAATAAACTGTAAGTAGTAACATTTCCTTTGAGGTTGCTCCTGGGGGAAAAGATTAGGTAGGCCAGGCATGCATCATGAGTTACAATGTATTTACAAATTCTCAGTTTTACCTTTGGTACCATAAGTCCAAGTTCAAACATGATTATAAAGACATGAGAATAATCACTGCATCTTATAAGTCTCACCAAATTATTAACAAAGTCACCATTGCTTCATAGACGTCTCTACACACTTTTCCACCACTTCGGACTGACAGAGACCTATCTAATGAGACTATGAGTATCCAAGGAAGAAGAAATGCTGGAATGTTCATTGTTCCCCATTTTCAAGTTTCAACCAGTTGAAAGTAATATATAGAACAGCAGTCAACAATTAGGTTTTGACATGTGAAAGTTCAATTTATGCTTATGTCACTACTTACCTCAACATGTTGAAATTCTGTGTCACCTTAACCAATCTGGAAACGGAAACAGGAACCCGTACGAGTACATGACAGCAGGAGAGTTTGGGAACATATATTGGGTACGTGAATGCTTAAAATTCAAATGAAACTTGGTTTGAGTACTCTTCGAGAATATCTCAAGTACGAAAAATAATCTCAATTCAATGGCGAACCTTTAATAACCTACATGGTTGAGAATAGGTGGGAGTTGAGATACGTCTTCTACTTAGAATAAAAAGTAAATATTTAAAAATAAGTTATAAGTCACATTTTACATATTGAGACTGTTTGGTTTTCAAGTGGGAAAAAAAAATTCTTATATCTCTAGATTTGTTTGGATGGAAATATTTGTAGACAACCATTCGAATTTCAAGATAAACCTTTGTTAATATGTGGATCTTATAGAAGACTTCTTTTAGGTTGCACTCTCTCTCCGTTTTTTTTTTTTTTTTTTATCCAAAGTACTAAGGGTAGACATTAGTTCCATTTAGTTAGGAAGATGGAAAAGTCAAAAAATAAAAAATAGGGAGAAGATAGAAAATATTAAGTTGGAAGGATGAAAAAATTGAGGGATGAATTTTTTTTTTTTGTTTGGTTGAGAAGAAACATGAAAGGATTAAAAATAAATTTAGCATCATTTTAAACAAAAAAGAACACATTATACTTTTAAAAATTGTGTATAGATGGTTGCTTCATTAAAATTATATTTAAAAAAAGCATGAACCCAAAACTGCTTTCTTAAAAAAAAATAAAAAAATAAAAACAAAAGCCAACCAAAATTGATGATTAAAGTAATATATGAGCACCCAAAAAAAACCAACACGTCCAGATGCTTAGTAACAGAGAAAGCCAAAATAAAAGTAGAAAAAGAAGCCAATATGTGATGCTTAGTAACAAAGAAAGAAAAAATCAAAGAAAAAAAAAAAGTTAAAATGTAACGTGAGGGCCATTTTTGGCCGCTCATTTTCATGAGTTTTTCCCCTTAGTTTTTTGCCCTTTCTGAAAAGATAATATTTTAGTAGGCAGAAGAGAAAACACCTAGCTCCTACTACTTTTTTTCTTCCCCCTCCCAACTACAAAGCCTATCACGGTCATAATTGCAACCGAAAACTAGCGCCCCACTGAAAAAGAATCATCTCTATTTGCTTTAAAATGGAAAGAGTTAATTTCATATATAGTAATAATTGAAGAACCTTACGATAGAGTATCTATATTGTGCTGCTTGCAATTATGTGTCCAAGAGCAAGCAACTAGTAAAGAGTTAATTAGATGAAACAAACTTGACGACAGGTGGCACAAACTCAATATAGATGGCTCTTTATTGGGCAATCCGGGGATAGTGAGTGGTGGTTGAGTGATTTGAATTTGAGGCCGTAGAGATGGCTAACAGTGTCGAGAGGGCCTTCTATGTGTAACAATATAAATTTATTGGCAGATGAAAGCTTGAAATTGAGATGGATGCTAAGGATGTATTTGATTGGGTTGCTGAACCACGCAACAATAATTTGCATCATACAACTCTTATCATGGACGACTTTGTCAACCGAATACCACATACCATTACCACATGTGAGGGTGAACCACTGCTTTCATAAGGCAAATCAATGTGCGGATGCCATGGCAAGAAAAGGACCAAAACTAAGCCAAGATTTTGTTGTCTCAAAGTCATGGTACAAGTGCAAACATTTGCATGTTGTTTTATTGTGACAGACTAAGTTTGTAATTTGTATGGTGAGAGACTGCCCTTTAACCATATTTTTTATGCTTAGTAATCTACTAGCCTCTAAACACGCACTCACACGCGTACTTAGAGGCTCACATGCGACTTTAGGTATTTTTGTAATTGAAAATTATAATTGATGTAAATTATTAAATTTTACCCCAAAAAAATAGTAACTTTTTAACGTGGGTTTCTAAAAAAAAATAACTTTTTAATGTGGATTTAAAAACAATAAATATTTGGCCAATTAAAAAAATAAAGAAAAGTTTAAATGTGAAGTTTGTTTTTAAATAAGTAAATTAGTGAGAGAATAATCCTATTTTGTAGGTAATATTTAAGTGAGAGTTAAAAATATATTTTTACTTTATTATTTTTTAATTTTTCTCTATTTAAATTTAAAAAAATATAAGTATTTTAGACAAAAAAAAATTGAATCTAAACAGAATAAGTTTCTTAAATAATAATAGTGTAAATGAAGCTTTGTTACACCCAAAAAAAAAAAAAAAAAATTGGTTACACGAATGCAAAGGGCTACTCCTTGACTGCTATGTAGGGGGCAGAGTCTATCCGGACAATCAAGCCTCCTGTAGAGTTGTAGTCCCTTCTGCAATATAAAGTATTAATAAAAAATAAATAAATGAAAGGTCACCCTACATGTGCATTATTACTCGCACAAGGGATTTTACTATTGTACCAATATAATGCAATCTGCAGGTCGGCATGTCCTCTATCAGACAGTACTTACGATGGGAAAGAACGAGTACTCTGTAGCATAAATTTGAAATGGGAAGACTGCAAGTCAATTTGTATGTGTTGTTGGTGAGACAATGAGACGAAACAATTGAATTATGTGCACTCACAAGGGAAAGATATGTTAAATTCATGAACCAAACCAGAATGTCTGTCACTCATATCTAAGTGGGGCCTTACAATACGACACTTTACAAAACATCTTTATATCGCAATATCCAATCTCTCTGTGTCATTTGAGAAATTTTTGTTATTATACATTTTCGCTACAAGCTAAAATGCTTTATTTCAGCTCATATATATAATCAGGTTATCACTTATCCGTTATTGTCAGCTGACTCAGCTCATTTTCAATTACAAACATAAACAAGTTTTGATAGGACATAATTAGTTTCTATCTTGTGGGCCAAAGTGGGACCTGATTGCCAAACTAATATGTTCAGCTCTAAGTTTAAAGTATTTATGGCCAGAGTTTTATAACTCAATTGACACTTTTTAATATTTTCAATAAAGATATTTATGATTCAAATCCTTCATTTATGTTGTAACTATCAAATTATCAAAAAATATATATAAAACATAAAGGCAATTCTTGATGGGTAAGATATGTATTTGTATATTTGAGATTTTGTCATTTCTAATGGCATATCAAATCTCCATAAAAGAATCAAATCTAGGAAGTTGGGGAGAGTATACATACTCTGCTTTAGCATTCCAAATCTCAACTTTGGATGCTTGTTGGATTATGTAAAAGAGTATATCAGATTGCAGCTACTAAAACAGATTATATTGTTCTCAGTTGAAAGCATGGAATAAAGATATAGTCATATAGACATGCATTTGAACCTCTAAGCTAATCTCTCTTACAATTTTTGAGTTTTCTATGATTCTATCTACAAAAGATAGTAGATTAACCAACAAGTTTATCCTCCTTTTTAAAGGTGAGAACTTTAGGTGGATTACGAAACTCTAACGGAGGCTAACTCAAGTAGGTAAAGTGGTAAAATCCAAGTTACTACACTATTAAAATAGGTCTAATCACATGTGGGTTTATTATAATTTCCCTAAAATAAATTTTAAGCACAAAATTAATTATTCAAAATTATTCCAAAACTAAATATAAAATGAATGAATTAACACAAAATAAGTATAATAATATTGATGAGGAATGAAGAAAAATAAAGTACTCCGGACTGTCCATGGTCATCCACACCAACAGTCATCCAAAAGAAAGCACTAGGACGAGGCTAACGTCCATGGTTGTCCATAGACGAAAACACACCCGCAGTCAAATTTGGCACAACCGCATCTACTCGTCCTAGGAAAGCTATCAACCCCGTCCTGAAAGGGTTCGTCCATAAGAGGAACAATCTCCTTTAGAAGCAAGGTATATACAACAAGAGGACCCCTGGACGAGCCATTTACACTTCAAAATTCCTGAATACATGTCACCACTTTGTAACATACGCATAACTTCCGGTGACCGTTATATGAGAAAATATAACTCCTAAACAATTGTGGAAGTTATCCTTAAACCCTCGCACCTCCTTAAATCCAAGGGAGGTTACAAGCCCAATAACTATTCCTATGACACTATATAAACACCCATTCAGACTAGAAAAAGGTACGCTTTAATTTCCCAAAAAGTTGGAACTCCGAAAATATAAAGAGAATTCTAACTTTGCCATCGGAGGGTTCTTGTCCGGCAACCCCAGTCACCTTTGATCGCTTTTCTTTCTTTTCCAGGTCATTGAAAGAGCAAGTAGTCCTTTCAAGTCCGAAGCATCCAACCTACTGATTTTCTTGACATTATCAGTTGGCGTCGTCTGTGGGAACATACAAGGGAGTTTTCTTTTCGTTCGAGTTCAGTTTTTAACGATTAGCCTTTCCTAGACAAAAGACTGAATGGTTCGAACAAGATCAAGGGCTACTAGCCCAGGCCACCAGGAGAGTAGGGATGCTTCAAGTAATCCCCTTTGTGATCATCAATCAACGTCTGTCATGCAACCGCCTTCTGTTCAACATATACAGTCCATGGTTGTTGCTATGGCAGAGTTGACCCGTCAGAATCAGGAGTTGAATAGGGAGATCAATCTAAGGAGGCAATGCCATGATGGGCACGTGGAAGGACGAGCCCAGAGTCAGGAAGGTGGATGAGAAAATGTTGAGTCTGAAAATCAGACAAGGGGTACTGCTTCAAGAAGAGTGTCACACTTGTAAAAGGAAATGGACCAGATGAGAAAAGTCATGGATGAGATGAGGGAGAACATGAGGCGGGCGAACCTAATGGATGATTTAGTGCACCGAACAGACTCCCCTTTCATGGCTTCCATCAACAGTCACCCCCTACCTCTGAAATTCAAAATGCCTTCCTTGGATTCATATGATGGAAATCGTGACTCATGTGATCACATTGCAACTTTCAAGATGACCATGCACCTTCAAGGGGTCCCGGACGAGATTATGTGCAGAGCTTTCCCTACTACACTTAAGGGACCCGCGCGAGTGTGGTTCAGCAAAATACCCCCGAACTTAGTGGGATCAGTTGAAGAGTTGAGTAAATTGTTTGTCAATAATTTCATTGGAGGACAACACCACAAGCGTTCCTCTTCGAGTTCGCTAACTATAGAGCAAGGGGAAAATGAGAGTTTGCGGTCCTTCATTACTCAGTTTAATAGGGAAGCCTTGACGGTGGACGAAATGGATGACAAGTTGTTATTGACCACTTTCTATAATGGGGTCAATTCTAAATTGTTCATCCATAAGCTCTACGAGTAGGAACCATAGACTATGGCCGAACTCGTCCATTCGGCCCAGAATTTCATGAATGCTAAGGACGCTATCATAGCCAAGAAGAGAAAGAGAGCAAAGCGCTCGGAAGCAGGCCACCAGCGTTACTCAGATCAGGGCCCTCGTCCAAAGAAGGCTCGGGTAGACGAGAGAAAAGACCAGGATGGTAAGAAGGCAAGTTCCTCAACGAGAAATCAGCAATACAACCCTTAAGTATGCCACTAGAGCAGGTTCTTATGCAGATCAAGGATGATCCGTCCTTGAAGTGGCTGGATAAGATGAAAGGAGATTCTAACAAGCGCAATATGAGCAAGTATTGCCGCTTTCATAAAGACCACGGACATGACACGGACGAGTGCTTTGATTTAAAGCAGCAGATAGAGAATCTCATTAGATGAGGAAAGCGAAGGAACTTCCTTGGACGAGACCAAAGAGATGAGAAACTGAAAACTAAGGTGGAAGAGTCATCACGACCCCCAATAGGAGAGATAAGAATAATTATCGGAGGAAACTCGACAGCGCTGTCATCCAAGTCGAGGAAGACATACCTAAAAGTGGTGCAGAACATCCAAATGTCTGGACGACCTCCTAAGATGAGGGAAGTAGACGAGCAAGCCATTACATTCACAGACGAGGACGCAGGACAACTTCACCACCCACACGATAACGCGATAGTCATCACCCTACTCATTGCTGACTACAAGACCAGGAGGGTGTTGATAGACAATGGCAGTTCTGCGGACATTTTGTATTACCCCGCCTTCCAGCAAATGAGGCTAAGACGAGATCAGCTTCGACCAGTGAATTCGCCATTAGTGGGATTCGGAGGAATAAAGGTGCAACCAGTGGGCACCATCACATTACCAGTGGTCGTTGGAGCGTATCCATAGCAGATAACCAAAGATGTAAATTTTCTTGTTGTTGATTGTGCATCGTCATATAATGCAATTATTAGAAGACCAACTCTGAATAGTTGGAAGGTGGTAAGCTCTACCTACCACTTATCTATCAAATTCCCGACCGAGCACGGAGTGGGCCAAGTACAAGAAGATCAATTGGCCGCTAGAGAGTGCTACCTAGCCATGCTGGCGATGGACGAGCATATATAGGCAATGGGTATAGACGAGAGAAGGATCATAGCAGAACCCACTGAGGTGTTAGAAGACGTCCCTTTGGACGAGAATAGGCCTGAGAAGTTCACTAGAATTGGGGTGAGTATGGAAGAAAAGGCAAAGCATGCTTTGGTCCAGTTTTTGAAGAAAAGCCTCGATGTCTTTGCATGGAGTTTTGAAGACATGCCTGGTATTGATCCAAGTGTTATTACTCACAGCTTGAATGTGTGTTCCTATTCCAAACCAGTGCATCAGAAAAAGAGGGTTTTTGCTCCTGAGCGAGACAATGCCATCAAGGAAGAAGTCCAAAAGTTGGTTACCGCGGAGTTCATCTGAGAAGTTTATTATCCAGATTAGTTGGCGAACGTAGTCATGGTGAAGAAAGCTAACAGCAAGTGGCGAATGTGCGTGGACTTTACTGACTTAAACAAAGCTTACCCCAAGGATAGTTACCCATTACCACGCATTGACCAGCTGGTAGACTCGACGGCAGGTCATAGGTTGCTGAGCTTCATGGACGCCTTCTCAGGCTACAACCAGATAAAGATGGACGAGGCAGATCAAGAAAAGACCTCATTCATTATAAGCCAAGGGTTGTATTGCTACAAAGTAATGCCCTTCGGTTTGAAGAACGCAGGAGCGACTTACCAAAGACTGGTTAACCACATGTTCCGTCCTCAAATCGGGCGAAATGTGGAGGTTTAGATGATATACTGGTAAAGAGCCTGGACAAGGGAAATCATCTGGACGACCTTCAAGAGACTTTTAATACATTTCGGCGGTATAACATGAAATCAAATCCAAGCAAGTGTACTTTCGGAATTTCGTCGGGGAAGTTTTTGGGGTTCATGGTTTCGCACAGAGGAATTGAAGCAAATATGGACAAAATCTAGGCAATACTAAATATGGAACCACCAAAAAATATCAAGGAAGTCCAGTCTCTTACAGAACGATTTGTCGCCCTTAATAGGTTTGTGTCGAAAGCTACTGACAATTGTTTGTCATTCTTTAAAATCCTCAGGAAGGCACTTGAGTGGACAGACGAGTGTCAAAAGGCCTTCCAAAACTTGAAAACATATCTCATGGCAGCGCCATTGCTGAATCCGTCTGTACCTGGAGAAGAGCTATATTTGTATTTGGCGGTGTTCCCACACGCAGTAAGCTCGGCGTTGGTCAGAAAAGAAGGGAGAATCCAGAAACTAGTTTATTACACAAGCCGTGCGATGAGAGGAACGGAAGGACGATACCCAATGATGGAGAAGCTAGCTTTTGCCTTGATTACGGCTTCAAGGAAGCTGAGGCATTATTTTTCCAAGCTCATATTATCAACGTCCTAACAAATCATCCCATAAAGTAGGTGATGATGCAGTTCAATCAGTAGGCTGGATAATCCGGATTTGAAAGGACAACTCGTTCTCCAATGGCCTGAAAAACAGAGTAAAACAATCAAAGGTGACCGAGATCGCCGGCCAAGAACCCTCCGATGGTAAAGTCAATTTTCTCTATATTCTTGGAGTTCCAATCTTTTGGGAAAAAATGTTCAACGTACCTTTCATTGGTCCGGACAAGTGCTTATATAGTGCCTTAGGAGTGGTTACTTGGGATTATAACCTCTCCTGAATTTGAGAAAACCGGGGGTTCATAGATAACTCCTACAACCGTTTAGGAGTTAATATTCTCTCATATAACGGTCGCCTGAGGTTAGGCGTGAATTACGGGTGGTAAAATGTGCTTGATAATTCCAAGTGTAACATCCTTGTCCATGAGTCTTTATGTGGACGACTCCTCTTAGGACAGGTTGTGCGCATCCCATGGACGAGGGATGTAGCTTTGCTATCACCTCAGGACGGCCTTGTCTGTTACCCTCGTCCTGAGGATAACTCCTGGACGACTGCCGAGGTGATGACCGTCCAGGGACGGTCTGAGCGTCTTCATCCCACATCAGTTGCCCCTCGTCCAGGAGTTATGCAACATATCGACAGATTTTAGGACGAGTCTATCTCTTTTCTTTTCTTCTTCTTTCTTTTTCTTTTTTTTTAAACGCACTACGTGTCACACATCCATAGGGGGTTAGTCAAGTAGTTTTACTCCTTCGAGGCATGTGCCACGTGTCGCCTTCTGATCGGTTCCGTCGTTGTGGTTACCGAGACTTTTCTGCCTATAAATAGTGGTTTCCCTCTCATGCCCCTTTCACTTTTTCAAATTTTCTGCTTTGACACTCTCGTCCGTCGCTTCATCTAAGAATATCCTCAGCGTCCTTAGTGTCCCTCGTCTAAAGCCAGGTAATCTCTTTACCCTTATTCTAGCTTTCCTTTTTAAGGGTTAGGACGTTTTTAATGGCCTCCTGTTCGTCTAGCAACAGTGTTGTCAAGGCCATTGACGAGTATCACGACGACTCTAGTTATAACACCTCCAGTAATGTCAGTAGTAGTAGTGGTCACACAACTGAGGAATACACATCTGGTGTTCCTGGAGTTCCTGTAGAAACCTTTCAAGAGAGTATTAGGACGAGGACAGCCTCTGGGGCTGACACCTCGACGAGCTCCCCGCCGTCCTCCCCTTTGGACGAACAAGAAACCGTATATAGTTGTGCTATAAAGGTTCCTTCTAGGACGAACGAGAGAAGGTTAGATGCCCTTAGGAGTTGGTTTCAAATTCCTGACGATCTAAACCCTAGGTTAGCTGTCCGAGGTGAATGGTGTTGCCAACCTCGTTTTGGAATAGGTGTTTATGAAGCTTATCTGTTAGGGGGGCTTAGACTTCCTTTGAATGCCTTTGCTAGGGAATTACTCACTAGGCTGGGCTTGGGAGTGTGTCAGCTTAACCCCAACGCATGGAGACTAATTGTCTCTATGCAAGTCTTATGGATGGAGGTGTTTGACGGGGACCGTCCTATCACCGTGGACGAGTTCTTGTACTGCTATAAACCCTCTGAGATAAATCAATCTCGAGGCTTCCATCAGTTCACAGTCAGGGGCAATGACTGTAGACTGATTAAGTCTTTGCCCTCGTCTGACAGAAACTGGAAGACGGAATTTTTTTTCGTCTCTGGTTTCTGGGCGGGGCATCCCGTTGAGATTGGTAGAGACTCGTTTGCTCCTTATACTAGAGACTTAGGGAACCTTCGTCCAGAAGGTATGTTATGCTCTTCTTCTTTTTTGTTTCTTTTTTATTATATTTTATCTTTGGACAATGGTCTAACCTTAACTTCCTTCTTCCCTTTCCAGCCGTTGGACGCCCTTCTTTGAGCAAGTTCCACCGTGATCGCGTCCATAGGGCCCGTCTACATTCTGAACGAGACTTTCATTCGTTGGTGACCCTTCAGCATCTACACAGGTGGGGACTTGGCCCTGAACTGTCCGTCGAAGCTTTAGCACACGAACTAACTACCCGTAGACGTGAATGCTCCTCTTAAGATATGCGTTTTTCATTTTTTTTTTTTTTTTTTTATTTGTATGTATGTGTTCGCACTTTTTCATTTTTCATCATTTTTTTTTTTTTTTTTAGGAATGGCAATCATGAAAGGAAACAAGGGGAAGGAAGTGGTCGATGAGGTAGCTAGATCTGAACCTCAGCCCCAGCCTCGTCCTGCTTCTGGAGAAGAAAGGAAAAGCTTGTCCAAGCATGTGGACTTGGCTAGCTAAGTCGTCGGGGAAGAAGGCTAAGTCTAGGTCGTCCAGGCCTGAAACTGCTAGGCCTGATCCTCCTTCCCAGCCGCCCGTCCTGGTCGTTGATGTAGACTCGTCCACGCCCCTTAATGTCACTCCGTCCAAGTCCCCTGCTCCTGACTCGTCCTAGCCTCCTCGAAGGATTTCTACTAATTTATTGGAGAACGAGGATCTGGCTTAGGAACGATTCCAAAAGGCTGTGAAAGGCGAAGACGTAGCTGCGTGCTACGACATGTCCTTGAAAGAGTTCGAGCACTCCGGCGTCCACGATCTCTTCAAGGTGACCATTTTTGCCTCGTCTTGGTTTATCCATGTTTACCCAATGTTATTTCTATCTTCTGAACTTTCTATTCTTCCATGTAGGCAATGTCAAAGTTCATAGTTGCGTCCAGGCAAGCCACAGAGATGGACAGGATGAGGATCCTTCTAGAGAAAAGAATAGAAGAGATCAAGAATGACTGTAGGGCATGGGCGGAGGTGGCGAACAAGGCCAAGGACAAGGATGAGGAGTTGAAGGCTTTGGTGGGGGAGCTGAAGTCCGACACTGCCAAGAAGGACGACCGTCTGGAACTTCTTCAAAGGGAGAATGACAAGCTGAGTCTTCTTCTTAAGAAAGCTAAAGACGAGGCAGTGGAGGAATTCAAAGCGTCCAAAGAGTTCACTGACCTGATGGATACGAACTACGCAACAGGGTTTGAAGATTTTAGGATGGATGCTATGGACAGCTTTCCTGAAAAAACTTTAGCATCATTAAACTCAACCTTGCTGCTGCTGCTGCTACTAGTTCTCTCGTTCACACAGGCTCAGACGATGTCAACATTGATGCCCCTTCCTCTTGAAGAAAATGTTTCTTTTTTAACCAATTGTTATGGTTGTTTAGCTTTCTTTTCTTTATTTTTTATTTAAAATGTATTTAAGAATTTAAAATGTATTCAAGTACAATTACCTCATCTAGAGTGTTCTAGACGAGTTTATGAACAATGCCTTTTAATGCTTATTTTATAAGGGTTTTTGAACAATGGTCGTCTACCCTCTTTAGGCTAAAGAATATCTTCTTTATCTGTTATCTATTGTATGGACGAGCTTATATGTTATCATTTATGCAATTGTCTTTCAAACAATGCTCTAAGTGTTGAATGATCGTCTACACGATCTCTTTATGGACGACCCACTTAGGACGATGATGATGACTGTATTACTTTTGCTTGTCCTTTAGGCAATTATTACTCGCCTTCTTGCAAGAAGTTCATAATGTTTATGTTTTCTCGTCTTGACGAGTGCTCGTCTTTGGAATGCTATGCCTTAATGCTTACTCTTCTTTCTTAGACGAGTGGGCCTTGGCCTTTTTCTTTTTGCTTTATACTCATTTGAAGGAAAGTCTTAGACGAGCATGCCTTAGTCTTTTTTCTTTTATCCTTTTTAAAGGGAAACCTTGGACGAGTATTCCTAGGCTTCTTTCTCTTTGCTTTATCCTTTTTAAAGGAAAGCTTTGGACGAGTAGGCCTTGGCTTCTTTCTCTTTGCTTTATCCTTTTTAAAGGAAAGCTTTGGACGAGTAGGCCTTGACTTCTTTCTCCTTGCTTTATCCTTTTTAAAGGAAAACCTTGGACGAGTGTTTCTACGTTCGAAGTTTTCAATTCGTCTTAGGCTTTTACCCCTTCTATGGGTATTATTATGGAAACTAAATCTATGCATCAAATACATAAGAAATTCAAACCATATTATTACATGAACATTGTTCACAAACGTGGCACATGCTTATAAGCTAGTGCCTTATTAAGATACTTAAAAGTACATAGCCTCGTCTTTCGTAAGCTGGTCTGTAAGTAATGCAAAAGTTTAAGAACTAGTGCACTTTTATTCGTAACACACCATAATAGTAGTAAAAACACAGCAGTAAATATAAGCAAACACGCAAATCATAGCTGTAACTTTGCCACTAACTCCCCTCGTCCCTGCTTATCACTGATAGTACCTCCTCAGATGTTCCACGTTCTAGGGATGCTCTAACTTCCGCCCGTCCAGGGCTTCCAGGTAGTAGGACCCCTGCCTCTTGCAGTTGATTACCCTGTAGGGTCCTTCCCAATAGGGTCCCAGTTTTCCATGAGCTGGGTTCCTAGTCGCTAAGGAGACCCTTTTGAGAACAAGGTCCCCCACGCCGAACTGTCTGGGTTTTACCATGGCATCATGCTGTCTGGCCATAAGATTTTTGTACCTTGCCGTCCTTTGCTCTGCATCTATTCTTACCTCGTCAACAAGATCGAGGTCAAGGCGAAGTTGTTCCCCATTGTCTTTCTCCTAGTACTCCATCACTCGGTGACTTGCCATATGAACCTCTGCTGGTATGACAGCTTCACTCCTATAGGCTAGTTTAAAAGGGGTCTCTCCTGTCGGAGTTCGTGCAGTCGTCCTATAGGCCCAAAGAACACCTAGTAGCTCGTCTGGCCATATCCCTTTTGCCCCCTCGAGCCGAGTCTTGACAATTTTCAGCGGAGATCGGTTTGCTACTTCTGCTTGTCCATTTGCCTGTGGATGGGAGGGTGAGGAATAGTGATTCTTGATTCCAAAATGATTGCAAAAGTCCCTAAAGGGTGCGTTGTCAAATTGACGTCCGTTGTCAGATACTAATACCCTGGGTACTCCGAACCTACATAGAATATTCTTCCATACAAAATTTTTCACGTTCTGCCGAGTAATTGCTGCAAGAGGCTCGGCTTCTACCCACTTGGTAAAGTAGTCGATTCCTACCACCAAAAACTTCATTTGCCAGATTCCCATGGGGAAAAGGCCTAGGATATCCAGTTCCCACTGTGCGAAGGGCCATGGGGCCATCATTGGGGTTTGGTACTCTGACGGTTGTCTAGGCACATTGCTATAGCGCTGGCATTGGTCACATATCTTGACATAGGCTTTAGCATCTGCATGTATTGTAGGCCAATAGTAGCCGGCACGGACGATTTTATGGACTAGAGACCTTGCTCCTGAATGATTTCCACATGATCCTTTGTGAACTTCCCTTAGAACATAGTTTGACTCGTCGGGAGCCAAGCACCTTAAGTAAGGTTGGGAAAAACCTCGCTTGTACAACACTTCATTTATGAGGACATACTTGGCTGACTTGACCCTTAACTTTCTCGCTTCATCCTTGTCTTCTGGAAGCCTTCCATCTTTGAGATAAATCATTATCGGACTCATCCAATTCTCTCCTCCTCCTATCTACTGTATGTCAGGGATGTCTATGCTCGGCATATATTGGATGTTGTCGCACTCGTCTGTGACCCCTACCGAAGCGGCTTTTGTCAAGGCGTCTGCTTCCGCATTTTCCTCCCTAGGAAGTTGAACAAAACTTATGGCTGAAAATTTTCGTGCAAGGCGTTTCACTTTGTTGAGGTATTTCTTCATTCGATCTTCCTTAGTATCACACATCCCATTTACTTGGTTAATGACCAGTTGAGAGTCTCCTCTGATTGTTAACGAATCTACCCCTAAGGACTTGGCTAATTCCAATCCCTTGAGTAGAGCCTCGTACTCAGCCTCGTTGTTAGTAGTTTGATACTGCAGACGGGCCACATACTCCAGCCTGTCACCCTCAAGGGACTTCAGTACAATTCCAATCCCTCCTGCATACAGTGTGGACGATCCGTCTACATTAATCACCCATATTTCATTTCCTTCGTCCTTGTCCAGGTCGTCCTGGCTGGGGGTGAATTCTGCGATGAAATCTACCAACGCCTGCGCCTTTATTGTACTCCTTGGGAGGTATCTGACATCAAATTCGCTGAGCTCAACAGCCCACTGTACTAGCCGTCCAGCAGCTTCCAACTTGCTCATCGCCTTTTTTATGGGATGGTCTGTTAGGACGTTGATGACGTGTGCTTGAAAATAATGTCTCAGCTTCCTAAAAGCCGTGATTAATGCGAAGGCTAGTTTCTCCATCATCGGTATCGTCGTTCTGCCCCTCTCATCGCGTGGCTTGTGTAATAGACCGGTTTCTAGACTCTCCCCTCTTCTTTGACTAATGCTGAGCTTACTGCGTGTGGGGACACTGCCAAATACAAGTACAACTCTTCCCCAGGTACAGACGGACTCAACAGTGGTGCCGTCATGAGATACGTCTTCAAGTCTTGGAAGGCCTGTTGACACTCGTCCGTCCATTCAGAAGCCTTCTTAAGGACTTTAAAGAATGGTAAACATTTGTCAGTAGCTTTCGATACAAGCCTGTTGAGGGCGGCGACTCATCCAGTAAGAGACTGGACTTCCTTGATATTTTTCAGTAGCTCCATGTTCAGTATTGCCTGGATTTTATCCGGATTCGCCTTAATTCCCCTGTGCAAAACCATAAATCCCAAGAATTTCCCCGATGAAACCCCGAAAGCACACTTGCTTGGATTTAATTTCATGTTGTACCGCCGCAACGTATCAAAAGTTTCTTGAAGGTCGTCCAGATGTCTATCCTCGTCTTGACTCTTTACCAACATGTCGTCTACATAAACCTCCACATTTCGCCCGATTTGAGGACGGAACATATGGTTAACCAGCCTTTGGTAGGTCGCCCCCGCGTTCTTCAAACCGAAGGGCATTACCTTGTAGCAATACAACCCTTGGCTCGTAATGAATGAGGTCTTCTCCTGATCCGCTTCATCCATCTGTATCTGGTTATAACCTGAGAAAGCGTCCATGAAGCTAAGTATTCTGTGACCTGCAGTCGAGTCCACTAACTGGTCAATGCATGGCAGTGGGTAGCTATCCTTGGGGCAAGCTTTGTTTAAATCGGTGAAGTCCACGCACATTCGCCACTTGCCGTTAGCTTTCTTGACCATGACCACGTTCGCCAACCAATCTGGATAATGAACTTCTCGGATGAACTTCGCGGCGACCAACTTCTGCACCTCTTCTTTAATGGCACTGTCTCGCTCGGGAGCGAAAACTCTTTTCTTCTAACGTACTGGTTTCGAATAGGGACACATGCTCAAGCTATGGGTAATGACACTCGGATCAATGTCAGGCGTGTCCTCATGACTCCATGCAAAGACATCGAGGCTTTTCCTCAGAAACCGGACCAAAGTGCGCTTTGCCCCCTCGTCCATACTCACCCCAACTCTAGTATACTTCTTAGGCTGGTTATCGTCCAAAGGGACGTCCTCTAATACTTCAGTGGGTTTCCCCGCGATTCTTCTCCCGTCTATACTCATTGCCTGCATGTGCTCGTCCATTGCCAGCATAACTAAATAGCACTCTCTGGCAGCCAACTGATCTCCTTGTACTTGGCCTACCTCGTGCTCAGTTGGAAATTTGATGGACAAGTGGTAAGTAGAGGTCACCACCTTCCAGCTATTCAAAGTTGGTCTTCCAATAATTGCATTATATGACGACGCACAATCAACAACAAGAAAATTTACCTCCTTGGTTATCTGCTGTGGATATGTTCCAACGACCACTGGTAGTGTGATGGTGCCTATCGGTTGCACCTTCATTCCTCCGAATCCTACCAACGGCGAGTTCACTGGTCGAAGCTAATCTCGTCCTAGCCTCATTTGTTGGAATGCGGGGTATTAGAGAATGTCCGCAGAGCTGCCATTGTCTATCAACACCCTTTTGGTCATGTAGTCAGAGATGAGTAGGGTGATGACTATCGCGTCATTGTGTGGGTGATGAAGTCATCCTGCTTCCTCGTCTGTGAATGTAACGGCCTGCTGGTCTACTTCCCTCATCCTAGTAAGTTGTCCGAACAGCTAGATGTTCTGAACCACATTCAGGTATGTCTTCCTTGACTTGGACGACTACGCCTTCGAGTTTCCTCCTATAATTATCCTTATTTCTCCTAGTGGGGGGCGTGATGATTCTTCCACCTTGGCTTTTATTTTCTCATCTCTCTGGTCTCGTCCAAGGAAGTTCCTCAATTTTCCTTGTCTAATGAGATTTTCTATCTGCTGCTTCAAGTCAAAGCACTCGTCCGTGTCATGTCCGTGGTCTCTGTGAAAGCGGTAGTACTTGCTCCTATTACGTTTGTTGGGGTCTCCCTTCATTTTATCCGGCCACTTCAAGGACGGATCGTCTTTGATCTGCATAAGATCCTACTCCAGCGGCATAGTCAGGGGCGTATATTGCTGATTCCTCGTGGAGGAACTCGCCTTCTTACTATCCTTATCTTTCCTCTCGTCTACCCGAGCTTTCTTTGGATGAGGTCCCCGATCCGGATAACGATGGTGATCCACTTCCGAGCGTTCTGCCCTTTTTCTTTTCTTGCCTATGATAGCGTCTTCAGCATTCATAAAATTCTGTGCTGAATGGATGAGCTCGGCCATAGTCTGTGGTTCCTGCTCGTAGAGCTTATGAATGAACAAGTCAGAATTGACCCCATTATGGAAAGTTGCCAGCAACAACTTGTCATCCATCTCGTCCACCGTCAAGGCCTCCCTATTAAAGCGGGTGATAAAGGATCGCAAACTCTTATTCTCCCCTTGCTCTATAGTCAACAGACTAGAGGAGGAACGCTTATGACGTTGTCCTCCGATGAAATTGTTGACAAATAACTTGCTCAATTCTTCAAATGATGCTACCGAGTTTGGGGGTATCTTGCTGAACCACGCTCGCGCTGGTCCCTTAAGTATGGTGGGAAAAGCTTTGCACATGATCTCGTCCGGGACCCCCTGCAGGTGCATGGTCGTCTTGAAAGTTGCAATGTGATCGCAAGGGTCGAGATTTCCATCGTACGAGTCTAAAGAAGGCATTTTGAACTTCGGGGGTAGAGGATGACTGTTGATGGAAGTT
Organism: Castanea mollissima; assembly: GCA_014183005.1. NCBI lineage: Eukaryota > Viridiplantae > Streptophyta > Magnoliopsida > Fagales > Fagaceae > Castanea > Castanea mollissima. The sequence goes on from JACAVU010000008.1 coordinate 10,569,527, forward strand.
GTGAAAGGGGAGTCCATTTGGTGGACCATATCGTCTACTGGGTTTGCCTTCCTCATATTCTCCCTCATCTCATCCATGGCTTTCCTCATCTGGTCCATCTCTCTCTCCAAGTGCGACATCCTTCTTGAAATGGTACCTCTTGTCTGATTCTCGGACTCGACATTTTCCCCTCCTCCTTCCTGACTCGGGGCCCGTCCCTCCATGTGCCCATCTTGGCGCTGCCTCCTGAGGTTGATCTCCTTATTTAACTCCTGGTTCTGACGTGTCAGTTTTGCCATAGCAGCAGCCATGGATTGTATGTGTTAAATAAAAGGCGGTTGCATTACGGGTGCTGATCTGCGATCGCGAAGGGGATTACTAGATGCATCCCTACTCTCCTGGTGGCCTGGGCTGGTAGCCCTTGATCTTGTTCGAACCATTCAGCCTTTTGTCTGGGACAAAGTAACCTTTGACAACAAAAACACGATCAAATAAAAAGGACAGTGGATAATGTTTGTTTGCTCTACTCTCGTTAGTCTTTTTCTCACAGACGGCGCCAACTGATGATGCAGTTCAATCAGTAGGCTGGATGATCCGAATTTGAAAGGACAGCTCGCTCTCCAATGGCCTGAAAAACAAGTAAAACAATCAAAGGTGACCGGGATCGCCGGCCAAGAACCCTCCGATGGTAAAGTCAATTTTTAATATTCTTGGAGTCCCAATCTTTTGGGAAAAAATGTTCAACGTACCTTTCATTGGTCCGGACAAGTGCTTATATAGTGCCTTAGGAGCAGTTACTTGGGATTATAACCTCTCCTGAATTTGAGGAAACCGGGGGTTCGTGGATAACTCCTACAACCGTTTAGGAGTTAATATTCTCTCATATAACGGTCGCCTGAGGTTAGGCGTGAATTACGGGTGGTAAAATGTGCTTGATAATTCCAAGTGTAACATCCTTGTCCATGAGTCTTTATGTGGACGACTCCTCTCGGGACAGGTTGTGCGCATCCCATGGACGAGGGATGTAGCTTCGCTATCACCTCAGGACGGCCCTGTCTGTTACCCTTGTCCTGAGGATAACTCCTGGACGGCTGCCGAGGTGATGACCATCCAGGGACGGTCTAAGCGTCTTCATCCCACATCAGTAGGCAATGAACAAGTTGGAAGCCGCTGGACGATTAATACAGTGGGCTGTGGAACTCATGAGTTTGACATCAAATACCTTCCAAGGAACGCAATGTAGGCACAGGCATTAGCAGATTTCATTGCAGAGTTCACCCCTAGCCAAAATAAGCTTGACAAAGACGAAGGAGTTGAAAGGTGGATTATTAATGTAGACGGATCATCCACACTATATGCAGGAGGGATTGGAGTCATACTAAAGTCCCCAGAGGGTGATAAGCTGGAGTACGCGACCCATCTACAGTATCAAACCACCAACAACGAGGCTGAGTACGAAGCTCAACTCAAAGGACTGGAATTGGCTAAGTCCTTAAGAGCGGAGTCGATAATAGTCAAAGGAGATTCTCAACTAGTCATTAATCAAGTAAATGGAATGTGTAATGCCAAGGAAGATTGGATGAAGAAATACCTTAGCAAAGTGAAACGACTTGCACGAAAGTTTTCAGCAGTAAGTTTTGTTCAACTCCTCAAGGAGGAAAATATGGAAGCAGATGCCTTGGCGAAAGCATCTTCGGCAGAAGGAGTTACAGACGAGTACGACAACGTCCAATATATGCCAAGCATAGACTTTCCGGACATACAACAGATAGGAGGGGGAGAAAATTGGATGAGTCAATAGTAATCTATCATAAAGATGAAAGACTTCCAGAAGACAAGGACGAAGCTAGGAAGTTGAGGGTCAGGGCAGCCAAATACGTCCTCATAAACGAAGTGCTGTACAAGTGAGGTTTTTCCCAACCTTACCTAAGGTGCTTGGCTCTGGACGAGTCAAACTATGTTTTGAGGGAAGTTCATGAAGGAACATGTGGAAATCATTCAAGAGCGAGATCACTAGTCCATAAGGTCGTCCGTGCAGGCTACTATTGGCCTACAATGTAGGCAGATGCTAAGGCCTATGTCAAGGTATGTGACCAGTGTCAGTGCTATAGCAATGTCCCTAGACAGCTGTCAGAGTACCAAACCCCAATGATGGCCCCATGGCCCTTTGCACAGTGGGGACTAGATATCCTAGATCCCTTCCCCATGGGAACCAGAAAAATGAAGTTTTTGGTAATAGGGATCGATTACTTTACCAAGTGGATAGAGGCCGAACCTCTTGCAACAATCACTTAGCAAAATGTTAAAAATTTTGTTTGGAAGAATATTCTATGTAGGTTCGGAGTACCCAGGGTACTAGTATCGGATAATGGATGTCAGTTTGACAACGCACCCTTCAGGAACTTTTGCAAACATTTTGGAATCAAGAATCACTATTCCTCACCCTCTATCCACAGGCGAATGGACAAGCAGAAGTAGCGAACCGATCCCTACTGAAAATCATCAAGACTTAACTCGAGGGGGCAAAAAAGATATGGCCAAACGAGTTACCAGGTGTTCTTTGGGCCTACAAGACAACTGTACAAAGTCCGACAAGAGAGACCCCCTTTAAGCTAGCCTATGGAAGTGAAGCCATCATACTGACAGAAGTTCATATGGCTAATCATCGAGTGATGAAGTATCAGGAGAGAGAGAATGGGGAACAACTTCGTATTGACCTCGATCTTATTGGTGAGGTAAGAATGTATGCAGAGCAAAGGACAGCAAGATACAAGAATCTTATGGCTAGGCAACATGATGCCATGGTGAAACCCAGACGATTCAGTGTTGGGGACCTTATTCTCAAAAGAGTCTCCTTAGCAACTAGGAATCCAGCTCATGAAAAATTGGGACCCAATTGGGAAGGACCCTAAAGGGTAATCAACTGCAGAGGCAGGGGTCATACTACCTAGAGGCCCTGGACAGACGAAAGTTAGAGCAATCCTGAAACGTGGAACACCTGAGGAGGTACTATCAATGATGAACTTGGACGAAATAATCCAAGGACGGGGTTGATACTACGGACAGCTACAGTTACGGTCTATATGTTTACTTATACCTACTGTTGTGTTCTTATTACTACTGTAGTGTGTATTAAGAATAAAAAGTGCACTAGTTCTTAAACTTTTGCACCGTCTATAGACCAGTTTGTGAAAGACGAGATTATGTATTTTCTTAAGTATTTTGATAAGGCACCAGCTTCTAAGCGTGCCATATTTGTGGACAATGTTCATGCAATAATATGGTTTGGATTTTTAATACATTTAATGCATAAATTTAGTTTCCATAATGATACCCACAAGGGGGGCAAAAGCCTAAGACGAATGAAAATCTCTAGACGCAGGGATGTAACATTCATAAGCTTTCCTTGAAATGAGGATAAAAAAAAGCTAAGGCATACTCGTCTAAGCTTTCCTCGAAATGAGGATAGAGCAAAGAAAAAGCTAAGACATACTCGTCTAAGAAGTAGATAGAAAAGAAAAAGGCATACGTTAAAGCATAAAGTTCCAAAGACGAGCATCTAGCCAAGATGCCTCAATGTCTTAGGACAAGTAAAACATTATAAGCGTCTTGCAAGGAGACGAGTGATAATTGCCCAAAGGACGAGGTAAAAGATTGGTGTAGTCATCATTGTCGTCCTAAGACAAGTTACACTTGTAAAGATTTGACTGGCTAACAAAGACGTCCATGCTTAGGTGGGTCGTCCATAAGAAAATCACATGGACGACCATTCTACACTTAGAACACAGACTGTTTAAAAGCCAATGACATTAATGGGGAAAATAGTGGATAAACTCATCTATACAATAAATAATGGATAAAAGTAAATATTCATTAGTCTAAAGAGGGTAAACGATCACCGTCCAAAAACCCTTACAAAATAAGCCTTAAAAGGCAATTGTTAATAATCTCGTCCAGAACACTCTGGACGAGATAATTGTACTCAAATACATCTTAATAAGGGTCCAAAAAACAATGGACCAAACTAAAAGAAAAACAGAACAACAATAGCACTCTAAGTTAAAAATTTCGTCTTCAAGAAGGGGGGCATCAACATTGGGGTCATCCTGAGATGGCTTTGTAGTGGCATAATCCTCAATATTAACATCGTCTGAGCCTATTTAGAGGAGAGAACTTTTAACAACGCCAAGGTTGAGTTTAATAGTGCTAAAGTCAACTCCAAGAATGTTTTCTATAGCATCCATTCTGAAATCTTCAAACCCTGTTGCATAGTTGGTGTCCAGCAGGTCGGTAAACTCCTTGGTCGCTTTGAACTCCTCCATTGCATCGTCTTTAGCCTTCTTGAGAAGGAAACTCAACTCGTCGTTCTTCTTTTGAAGAAAGTCAAGACGATCGTCCTTCTTAGCAGCATCAGATTTTAGCTCCCCCACTAAAGTATTCAACCCCTTAACCTCGTCATTGGTCTTATTCGCCACCTCGGCCCAAGTTTTGCAGTCGTCTTTAATCTCCTCTATTCTTTTTTCGAGAAGGATCCTCGTCTTGTCCATCTCTGTGGCCTGCCTAGACGCAGCTATGAACTTCGACATTGCCTACATAGAAGACAAGAAGGTTCAAGAGATAAAAATGACAATAGATAACATTGCTAAAGCAAGACAAGACAAAGGTGCTCACCTTAAAAAGATCGTGGACACCAGAATGCTTAAACTCCTTCAAAGACATATCGTAGCACGCAGCCACGTCCTCACCTGTTATAGCCTCTTGAAATCGTTCCCAAGCTAAATCCTCATTCTCCAGTAAGTTCATAGAAATCCTTTGAGGAGACTCGGTCGAAGTGGGAGCATGGGTTTTGGACGGAGTGACGCCAACGGGCGTAGATGAGTCAACATCAATGACTGTGATGGACGGCAAAGAGGAAAAAGGGTCAAACTTAGCAATTTCAGGCCTGAACGACCCATGCTTGGTCTTCTTCCCCCGACAACTGGGTAAGCTTCCCAAGTCCAAGTTTTTGGACAACCTTTTCCTTTTGTCTCCAGCAGTAGGACGAGGCTGAGATTGAATTTCAAGTCTAGTAGTCTCCTCAATCACTTCCTTCCCTTTGTTTTCTTTCATGGTTGCCATTCCTGAAAAATACATGTACATATGTATGTATATAAAGAAAAAAAATTTTCAAAATTCAAGTAAGAAAAGCACTCACGTCTACGGACAATTTGCTCATGCGCAAGGGCTTCAGTAGATGGATTAAGGCCAAGTTCCCACTTGTGTAAGCATTGAAGAGTCACCAACAAGTGAAAATTCCTCTCGAGGTGTAGACGAGCTCTGTGGACGCAATCACAGTGAAACTTACTTAGAGAAGGATGCCTAATAGCTGAGAAAAGAAAGGAAAATTAATATTAGACAACTGTCTAAAGATAAAATATAACAAAACAAATAAAAAAATGAAGGAAAAACATAACATACCTTCTTGACGAAGGTTCCCTAACTCTCTAGTATAAGGGGCAAATGCATCTCTACCAACCTCAATAGGATGCCCCGCCCAGAAACCAAAGACAAAGAAAAATTATGTCTTCCAGTTTCTGTTAGACGAAGGCAAGGACTTAATCGACCTACAGTCATTGCCCTTTGCTGTGAATTGATAAAAACCTAAAGATTGACTTATCTCAGAGGGTTTATAGCAATACAAAAACTCGTCCACGGTGATAGAACAGTTCCCATTAAATACATCCCTCCATAAGACTTGCATAGAGACAATAAGTCTCCACGCGTTGGGGTTAAATTGACAAACTCCCAAGCCCAGCTTAGTGAATAATTCTCTAGTGAAGGCATTTAAAGGTAATCTAAGCCCCCCTAGCAAATAAGCTTCGTAAATACCTATTCCTAAACGGGGTTGGCAACACCATTCCCTTTGGATGGCTAACCTAGGATTCAGATCGTCTGGAATTTGAAACCAACTCCTAAAAGCGTCTAACCTCTTCTCACCCGTCTTAGAAGGAATTTCTATAGCACAACTATACACAGTTTCTTCTTTGTCCAAAGGGGGGGACGGCGGGACGCTTGTCGAGGTACCAGCTCTAGAGGCTACCCTCGTCCTAAGATTTTCTTGTAAGGTTTCAGCGGGAATTCCAGGAACCCCAGAAGTATATTCCTCCGTTGTGTGGCCACTACTACTACTACTACTATCGTTATTGGAAGTGCTACAACTAGAAGAATCATGATACTCGTCTATGGCCTTGTCTACACTGTTTCTAGACGAACAGGTAGCCATTTTAGACGTCCTAAAGCTTAAAAAGGAAAGCTTGAGAGTGAGAGTAAGGGGAATACCTAGCTCTAGAAGAAAGATACTAAGGACGCTGAGAACACTCCTAGACAAGGCGATGGACGAGAAGTGTCAAAATAGAAAATCTGAAAAAATGAGAGGGGCATGAGAGGGAAACCACTATTTATAGGTAGAGAAGTCTCGGTATTCACAACGACAAGACCAATGAGAAAGCGACACATGGCATCTACCTCGAGGAGGTAAGTCGATATGACCAATCACCTATGAAAGCATGACACATGGTACGCTGTCTGAAAAACAAATAAAATAGAAAATAAAATAATAATAATAAATGTTCTTGGAAAACTCGTCCTGAAGTTTAGTGATATGCTGAATGACCTCTGGATGAAGAGGCAATTGATGAGGAATGAAGAAAAATAAAGTACTCTAGATTGTCCATGGTCATCCACACCAGCAGTTATCCAAAAGAAAGCACCAGGACGAGGCTAACGTCCATGGTCGTCCATAGACGAAAACACACCTGCAATCAAATTTGGCACAACCGCATCTACTCGTCCTAGGAAAGCTATCAACCCCATCCTGAATGGGTTCGTCCATAAGAGGAACAACCTCCTTTAGAAGCAAGGTATATACAACAAGAAGACCCCTGGACGAACTCTTTATACTTCGGAATTCCTGAATACATGTCACCACTCCATAACATACGCATAATTTCCAGTGACCATTATATGAGAAAATATAACTCCTAAACAGTTGTGGAAGTTATCCTTGAACCCTCGCACCTCCTCAAATCCAGGAGAGGTTACAAGCCCAATAACTATTCCTAGAACACTATATAAACACCCATTCAGACCAGAAGAAGGTACGCTTTATATTTTCCCAAAAGTTAGAACTCCAAAAATATAGAGAGAAAACTAACTTTGCCATCGGAGGGTTCTTGGCCAGCAACCCTGGTCATCTTTGATCGCTTTTCTTTCTTTTTCAGGCCATCAAAAGAGCAAGTAGTCTTTTCAAGTCCGAAGCATCCAGCTTACTGATTTTCTTCGCATTATCAAATACCTTCTTTTTCTTTTGAATTAGTAGAATCATACTTTCCAGTAATGGTATAAACATACAAAATTAAACTATTATTACAAACATTATTGATAGGGAGAAGTTATGTTCTAATGGCACTGTAATTATTAAGTTGAGTGAATTCCTATTGCAAGAATTGCATCAGGAATCTGGATTCTTTATGCAAGCATTATAGAACAATATCACTAGTGAGAAAGCTTACAGCATACCAAAGTACGTAAATATGTAAGCTATTATGGACTGCAAGTTTAGTGCACAATATGCATATATAGTAAAGACTAAAACTTCTCCATGTCTCAGACATGGAATAGTTATGCCATTGGGACTTTGCTTTTTAGCGCTTTAAACAAATTGTAAGATACTTTTGCTATGCCTGCAGTTCTAAGCATAAGATAGACAATAACATTAGAATTTAGGACGTGCGTGTGAGGCCATGGGTTCAGCTATGTATAGTCTGTTTTTTCAATGCATATTCTAATAACTTTTCATTAGCCTTGTGCTGGCATTTTTTGTAGCATCTGATGGGATTGTATTGGAGAATTTAGCTGCAAGATTTCTAAATGATGTTCAAGAACCAGAGGTGAATTTCATGATCATGCTTGCAGTTGGATGTTTAAGGGGTAAATGCACTTTTAGTCCTTACATTTTACATTTTTTCCATTTTGGTCCCTACATTTTTATTTCACCACTTTTAGTCCCTAAATCACTTAACACGTTCCATTTTGATCATTACCGTTACTCACTTAACATAAATTATTGATGTGGCAAACGAAATGCACTATTGGCACTATAAATGTTGTCGTGTCCATTAAAATAATATTAAAAAATTATTTAGTATTTAAAATTTGCCACTTCAGCATTTTAATTTAAAGTTTAAAACAAAAAATTTCTAATGTTCTAATTTTCTTTTTCATTCGGAAGAATGTGTAGATTTTTCTCATGTTCTTCCCTAGAAAATGATTGATTGTTCTTCATGTTCTTCCCCCAAGAACATGGTTGCACAAAAAATTAAAAACTCAAGATTTTCTTTACTTTTCTTGCATTTTCTTAGCATCAAAACAGGGAAAAACACATTAAAAATAAATAAATAAAACTAAAAACTAACGAAATTCAAACCACGATCAGATCAAAATCAAAATACCAAACCCAAAGCCGATTCTCATCAATAAAATACACCAAAACACAAGCCAATCTTCATCAGTTTTAAATTTGGTCAGATCAAACCACAGTTAGAATTGAAACCCAAAATAAACATGAATTCAAATCTAATTTCATCTTAAACATGAACACAACCAAGAAAATTTAATCTTAAGAATATAAACTCAAAACACAACTAGAATACAAGATCACAAATACAATAACCTCCATAACACAAGAACACACACAAACCTGAAACCTCCAGCAGATCAAACATCAAAACCCATTAAGACCAAAACATCTCAAATCCAAAACACCAAAAACCCATTGAGACCAAAACCCAGCAATCACGATCTGATTGAGAGAGACCCAGTGATTTGAGAGAGAGACACCAATCTGAGAGAGAAATTGAGTCAAGTCATGTTGCCTTGCTCGTCCTCCAAACCTCGATTTGATACTTTTAGTTATCCAAATATAAAAAATAGAGAGAGAGAGAGAGAATGTCTTCGGCGAAGACGGCTTGACAGAGAGGATCGTCGACAACAGTGTCAAAGAAGAACGGTGCGAAGGTTGAAGAGCAAAAGGACCGGGTTCAACGCCGATCTGCTTCAAATCATCGTCGATCTTAGCCCATCTCTCTTTAAACCCAAATCCAAACCACCGCCAACCTCATCCCTCTCTCTCTACCCAAATCCAAACCACCACATCTCAACCTCTCTTTCTCTAAACCCAGATCAAAGCCATATCCCAAAAATACAACCTGGACTTAAAGAGAAAAATAAATGAGAGAAAGCAAAGAGGGAGAGAGTGGAGTTTGAGTGTTTGACTCGAGAAAGAGAGATAGGAAAATGAAAATGAATTTGAGCTTTGTGTTTATTGATGATGTTGTGTTTGGTTGACAAGAAAATTTTAGAAAAATTAGATCGTTACCACAAGTTTTTTTTCTTAATCTTTAAATCTAAAAAGAAAAAAAGGTTCTTCGTTTTTAAAAAAAAAAAAAAATTTAATTAGAATTGCAAAATTAAAATTTTTTTTTTTTTTAAAATTTTAAATTAAAATGCTGAAGTGGCATATTTTAAATACTAAATAATTTTTAATATTATTTTATTGGCCATGTCAACAATTAATGTGCCAAAAGTGAACTCTATTTGCCACATTAGCAATTTCTTTTAAGTAACAGTAAGGACTAAAATGGAAGGCGTTAATTGATTTAGAGACTAAAAGTGGTAAAATGAAAATATAAGAACTAAAATGGAAAAGATGCAAAATGTATGAACTAAAAGTGCATTTTCATTTTTTATGGAGATAGTATATATATATATATATATATATATATATATATATATATATATATATATATATATATATATAACTTCATAGGAGAGTTATATTGTTGAGTTAATTGTGTTAAATTGTGAAAAGGATTGGGGCTTGGTATATAAGTTTAAGGCATAACTTTTATGTTTAATCAGTGTAAGTTTCTTTAAAACAGTCAAGAGGCAGAGTGGTCTGTTATGCATCTGTCTTTTTATGCACAATTGATATAACTTGTGGAAAAAATCTGCCTTTGAATATTAGTTCTGTGGTGGTGTTTTTATATTTTGGACATAGAAAAATGTATAGTATAATCGGCATTCGATTTTAAGAGATTTGATGGGGATCAAGTATCTAATTTCGAAATCCATTCCCCTCCCAGCCCCAGCCCCAAACACCCCCACGCGCACCCCCCCCCCAAAACACCCTGGCCCGCCTTCAATTTTTGTAATGCTTGAGGATGCATCATTTCTTTACAACATCCTCATTGAATAAAAATGACAAGTAATACACTGAAATGCTTGATTCGCAACTCTTCATCTTGCACTAAGAGTTAGAATTTTTGTGGCTGAACTCAAATTTTCTTGTCTTTGATTTTTTTTTTTTTTTTTTTTCCTTGGCTAGAAAAATGATGCTTCCTTGAAGCATTCATGTTGGGAGCTTCAGAAATGAAACTTAACATATTAACCATACAAATCTCTTCCAACAATAACATATGCATCAATGCATTATTTGGCTTAAGTTCTCATACATAACAACTTTCAGAAAAGTTGAGATAACAGGCCATATCTCCCCCCCCCCCCCCCCCCTTCCCCATAAAAAAAAAAAGAATATGTTAATATTGAGTTTTTGATTTTGATAGAATGATTTCAGCTGTTTTACGATAATGGTCATTGCTATCTGATGTCAACGAGGTGTTCTTTTTCGTAATTGAATGTTTAGACAGAATGGTTTTGACTAGTTTCTTGATATTGGTCATTGTCATATGAAGTCTCATGGTGGGTAGTCCAGTGATTTAAATATCTGCTTTGTGGATTTGAACAGCGTATGCAGTTGGAGCAGGTTTTCACTTTCTTATTTTTGGGTTCTGGTTGATGCTAGATTTTTTTTTTTTTTTTTAAATCTTTTTGGTAAATTCTTTGGCGTTTGTGTGCGGGTGTAGGTGTGTGTGCGCGCGCGTGTGAGAGAGAGAGAGAGAGAGCACCAATATTAACATATTCAAGCAAACTACCACGTTTTGCAAGATTTGGGAAAGGTCATGGTACGCAGTCTTACCTCTAATTAATTTGGAGAGGCTGATTCATGAACTCAAACCTGCAACCTGTAGCTTTTGGTGAAATGCGCTAGCCATCGCACCAAGACCCAACCTCTTACTTTCACTGACAATATAGGTTGAAAATCCAAGGGCCAAGACTCCTGCTTGAGTCTTGGAGATGTCCACTGGCCAAGAGGAGGAAGAAACAAGGTTTACACATACTACATAGATGTTCCTATATGCACCGAGTATGGATACAGGTCCTTGGGCTCAAGTCATAATTGGCTGGAATTTCAAGGTGACAGCAGGGAGTTTCTAATGAAGGTCGCTGGTTTGGATCAGATTACAGAAAAGCCATCCAGGCTATTGTGGCGGAAGCATAAGAATACTAGGATGATTACAGGAAAGGTTTGGCTTTGGGTTCTACTAATGAAGACCCAGCGCTGGACAACCCCTACCAAAGGAAGCCATAAGGTAAACTTTGATGAAAATCTGTTTGGAAATTTGGGCAAATTGAGTGCAGGAGTAAGAGACCCATGGGGGAAGGTACTCGCTGCAATGCCAAGCTTGGGGCACATCGATAGGGAGGCAATTGAGGTAGAAGCTTTGGCCGCATGACAGGCCATATCACTAGCCAAGAGGGATTCAAGCCTACTGGTGAATAAGATCACCTCAAAGGAGGAAGCATCCCCCATCATTGGTGATCTGGTGGAGGATATCTTGAAGTAGATTCGCAGTTTTTCCACTCGTAATGTCCAGTTCTTGGCTCAGCATGCAAAAGATAGTGTGCATTCCAACTTGTGGTTGGCAGAAGTTCCAAACATCTTGCACGGTTGTTTTCTTTCCGACACGAAAACTCAGCAATAAAAATTCTCTATCGGTTGCTTCAACTCTCTATAACTCCCTCTCCCATTTACCAAAGCTCTTAAAACCAGTTTAAGTACTTGAAAAAACTATCCAACCAAGTACATTATCACAAACTAATACTATCACCATTATCCCAATTAACATAACTTCAATTAGTTCCATCTATTTTGCTTAAGAAGCTTAAAAAATGCACAATAACCCATCACATAAATCATACGATTTATAACAAAGGAGATACAGTGAATCTATACAACGAATTTTTAGCCAACTTAAACTAACATAGGCAATGCGATTACGTTTTATATATATATACCCATATATACAAGGATTGACAGAATTAAACACATAAATCTCCTCTAATTCATTCAGAAGTAGAAACGATACCGTATTCAAGAGCAAATCGAAGTCAGTCTCATCGGAACCTTTTCTCTCTCTGCGTCTCCGATCCCACCGGCGACGATCCGAACGAGCTTCTTGAACGCGAAGTGCACGCAATTCGAGAGCGCGATCCAGCAGATCACCTCGTAAACGAAATTGAGAGCTGGATCCGACGACGACGATGAGGAAGATTCTTCGTTCCAATCATGCCCTCCGAATCCACCGAAATTCCAACCCCTGCCATCGCCGCCGCCACCGAAAGGAAAATCGCCACCGTCGCCGCCAAAAAAACCTTCGTATTCTCCGTCCTCGGAGGAATCGTCGTCATCGCCGGCGAGCGATCTCCGTCTCGTGCGCCGCCTCTTCCGGAGGACAGCCCGGCGAGCGGTTTTAGTGTAATTGGATTTGACGGCGGGGGGAGCGAGAGCGTTTACAGCGAAAAGCACGGCGGAGATCGATAATTGGTTGTTGGTGGCGGAGGTGAGGCTGTGGCTGCGAAGAAGGGATTTGGCGAACCCTAGGCCTTGCGATGTGGCTACATTTACTGTGTCGGCGATGAGAGAGATGTCCATGATTGAAAACTCGACGAATTTGAGAATTACTTGTAAAACCAAAAAAATAAAATAAAATTTAGCTACGGCTTGGAAATTTTCTTTCGTAATTTTAATTTTCCGGGAAAGTGAGAGAAAACGAGGGAATATAGAAAAGAGGTGGGAAAGATACGCGGTGGAATATAAAACTTTAGGGAACGTGTCAAACATTGACACGTAAGGTCAAATTTGGAAAATTTGTCGATAGTGAAAACGGTCTATCTGGTCGGCTCGCTGTTCAATTGGGACTAAAATACTATAATGGGCCCAAATGTGTAATAGGCCTTTGGGGTCTAATTAGAACAAATACTCCATTGGGCCCAAAAATGTCTGTGTTCATGGACTAGCTCACTAGCTGTAATTCGAATTCCGACAGTATTTTTTCGGGTTGCACCATCAAACAATCGTAAATAAATAATGTGAAATGTTAATAGCTGGCGTAAAGGTATTTATTAATGAACTATTTTAAGAATGTTTTTTTGAGAAAATAAAATAAGTAATTAATATTTTGATAGTATTTTCTTTTATTTCTCATAAAAATAATGTCAAAATTTTCCTAAAATAATTAGTTAACAATTTTTTTTTTGGAGTAAACTAGAATTTCACTAAAAACTAAAACATAGAATGAACAACTGGCCTAGGGCAAAGCCTAGGGTGATAAAGGCCATAAAGGTCTGAGACATAAACATTAAACAGATTTGGGGGAGGGGAAAAAAGTACAAAAAATGAGAAGAAAGCATCGTTCCCAATCTAGCAAGAGTGTCAGCACAGGAGTTAGCTTCACCAGTGCTTCACCTTCACTTGACGAATTTGGGAAATGAGTAGCCTGCAATCAGCCACAAGAGGTATTAGCAAGATTGGGATTTTGTGCATTATTCATCAAGTCAACCACAACTTTAGCATCCAAATCCACTTCTAAATCAGTAACATGGAGGTCTAAATACATAATGAGTCCATCTTTGGGAGCCTAAAACTCAGCTAAAAAGCTTGTAGTTGTCCCAATATTTCTAGCAAAACCTTTGACCCATATACTAGAATCATCTAGCAGAATGCCACCTCCACCCGCAGGGCCAAGATTACCTATAGCGAATCTGTCAATGTTAAGCTTGAACTAGCCCCTATAAGGCCACTCTCACCTTATCAATCTTTCTAATTGAGGTTTTCTGAGGGGAGCGTTTTGAGCACAATAGCAAATTTTCACTACTCTTTGGGTAATGTTTTTATGGGAAAATAAATGTTGATGTCCACTTTTAACAAAGGGCCCAACAGAAGAAGAAGCCCAACAATATAAAGAAAGTGAGAAGAGAAACTAGTAAAGCAAGCCCCAGCAAGCCAGAATGGCAGAATTGATGGCCAACATGGCCACAATAATGAAAAGAGATAAAGAGATAGTAAATGGGTCGAGGAAGTTCAAGGAATGAAGTAGTAAGCTCATAGGAATAGTAAGAGGTAGAAAGGGAGTAAATGGGCCAAGGAAACCTAGGAAATGAGTTAGTAAACTCAATGGGCCGGTCTAAAAGCCAATCAGCCCAAGTAGAAATGAGAAGTAAAGATTTGGTAATTGGATCGAGGAAGCCCAAAGGATTTAGCAAAAAACCGATAGGAATAAAAGAGGCAGTAAATGGCCTGAGGAAGCCCAAAGAATAATGCAATGAAATGAGTTGGTACAACAAGAATGTTGGCCAACAAAGTCCAAGAGAGGTAAAGAAGTGAAAAGTGGGCATAGGAAGCCTAGAACAGAAAATTCACAAGGAAGTGGACCAACCACAAGCCCACGACAAAATATGAAGCAAAAGGAGGATAAAGCCATGGCGGGAACAGTGGAATGACATGGTAGGAGCAATGGACCAAAGGCCCACGCATGCAAGAAAGGAGAATATGGGCTCGACAAGAAGATGGGCTCGACAAGAAGATGATGACTCTTGCCCAAGTAATGCCAAGTTTAGAAAGAAATGAAAGACAGAGAACATGAGCCTAAGAGCCTATATGTCCTTTATGCCGCAAGAGTTATACACCAACCTGAACATATAGTAGAATCAGACAAACACAAAGGCAACAACAAAGGGATGAAGGACATAAAAGGAACGGATTCAAACGGAAGTGGAGCATACACAAAGGGGCCAAGCACCACTTACTTGTACCCAGCCAATGCATGAGAGGTGGGCCATGGTTCAAGGATATCAAAGGGTGTAGTCTGGCGGTAGGGAGAAATAGGGGGTCTATTTTGAGATTCCCGCTCAAACTTTTTTAGGGAGAAGTGTCCTGTTGGGATGACATCTCTCCCAAAAGAAGTAAGTGTGAGTTGAAAACAACTTGATGCATGCCATGGAGATAGGTGAGGGAGATGTTTAACCCTTATCCAAATGAGAGTAGTGAAAATAGAGAGGGATAAGAAACAAGACAAGCCATTTTTGTTTAAGAATGAGGAATGGTGTAACCAACATAGTGCAATGGTAGTGGCTGGGCAGCCGACAAGCTAGTGGACAGTCTTGGAAGGATGCCCACAACAAGCCAAAAGCGGTTGAAAGGTAAAAATGGTAAATCTTGTCATGGCAGACAGTATAACATGAGGTAGCTATGAATAGTGAAGGGGTGGGGGATCATCCATCACAAAAAGAAGTAAATGTAAAACAAGGAAGAAAATGAAAGATAATAAAAGAAAACACAAAAAACTAGAGAAAAGCATAAGTGGTAAGAATAGAGGCAAGCATCAATAGGTTACCCATTTCTCTTCCTCTTGACAAACCCATTCTCTGAGAAGTTAAAAGTTAAAGTTTAAGCCATTCATGTCTTTTTTCCAAAGTGTGTAATCTCTATGATAGGCCAAAAACATATTTACCCCTTGTGATAGATTAAGTTGATTAATTAGCCAAGTTATTAATTAATCAAATTAACATGCAAAGCGTGTGGTAGCACAAACAAATCACCAATTAAACTAAGTATACAGCGGAAATTAAATTACACGGTGATTTGTTTACGAATGGGGAAAACCTGCACGGCAAAAACCCCACCGGGTGATTTTAAAGTCACCACTCCTGAAATTCTACTATTATCACAACAAGCGGTTACAAGTAAAGGAATCACAAGTACCTTACCAACTTACAGTTGAACCCTTACCCTAATACCCAATTGGACTGTTCTGTAGTGACAATTTCTCATTTTCAATGCACGGCTCCTAGTACGTGACTAACCAATCTAATGCGCGGATCCTAGTATGCGACTTCAATCACCAACTAGAGAAGATTGTTGGCTGCAAAGTTCTTCAATTCATCAACACGATGAAGATCAAGAAGATGATTGGTTACAAAACCCTACAGTGCATATTGCACAGTAACTTCTTCACAAGAGAGATGAACTAGGGCAAGAACTTTGTCTCTAGTCACAACTTTCTTGAACAATGATTTTTCAATACTTGTGCAACTTGTGAACTCTTTAACGGCCTTTAAAATAATCCCTTTATATGTCTAGGGTTATGAGAAAAGAAGGCTCAAAGACACATCTACGGATTGGAATCAAAACAGAACTCAAAATATGTTTTTCTTAAACCTTGACAGATAGAGGTGTCGAGATGCTATCGAGAAGCTGTCGAGTCACGGGGCTGGAATAACTCTTTAAACCTCAACACATGCTAGCTGTCGAGCTAGCTGCCAAGCTTTAATAAACTTGCACTTTTCAACTTGTTTCTTGGACAAACTTGATGACTTCAACACTTGATCTTGAAACACAGTTTCTTGAAACATAAAACTTATCCTATATCTACCCAAATACAAGTAAAGTAAATTTTGTCAAAGGATTAGCCAATTACATACAAGAATGACATATGTTCTAAATAAGTAAAACACATATGTCCTAACACTCTATGGTAGAAGCCTTCTTTGAGGTTACTCACATTGGAAATTGGCTCCCTTTTTGGACTGAAAAGCTAAGACAATTTCTCTGGCAGATGATTTTTACTCTTATGAACGATTAACTTTTACCTTATTACTGAACTGCTTGTTGTAACATTGTTATTTACGGTTGTATTATTCTGTCATAACCTTGTAAGATTTCTTTGTCCTTTCATTTAGGCGTTAGTATTATATTTCAAATGTTATAGTTATTCTACCAATTGTATTTCCTGTTATTTTGTCTATAACAGTTACTCCTACCGTGGGCACGCCGTACACTCAAAACTCCTACCAAGGCACGTCTATACTAGGATGGCCTAACTTATGCACAAACTTGCCTAAGGTGTGTTTCTCTTAGGTTAGTCCTAACTCTCCTACCTTAGAATCATGGGCCATGGTATAGAAGAAGAGATCAAAGCCCAATAACACAAAAGACCCACCACAATAAAATAAGTAATTAATATTTTAATAGCTTTTTTTATTTTTCATAAAGGTAGTGTCAACATTTTTCTAAAATAGTTTCTAACAATTGCCCTAGGGGTACCCATTAACATAATTCATAAATAATATACTTGTTTTTCCTCTCCTAGAGATCCCGTTTAAAACCTTGCAAAATTAATTAAACAATATTACACAATTTATTAGAATTACTACCTGAGTACACACCCTTTTAAACTTTTTTTTTTAGTATATAAAAAAATGTTGGCCTACTCTAGAATGATTATGATTTATAAAGTACAACTCAACCTAATAAACATTCAATTTAGGACTTAGCATGTGTTTGTGCAACATATATAGAGGTAGCAATTCATATTCAAACTCGTGAGTATCTAAATACATTTATTTTTACTTCATCAAATTAACCTTGTTTTTGTTAGCTTTAAATACATCTATTTAATTAAATATTTAAATACAAAGGCTCCATGTGAAATTATCACCTTAGACCTCCCAACTATATCAAGCCAACCTTAATGGTTTGGAGGGTAGGATTGGGGGTTTTCAATGGGCCCAGAGCATAGATTTTGTTAAATGGATTGAGGCCACTTGCAAATCTAAGGATTCATGAAAAATGATTCACATGCTAACCTCTCTCTATCATGCATAAGTCACATTGTCTACTATGCTCAAGGTGACTGAAAATCCTACTTAACACTTTCAAGTCAATTAAAAGCATTTGACTTCATTGAAAACTCTTTGACGCAGTTGGGCACATTTAGCATGTTCCCTAGCGCCATTTTGGCTTAAAGGCTTCAAAATATCGAGTTTGGTTAACAAAATTCCGAAATCATAACTAAACTAGGTCATCCAATATCCAAACAAAAGCAAAATCAAGGTTTGCCTTCTTTTTAGCAATGCAATATATAAAATGCTTTAATCCTTATTCAAAATCGAATCTTAGGGATGCCCTAAACCTAATATAAAACCTTGTCAACAAGCCTTGCATTAACAACACATTCCTCTACCTCACATACAATTTTATCTTATAAGTCACATAAAAGTAGCACATTATTAACGATAGTTGCATACTTAACAACACAATAGTTTCATCTGTCTCCCTTATCACCTCTCTTGTTCTATTGTATTTATGGCTTAATAAAGGTTAGAGCCATTTAGTATTTTCATGCATTTCCCCCTAGTAAGCTATTACCTCTAGGTATATATTTTTGATGCATCACTGTACTTTACTCGCAAGTATTATGGATTTTGGATTTTGGATTTTGGACTTGAATCTCATTTATTGTGAATTTTTTTGTGATAAACAACTAACCTTTACTTGTGAGTTGGTTCGACCCGATAACATTTCAACTAACAAAGAGGCATGTACGAGTTGACTTGTTTTCCCTATATGTCAACAAATATATGGTTCAAACTCTTTTTTTTTTTTTGGTTGGGCTAGGTTAATGGGTTGAAGTCCAATTTTGCTAAGTCTATGAATATAAGATGTCAAGTTAGTTTTATGGTGGAATGGAACACTCGCATGTCTTAACATTAACAAATCATAGAGATCCGAAAATGATATCCGAGTGGACCCATACCCCCCACATTTACTAACAAGTAACTCGCCAAATTATTCGCTCTAGACTTAGTGACTCGGCCAAAACCCTAACCCTAAAAAAATAACCTTATCGTGGGTACTATATAAAATCTCCTTTGATTTTTCATATGCGAAAAACCTTCCTCCACTCTCACCCAGGAAGAGAAGAGGCAGAGAGAGAAAAGCAGCAACAGCAGCAGCAATGGTGTCGCTCAAGCTCCAGAAGCAGCTCGCCTCCAACATCCTCAAGTGCAGGACAGGCAAGGTTTGGCTTGACCCCAATGAAGTTAGCGAAATCCCCATGGCCAATTCCATTAAGCTCTCTCTCTCTCTCTCTCTCAGCTTAGGATCCATATCCTATCTCTGTTAATCTAACATATCTGTGAATTTCGGATCTATATCTGTTTGAATCGAATCAATAATCCAATACTATATGTCTTTTCATTTTCGTTTTATATGCTAATCTAATTAAGAATTTTGGATTGTCAAATTTCTGGGAACAGTAATAGGGCTATTCATCCTTAGTTGTGTTGTATGATAATATGGTTATAATGGGTCATATTGTTAAGATCTCAATTGAGAATTAGCTTGTAAATATTATCAATACAAGTTTGGTACTGAAATTGGTCATTTCTAACTTGATTGTTTGTTATGTTATTTGTGGTGTAACATAGTGTTGGAAAAATAGCATGGAGTGAATAAAAAATTGATATTTTTTATGTACACTTGAAGATATTATTAAAAGTGGTAAAAATCTTGAGTCTCACATAGGAAATGAAAGAGATAATATATGAGTTTACGCTTATGAATTGGACATTGGGTTGGACTTTTGGCATATGTCGACAGGGTCTACTTGTCTAAATAATAATATTTTATTATTTTAATTTTTGAGTAAGTTAGTCTATGCACTTATTACTGAAACAGAGTACTTGTTCAATAACGTATAATTTTTCATAGTCCCTCATTCATAAAAACTACTTTTAAGAAAACTCTTCTTATTGAAACTAAAAAAAGGTGTCATTAAAAATAGAATGTCACTTCATGGCTTGTGGACTAAAATGCCACGCTTGTGGACTAGATAATAGGATGAGACAATGTGTGGTGGTCTACAAAAAGGTGATATAATTATATATATAAAGAAGCACACGTGAATTGCTGAACTGCTAGTCAGCTAGCCTTCTGTTACCTATAAGAAAGGACTAGAGTGCGAAAAATGAGGGAACATTAACAAAAGGTAACTCTGCCAATGTTCCTAAATAAAATAAATAAATAAATAAAAGAGATATAAGGGTGAAAAGATGGCCACGGTGGAAGGAGTAAATATAATAATAAAAAAATTGAAAAGCTGAAAAGTGGATAAAGAAGTCTCACCGCCAGAAATTAAGGAACACAGATTGGTGAAAGTGGGCTGTCACAAACTAAAAAGAAGGAGCTTAAAAAGCAACAGAACAAGTAAAAGGGGAAAAAAAGGGTGAAAAGTGGGGCACGGCTCAACATAAAATTTGGAGTTGTGGAGGAAAAAACTGACAAAAACTGCTCCATGATTTGATCAATTGAGAGAAAAATAAGGCAACAACTTCTTTGGAGCCTCTCTATTTATAGAGAGGCACGCACAAGTTAAAAAAAAAAAAAAAAAAAAGAGGCACAGATAGAGAGAGTAACATCAAGCAGAGGAGGAATACGCAACATAGGTTTGTATATGGGATTTCATCCGTCCTTTTCTTCTCTAAATCTCTCTCTTCCTCATTCTCAAATCTGAATTTTTGCTTGGTAATGCAAATAGGATCGGGTTTCATGGAGAGTTTCTACTCCAAGGATGAAACTTTAAATACGAGTCTTTGACTCGTAACTCCTAGTTGTACATTACCAAATAAAAATTCTCTCAAGTTGTGGTGCACTGTTTTTCTTTAATGGAGTCTTTGACTCTACAAAAATAATGGAGTCTTTGACTCTATCTCATTAATGGAGTCCTTGATTCTACAAAAATAATAGAGTCCCCGACTCTACTCCATTAATGAAGTCCTCAACTTTGCCCTATTAATGGAGTCCTTGACTCTATAAAAATAATGGCGTTTTTGACTCTACCCCATTAATGGAGTCCTTGACTCTATTAAATTTATGAAGTCGTTGACTCTAATTTTTTTTAGTGGAGTCCTTGACTCCACCATATTATTCATGACAAATTCTTTGGGATTATTAATTCCTTAATCAAAATTAGAGTTAATAATTCCTAAAATAAAATGACCATAAAAATTGATTTAAGGAAATTCTCTAATTCCAAATATGTTCACAATGATTAAATTGCTTCAAATGAGTTTTCTTAAATTTGGGAATTTCAATCAAATGTCATTAAAATCCCTACAAAGAAGCAAATGAAAGAAATGAAAAATTGCTTGGACATTTAATTTCTTAAAGATAGAATCCTTGGTTCAATTTCCATAAAAATATAGTCCATAACTTATCCTTGAGATTAAAATCAATTGCCTCACCCAAATTCAAAAAATTATGTCAATACTTAATTAAACACCAAGTATTGACTTAAAGATCCATCATTTAAAATTGGACAAAACCATATTTGAGACTTTAAATCTAAGATCTCAAATTAAGAACTACGAAGTGGCTTGATCCCCGCCAAGGGTACGTAGACAACCTAAACAAATTATTAGGTGCAGCCACAAATAAATAAAAACACATATCCCCTCAAATTTAAAAATAGATAAACTTATGTATAAAGATAACGTGGTTGGAATCAAAGGGTCTTCCCTTAAAATAAGGGATTGTAATTAAGAGATACATTATCTTGAATGGGCACTACTCACATCAATAAAACTCATATGCCAAAAAGGCCTATGGATGAAATTATGTTTGACGAATTCGACAACATTTGTTAAACATAACTTGACAATATTTGTTAAACATAATTTGACAACGTTTGTTAAACATAATCTAACAAATATTGTTAACAATTTTCGTCAACACTTCCATCGAGAATATTTTGAGCATTTTCATTTTGTGTCAAAGAGAGAGAAAGAGACATTGAGTAGTTCGCAGAGTACAATCTTGTGTGCTTTGTTTCTGTGTTATATATCATTTTATCCTAGAAGGCAGACGTCCATAAGTCTCAAAGCACCACAGTGATTGTGTGAGGGATAAAATCTACTTTAAGAAAATTATGTCAAACACAAGATTTGATCTGAACCATTCATCTTTCAAGCATTTGGTCTGTGAGCTTTTAATTATTTGCAAATTTCTTCTTATATATACAGTATCTATTTATTGTGTTTGTCTATCACATCTATTTGTGTTATTACTTATATTTAGATCTGTATGTTGTTCATTTTGCTTTATCACAAAAGTAAATTGTTAAAATATATATTATTCAGGCAAGAAACTTACTTTGAATGATGTGCTGCATGTGGTAGATATTCGTAGGAATCTTATTTTTTGCTCACTGTTGAGTAAGAACGGTTTCAAATTAGTCATTGAATCTGACAAGTTTGTACTCACAAAGAATGGTATGTACGTGGGAAAGGTTTATATGAGTAATGGGCTATTCAAATTTAATATAGAGTGAATCTAAAATATTGCAAGTGTGGATTTGGTTTGCAATAATTTAGGTGTGATACTATAGCCGTGTGATATAGAAGTGACTTATATATATATAGCTTGTAGTTTATGTACTTTTGTATTGTAAAAGTATATATATAATACTTTAGGAGGCTTATATGTGTTTGATGTTAGATATCTAGAATTACTTTATTATTATTTTGGCTTCTCTTTAATTGTGTATATGATGCTTTACACTTTTCCTTTTGACTGCTTTTTGAAAAGGTTGTTTGGCCTATTACCGAAGGAAAAGAAAATTAAATGGCCTAGATATATAAAGTGAAAGGCTAGACAAGTCAAATCTTTTAATATGCTTAAGTTAGTCATGTGACCTTGTAATATAAATCAAAGCTAGTAATTTACATATATTACTTTAACCTTTAATGGACGTGATGAACCAGATTGGCCATCATTTGTATTCACTGTTTTGTGAAATAGTTTCTTTGCAATAACTATTTGTTGACTTAATATTATTTTATGCTTTTAATGAACGTATGTGATTATGATCATTGATAACATTGAGTGGAATTGAAATGGTTCTGCAAAATGGTGATGTGTGAAGCGAATGGTGCAATCCATTTGGACAAAACAAAGGAGGAATGAAAGAAAATATGTAACTAGTTGCCTTAAAGAAAATATGTAAGACACTTTGAATTATGAAAAGGTAAAATAACTTTTTTATAATTCTTTAAATGTGGGAGTGTCTTTTTAAAAAGAAGGTGGTAGGATCAAAACCCATGTGAAGGTTGATTTAAAGAGGTTTTGTTTGAGATACAAAACAATGACATAATAAATATGCTACCTATTTCTAAATGTAGAGCGAGAGAGAAAGTTGAGGACCTCTGAGAGTGAAAGAAAGAATATATAGTGAGGGAAAAATCTGGAAACTTAGCAAAATATGACATTGTTTTGCACCTTTTTTTTTTTTTTTTACAACACCCTTTACGATGCCATTTTGAATTAAAAGACTTACTCGTTGAAACGATGTCCTATAAAGAACAAACCAAACCTCTTAAAGACATGCAGATCGTATTGGTTTGGTTCGACAAGAAATTGGTTTCGGGCTCTTTGATCCGATGAATGCACCGCATCAGCATCAGAAGTACATTCGAGCTCCGATCACTTGGTGCCAGTCGGTGATGGCATCTCCGCGCTCACTCCGGGTATTCCCTACTTTTCTGGATGACAGTAATCATATTTCCTTTATTGTTGTTATATTATACCTATCTGTCATAACTCTCGTACAACAGTTTCCTCTGCCATGGGTAAGTCACCAAAGTTTTAGTAAAGGGGCTTTAGTTTGCACACAAGCCAGTTTGGGGTGTGTTGCAGTCCTAAATCTCCTACCCAAAACCATTGGGCCATAGTGTGGCAGGAGGCAACCCAGCCTATATTTAGGACTAGCATAGACATCTTTCTTTATATCTAGGACTAGTGTAGATAGCAGAAAACATCTAATTACAGTTAGAGGATCTCACCTTACCAGAACATGAATCTCTTACTTTGTGCTGGCCAAATTGGAAATTTCCACCCTATTAGAATCCTAGAGAAGCCAAACACCTCCAGCATAGCCTATGGTGTCTGTGTGGATCGCTCCTTGGAGGGGAGCTTGTCAGTAATTTCTCTTGCTTTGTCACCTCCAATACGGGTTTCCATGACCACGAAAATGGCCGAATCATGCACTGCAATCAAATCTCAAACATGACTTTGGAAGGAAGGCTTTAGAGCTCCTCTCAGTTCCAAATGATGATATTTATGATGATAGATTGTTGAGAGGACGGGCACTCTTCAATGCATAAGGAGAGTCTCTCCTCCTCTCTCAAATTCCATCTGGTAAGGGTACCTGTTAACATGACCCATAAATAATATACTTTTTTTTCCTCTCCCAGAGATCTTGTTTAGAACTCTACAAAATTAATTAAACATTATTACACAGTTTATTAAAATTACCACTTAAGTAAACACCCTTTAACCTTTTTTTTTTTTAGTATATGAGAAAAAGTTGGTCTACTCTAGAATGATTATAATTTATAAAGTACAACTCAACCTAATAAACATTCAATAATATAGGACTTAGCATGTGTCTGTGCAACATATATAGAGGTAGCTATGCGTACCTAACTTTGTCACCTCCAATACGGGTTTCCATGACCATGAAAATGGCCGAATCATGCACTGCAATCAAATCTCGAACATGACTTTGGAAGGAAGGCTTCAGAGCTCCCTTCAGTTCCAAATGATGATATTTATGATGATAGATTGTTGAAAGGATGGGCACTCTTCAATGCATAAGGAGAGTCTCTCCTCCTCTCTCAAATTCCATCTGGTAAGGGTACCTGTTAACATGACCCATAAATAATATACTTGTTTTTCCTCTCCCAGAGATCTTGTTTAAAACTCTACAAAATTAATTAAACATTATTACACATGATGATGCAAAGAAGATCAGTAGACTGGATGCTTCGGACTTAAAAGGACCACCCGCTCTCTTAATGGCCTGAGAAAAGAAAGAAAAGCGAATCAAAGGCGACCGGGGCTGCCGGCCGAAAACCCTCCGATGGCAAAGTTAGTTTTTCTCTCTATGTTATCTGGGTTCCAACTTTTTTGGAGTGAAAAATGAACATACCTTGGCCTTGTCTGAAACAGCCTTTATATAGTGTTCTTATAGGCGGTTATCAAAATTGGAACCTCTCCTGGATTCGAGGAGAGGTAGGAATTAAGTGTAACTTGCATAACCGTTTGGGAGTTATGCTTCTGTTCCACAACGGATACCTGGCGGTTATGCGTGGGATAAGGGATTGTCACGTCATACTCGGAGATTTTCCTAAGTATGGTACCCTCGTCCTGGAGTTCCTTTGTTGAGTGTGCACTGGTACACGCGCAGGGGCTGTTTCGTCTAACAGGCAAACCTCGTCAGGACGAGGTTATCAGCGCTCTAGAAGAGCGCATCATTCTGTTGGTGCTTACCTCGTCCAGAACTCTTCTTCCTTTGACGAGGTAATCCTGGGTAAGTTCTGAGGGTGTTTACAATAGTAGCTGGGTTATGGACGACCTGTATGGACGACTCGGAGATAGGCTAAACCAGTACCCTATCAGTTGCCCCCTGTTCAAGGGTCGTCCAAAACTCTCTGGTTTCTAGACTCACTTCAACATATTATTCCACGTGTCTCAAGGTAAAGGGTGTCGCAAATTATGCCACGCGTCATTACTTACTTGGGTTAACCGTTGTGTCGATTTGAGTTTCTGAGGAGGTTGCCACATGGTTCTTCTTGATTGGACACTTCGTTCCGGGTTTTACTTTTCAAAGCCTATAAATAGTGGTTTTCCTCCCATACCCTCTCCATTTTTCAAATTCCCTCGTTTGACATCTCTCGTCCGTTGCCTCGTCTAGGAGTATTCCAGCGTCCCTAGTTTCCTTCGTCTAGAACCAGGTATTTTTTCTACACTCGTCTTTAGGTTTCCCTTACATTTCCACAATGTCCGAGGTTTTTTCTTCGTCTAGCAATAGTGTTAATAGGGAGATAGACGAGTATCGCCATACAACTAGCTACAGTGGCTCTAGTAGTGATAGCAGTAGTAGCGGTGGCAATACTACGGACGAGTATGTTTCTGGGGTTCCCGAGGTTCCCTTAGAAGTTTTCCAGGAAGAGTTTAGGACGAGAGTGATGTCAGGGTCTAAGGCTGGCCCCTCTAGTGCCCCCTCGTCCACTCAGAAGGACGAGGTTGTGACTGTTTACAGCTGTGCTATAGGGACTCCGGCCAGGACAGAAGAGAGAAAATTAGCATCTCTTCGAAGCTGGTACCAAATTCCAGACGAGCTAAATCCTAGATTGGCCGTCCGTGATGAATGGTGTTGCCAACCTCATTTTGGCGTTGGGGTTTACGAAGCCTATCTCCTAGGGGGTCTTAGGCTTCCTCTCAACGCTTTTTCTAGGGAGTTACTTACTAAGTTAGGTATAGGTTTATGTCAGCTAAATCCTAACGCATGGAGGCTAGTTGTTTCTATGCAAGTTTTGTGGAGAGAGGTTTTTGAAGGGGATCGTCCTCTTACCGTGGACGAATTCCTTTTTTGCTATAAACCCTCTGAAATTAGTCAATCTCGTGGCTTTTATCAATTCACGGCCAGGAGAAAAGACTGTAGGATAATAAAATCTTTGGTTACCTCAGATAGGAGTTAGAAGACGGAGTTCTTCTTCGTCTCAGGTCCTTGGGCAGGACGCCCTGTTAAGGTGGGCAGGGATTCATTTCCCCCATATACAGGAGAGTTAGGGATCCTTCGTCCTGAAAGTATGCTCACCACTACCGTAGCGTTACCTTTATTACATATCTTTCTGGGCTAATCTCTTTGTCCTTATTGCAGGTGTTAGAAGGCCATCGTTGAACAAGTTCTATCTAGGACGCGTTCAGAAGGCTCGTCTTCACCCAGAGAGGGACTTCCACTCTTCGGTTACCTTGCAGCGTCTTACGACTTGGGGACTTGGGCTTGAGCCCTCTCCAGAAGCTTTAGCCCACGAAATTACAGTTCGTCGACGTGAGCTCTCGTCTTGTATTTCCTCTTTTGTTTATCTATTTATTTATTTATTTATTTATTTATTTATTATTATTATTTTTTTGGACACAGTTGTTAACTTATTATAGCTGCGTCCAGGCAGGCTACTGAGCTGGACAGGACGAGGCTACTGCTGGAGAGGAGGATCCAAGAGGTCAGAGACGATTGCAAGGGCTGGGCTGAGATTGCTGCTAAGGCTAAGGACGACCTGTATGGACGACTCGGAGATAGGCTAAACCAGTACCATATCAACACAGTTTATTAAAATTACCACTTGAGTAAACACCCTTTAACCTCTTTTTTTTTAGTATATGAGAAAACTTTGGTCTACTCTAGAATGATTATAATTTATAAAGTACAACTCAACCTAATAAACATTCAATAATGTAGGACTAGCATGTGTCTGTGCAACATATATAAAGGTACCTATGCGTACCTAAAATATGGTTGTTGGGCTCAACATCTACTTAGGCTCACAATCTATTTGTATCGTAGGCCTAGGATTTCATACTATGGGTGGTTATGTGCTCGGTAACCCAAATATTTTCTGTTTTTGCAATCCCTTCTTTCGTAAAGTTGCTCTCCTTTTTCTCTTAGTTTTGTCGCTCTTTTCCATCGGTTCCCTCTCCAGAGTTTTCCAACCCCCTCACTTCTCATCTAGTCTCTTATTTATAGTGTAAGGTCAATGGGAATGCCATGATTATTCCTGATTACAAGTGGAGATAGGGGTCCAATTCCATTGTTTCGAAGTGGGTGTTTCGTTGAGAGTGGTAGTAGTGGCATTGGAACTAGTTCCCACCTCCTATAGGCTGTTCGACATCAATATTCCCCAAGGCCCTACAACCAAGACGTGTACTCCCGAGCAATCACGTTCCCATCTAAGACGTAGTTGACCGTGATCACAAGCCCAATGTGCATTGGGCCAAGCATCATGGCACGGGGCTCGAGCCCACGACTTTGTGGGCCTGGGGCCTTACCTCGTTCAAGGGGTTGAGTCAGAGACCGCACCATAGGGCTAAAGTAAAAGGCCCAAAGGGCTCTGGGATCCCACACCGTACATTAGCCCCCATTTGATTAGTGCCCGACTATCGAGAACGAATCAAGGATGCCAAGAGCCAGAAACTCCTTGGGGAGTTTAATAGTCAATAGCTGAAAGGATGGGTCGTTCATTAATGTGCTCTTAAAAGGCGCATTGTGCCAGATCGTCAGTTCCAGCCGTCATCATAACCTAACAGTTCATGAACTCAGGCGGCGCGCGTGGCAGTTACCAAAAGAATTTGTAAAGTTTTTCCGCCCTTCGTTTTTATTAATTGCTCTTAACCCCCTCTGGGCCCTATAAATAGTTTCCTCTAAATTTGCCCATCACTTTTTACATCCTCTCTTCCTCAGATTCCTTCTCTGCCGAGCATACCTCTCCCATGAGCATATTCTCCAGCCTAAATCATCGTATTCTAGAGCCCCTAGTAAGTTTTCTTTACTCTTGCCTATTCTTTCAGTTTTTCCTCACTCCATAGTTTAGGAATGGGTTATTCTCATCTTCTTGCACCTGGGGGTTGCCTTTCTTCTTCATACTCCCTATCTCGCATCCTTTCTGCCTTCTTTCCAGCCAGGTGGATCCCCGAGAAGACCTCCTAAAGCCACTCTCAACATAACTCCCTGATTGACCTCCAGACATTTTCCTGTTCATGTCCTGGTAGAACCACAACTTTGTAAGAGGGCCCCACGGTGGTGCCAATTGTGCGTACCCAAAATATGGTTGTTGGGCTCAACCTCTACTTAGGCTCACAATCTATTTTTATTGTGGGCCTAAGATTTTCTATTATAGGTGGTCCGTACTCGGTGACCTAAATATTTTTCTGTTTCTACAATCCCTTCTTTCACAAATTTGCTCCCCTTTTTCTCTTAGTTTTGTCACTCTTTTCTATCAGTTCCCTCTCTAGAGTTTTCCAACTCCCTCACTTCTCATCCTAGTCTCTTATTTATAGTGTAAGGTCAATGGGAATGTCATGATTATTCCTAATTATAAGTGGAGATGGGGGTCCAATTCCATTGTTTCGAAGTGGATGTTTCATTAAGAGTTGTAGTAGTGGCATTGGAATTGGTTCCCACCTCCTATAGGCTGTTCGACAGCGATATTCCCCAAGGCCCGACCGGACAGCCAAGACGTGTACCCCTGAGTAATCACGCTCCCATCTGAGATGCAGTTGACCGTGATCACAGGCCCAATGTGCCTTGGGCCAAGCACCGTGGCACGGGGCTCGGGCCCACGACTTTGTGGGCTTGGGGCCTTACCCCATACAAGGGGTTGAGCTAGGGACCGCACCATAGGGCTAGAGTCAAAGGCCCAAAGGGCTTTGGGATCCCGTACCGTACAGTGACAATTCATATTCAAACTCATTAATATCTATTAGGGTACTCTTTTTTTTTGTCCACCTAATTTTATTTGAGTACCACCTATTTATTTTCAAATACCACTAATAAGTCATTAGGTTTTTCCAAATATTTTTTGCTCTATTATTATGTTAATCACAAATATTTTATATCTCATTATCTAAATTGGGTCATGATATAAACTATCACAAAAGCCTAAAAACTCATATTTTATCCAATTTTATTATCATTATTTAGCTAAACCCAAAACCGGCCCTATGAACACAATACACACATCATATTCTATTTAAAGCCCAAGAATACTTATGCTTGGCAATATTTGAAAAGCCTATGATTCAAATTCAAGACAAAACAATTTCATTAATAAAATTCAAATCCATAATCAAAGCCCATGATTTAAACCCATGGCAATTTATTTATCCAAAACTCAATTCACATTAACAAGATCAAAACCCAATTCTCATTGGCAACATCAAAACCCAATTCTCATTGGCAATATCAAAAGTCCAACTTACGTTGGCACTATTAAAAACCCAAACTAACTACTTGGCATTACTTTATCAAAAGTCCAAGGTTATTAATACTTGGCAAAATGCTATATCATAATCATTTCACTTAAAAGTCCAATAATGAACAATAATTTAGATTCTTAAACCTATTACTATAATTTTACAAGTTCATGAAATTTATGAATTATCTATTCTCAAAAAAAAAAAAAAAAAACTATTCTCAAAACCCATGACAATCATCTTATAAAAGCTCATAGAAAGTTATGATTATTTATTTTAGACCCATGACATTTATTTATTTCATATCATATTATAAACTCATGTTCACTATCTATTTTATATCACAACATTCATAATATTTATTTCCAAAACTCATGGTAATTATTCATCCTACATGGCCATTATGATTATCTATAGAAAAACTTATGAGAATATGACATTATTCCATTATAGTAGATATTGCCTCTATTTAAAATCCATGGTAAATATTATTCTCAAGAAAATATTGGAGGTTTTTATTTAAAAAGCCCAAAAAAAAAAAAAATTTACAAAGTAATCCATAGCAAAAATTATTAGATACTATACAAGTTGTTATTTAAAGCCCATGGAAATTAATACCCAAAACCTATCATGAATATATATTAAAGCTCATGGATTCATTTTATTTCTACTTACAACTAAAGCTCATGTGGAATAAAAATTCATGACAATATATGGTAGCTTTGTCCATTTTGTAGGGCTTACAATGAGAAAGCAAAAGGATAGGCCAAAGTGAAGAGAACCACCAAGTTAGAGGTCCACCAAAATACTCAGCCCTCATGGCCAAGCCAAACATGAAATCTCAGCCAAAACAGCCCATGTGTGCAAACTGACCCCACTAGAGAACTCCATTCAGTTCTGTCTTCCGCTAAAGGTCACCTCAAGAAGCAACTAAGCTCCCAAACCAAATTAGGAGTTGGCCACCTGTCCCACTGCCAACTCTAACGTAAATAGTACCAGAGGCTGACACCTAAGGGCTAATGAGCAATAAATACCTTCTTCCCCAAATTTTAGTCACAACTCAAGGAAGGCATAACCAAAACCTTCAAACTCATGAAATCCTCAACCAAATAGTTTATTTTATTACTAAAAATGTATGTAATTGGTTCATGAACCAAGCCCATGAATCCTAAAGGGGAAAATTTGGGAACATGTGGTTTGGAGAGCATAAAGGGATCTCCAACAGAACCCTCTAAAGTGGACTTAGCTTTGACGCCTGCCTTGGGGTGTTGAATCCTACTTCCTAGGGCCAAATCTCAGTTGCAGCACTAGGATTCTTCTTTAATACTTGTCTTAATCCCATTGGCTGAATACAATCTCAGCAAGCTTAGCATTTAACATAAGATTACCCCAAATACTACCCATGTGTGGCATTGCCCAAAGAAGCAAAACAGCCCTAAAAGCAAATCTCCCATTTTTAGGCCAAATCCAAGTTATTAATTCAGTTGTCCTACTCCCCTGAATGAGACCTGAGTTTTTTGGATTCTTGTTAATTAATGCTTCTCTAAATTCAATTATAAAAGCATAAGCACCTCAATCCACAAACACACAACTACTCCCTCTATAACTTTCTGATTTGTTTGCCATTTTGCTTGTAATTCAGCTCTCCTCAAGCCCACAACTCATTCCCCTTAACCCACACTCACTTAGCCTCAAACATTCCTTTCCTCTTTTGCATAATCACAGCCTATAAATGCCTCCTAATTAGTCACAAACAGCTCACTACTTACTAAAGCCTTAACCTCAGTATTAATTCTATTGCACGCACTCAAAACAGCCTACATTACCTCATTCATGCCTTATGCATACATACTCACCAAAATCTTAGTTTAATACTTGCTGCATGAGCTAGGATCTCTCTTTCCCTTCATACCATGCCAAATAACTTCTTTTTCATCACTAGACAGCCACTAATATTTACTTATTGTTTTACTATGGGAGGCTAGAATGTATTTGAGACTTTTTGGAATTGTTTCTTCATATTAGTGTAATGATGGCTAAGAGTACTATGGACCCCATTGAACAAATTACATAAGAATTTTTTGAAGTTAATACTTTATTAAATTTACTTAATACTTGAATATAAATTACCCTACCACTAGAGGACTGATTTGAACTATGATGTTGTAAAAGGACTAATAATATAACAAACTAACAACAGTAACGTGTTTATTGGGTTTTATTGTTGTCTTCTTGTCAAGGTGTACAACCTCTATCTCTTGCTTGGGCAACTTACACGACACCGAAAACTTTTGGGCATTATTTCAAGAGCCCATCGTCGAGTTTTGACTTGGCTACCCCATATTCTATTTGGGAACATCAAAATTTTCCCCTCAACAATATCTAAATACATTTATTTGTAATTCATCAAATTAACGTTGTTTTTGTTAGTTTTAAATACATCTATTTAATTAATATTTTAAATACAAAGGCTCCATTTGAAATTTTCGCCCTAGACCTCCTAACTATATCAAGTCAACCTTAATGGTTTGAAGGGTTGGTTGGGGGCTTTAATGGGCCTAGAGCTTAGATTTTGTTAAGTGGATTGAGGCCACTTGCAAATCTAAGGATTCATGGAAAAACAATTCACATGTTAGCCTCTCTTTGTCATGCATAAGTCACATTATCTACCATGCTCTACGTGACTGAAAATCCTACTTAACACTTTCAAGTCAAGAAAAAGCATTTGATTTCATTGAAAACTCTTTGATGTGGTTGGGCACATTTAGCATGTTCCCTAGCACCATTTTAGCTTAAAGGGTTCAAAAAATTGAGTTTGGTCAACAAAATTTCTAAATCGTAACTAAATTAGGTCATCCAATATCTAAACAAAAGCAAAATCAAAGTTTGCCTTCTTTTTAGCAATGTAACATTTAAAATGGTTTAATCCTTATTCAAAATCGAATCTTAGGGATGCCCTAAACCTAATATAAAGCCTTGCCAACAAGCCTTGCATTAACAACACATTCCTCTACCTCACATACAATTTTATCTTATGAGTCACATAAAAGTAGCACATTATTAACGATTGTTGCATACGTAATAACTCAATACTGTCATCTCTCTCCCTTACCACCTCTCTTGTTCCGTTGTATTTATGGCTTAGTAAAAGGTTAGAGCTATTTAGTATTTTCATGCATTTCCCCCCTTGTAAGTTATTACCTTTGGGTATATATTTTTGATGTATCACTGGGCTTTACACGGAAGTATTATGACCCAATACAACATTTCAACCGACCATGAGGCAGGTACGAGTTGAACCATTTTTCCTGTAGGTCAACAAATCTATGGCTCAAACTCCTTTTTTTTAATTTTATTTTAGGTTGGGCCAGGTTAATGGGTTCAAGATTAATTTTGCTAAGTCTACCAAAAACCCATAGAAATCCAATATGAGATGTCGGGTCGGTTTATGGTGGAATGAGCACCCGTATGGTATGTCTTGACATTAGCAAATCATAGAGATCCGAAAATGATATCCAGGTGGACCCTTACCCACATTGACTAACATGTAACTCGCCAAGTAAACCGCTCCGGACTCAGTGACTCGGCCAAAACCCTAACCCTAAAAAAAAAAACCTTATCGTGGGTACTATATAAAATCCCCTTTGATTTTTCATACGCGAAAAACCCTCCTCCACTCGCACCCCGGGAGAGAAGAGGCAGAGAGAGAAAAGCAGCAACAGCAATGGTGTCGCTCAAGCTCCAGAAGCGGCTCGCCTCCAGCGTCCTCAAGTGCGGGAAAGGCAAGGTTTGGCTTGACCCCAATGAAGTCAGCGAAATCTCCATGGCCAATTCCAGTAAGCTCTCTCTCTCTCTCTCTCTCTCTCTTCATTTTCAGCTCAGGATCCACATCTTATCTCCGTTAATCTATCATATTTGTGAATTTCGGATCCATATCTGTTTGAATCGGATCAATAATCCAATACTGTATGCCTTTTCATTTTCGTTTTATATGCTAATCTAATTAGGAATTTTGGATTGTCAAATTTCTGGGTACAGTACTTGGGCTATTCATCCTCATGTGGGTATATGGATTTCAAGACCAGTAATGTTGTATGTTAATATGGTTGTAATGGGTCATATTGTTAAAATCTCAATTGGGAATTAGCTTGTAAATATTATCAATATAAGTTTGGTACTGAAATTGGTCATTTCTGACTTGATTGTTTGTTATGTTATTTGTGGTGTAACATAGTTCTTATAAGTTGTAGTTTGGCTTGCCTGTTTTTGGTGCATTTGTTCCTGTTTTGACTGCAAATGTTATTGGCATTTGCTTAATATGTGGTTTGTTTCATGTTGTTGGTTTTGTTTAATGCCGATGAGCTCATCTGGGTGCATGTGGAAACATGCCCGTCAAAAATTGTTGCTGGTTTTCTGTTTAGTAATTCAATCTGATGATGTTACATGATTAATTTGTGCAGGGCAGAACATCAGGAAACTGGTCAAGGATGGTTTCATCATCAGGAAACCAACAAAGATCCACTCTCGCTCCCGTGCGCGCAGAATGAAGGAGGCCAAGAGGAAGGGTCGTCACTCTGGATATGGTGCAGCTTTATAGAAAACTTGTTGTGTCTTGTTTCTGTTGATGCATGTCATGTTATGTTGTATTGCAACTGTTTGATTGTCATACTTTGGTTTCTAATTCTTTGAGGTTCATAAACTTAGTATAATCCCTAAATGTGTTAAGGTAAGCGCAAGGGTACTAGAGAGGCAAGGCTGCCAACCAAGGTCCTTTGGATGAGGAGAATGCGTGTACTAAGGCGTTTGCTCCGTAAGTACCGGGAAGCAAAGAAAATTGACAAGCACATGTACCACGACATGTACATGAAGGTGAAAGGTAATGTCTTTAAGAACAAGAGGGTGCTCATGGAGAGTATTCACAAGTCAAAGGCTGAGAAGGCAAGAGAGAAGACTCTGTCTGATCAGTTTGAGGCTAAGCGTGCTAAAAACAAGGCCAGCAGAGAGAGAAAGCATGCCAGAAGGGAAGAGCGTTTAGCACAGGTATGATTGATCTTCCAAGATAATTCCAATGTTTTTTTTTGAATTGGAATCGCACTATGTTATTTTTGGAATTGGACAAGAATGTTATGGAAAATTATAACTTGTGATCTGTATACTGAAGTTAGTTTTTGCTTCTGGAAGAAAGCAAAATTGTCATACTGTTTGAGAAAATACTTTATTATAACTTGGTGTTTGCTGTATCTATTTTGGCAATGTGAGTTAATTGTGCCTTGAAATAACAGGGACCTGTTGAGAGGGCACCAGCAGCAGCTGCACCACCTGCACCACAACAAACTGAGTAAGAGACTTGATGTTCGTTTATAAAATCATCTGTGTGTGAAAAATCTGAGATACCAATGTTGAAGATATGAATTTAGGGTGTTTCACCCTCTATATTGTATACTTTAAAAATTGTTGCTGGACTGGCACATTCAAGTCACAATAATAATATTACCATACATCCAATCCATAGCAGTAAATTTATTGTCTGAATTTGACACAGTTCTATTTGATGTTTTTCTTCCTTGCAGGGGAGCTAAAAAATCTAAGAAGTGAGAAGTGTAACATCTCTGATGAACACATAGCAAGAGCTCAAATACGCGAATACTCTTTTGTTTCCTCTGAAGGACTTCGTTCATCTTAGCTATTTTAATATGTTTAATGAATTTTGCATTTTCATTACAAAGATTTGAATCTTTGAACTCTCAACTGTTCTTTTTTCTTCTTTCCCCGAATGTTGGATAATGTGTCTATTTGTGACCGTATGGATGCATGTCTTTTTGGGACATGGGAATTTTGATTACATTACTGTCAGTAGATGTAAGTACAGCTTTGCTTTTATTTTTGTGAGTTCTGTGATTGTTGTAGCCTGCATTCCTCTTGTTGGTGGCAGTTGCTCTCCTCTCTCTCTCTCTCTCTCTCTCAAAATTGGGATGGGCTTATTGGGATAAGGAGGGAAAAGGGTTGGTCGAGTACTCAAGGCTGGCCAGCATTACCTTTGCAGCTTTGTTATACTTTTTTATTACAGATGGATGTTGGTTATGGAAGTTGTTCACAGGAGCACAGCTATGGCTAGGATCACAACAAAAATTCACAACAATTTTATAACCCCATTCTCTAATTTGCATACCACCTAATACCTGGATTTACCACAATCTACAATTTTTATTTTTTTTAAACGGCCCAATTGTGATCAAGGTTGTCAAAATTTGGATTTTATGTAGTATCGTAGGAGGTAGGTGGGATTGTGGATTATAGATCATAAGGTCCTATTGAGAAAAAAATTAAAAATTATACATTGGTATGTTATATATTCATTAATATAATTACAATACATCATTATATCCATTTGTAAGCATTATTTAAAGATGCCAAAAATTTTAAAACATGACATTATTGGAATATTTTTTATTTGGGTCCAATTGACATACTTTTTACATTAGAGCGGAAAAACTTAGTTTATAGGGATTTTATTTTTCATTTAAGTCCAACTGAGCATTTTGTTAAGTTTAAAATGTTACAAGAAATAAAGGTCATTTGAGATCGTTAGAATCGTGTGATCGTATCGATCTTGAATGATTGCAAAGATCCTTAAAAGATTTAGATCGTTTTGGGCAGGTGAGATCGTAAAATCATAGGATCCAAATCAAGATTTTAATAACTATGATTGTGACCCAAGAAGGACGCATTTAATCACATTGTTCATCCGCTTTCCTGCCCCATATATTGTTGGCCTCACTTTGTCAATTAAACAAAGGATGCTTTCAAGCGCATTGTTCATGCGCTCCCCTGTAAATGGTTGGGCTCTCTTTGTCAATTAAACAAATGATGCCTCATTATCCTATGTACTATTTTGTTAATGCACCTATTCTATTGTAGCTCTCTTTGGCAAACAGTTTTTTTTTTTTGGGTAAATTAAAGTAGGAGTTAGCTAGGTTACGCTAGCCCCCATGCAGGGTGCTAAGGTTAAAACTCTTGAGCCAATTCGTATGGATGTCCACTAACGGACTCTTACTGGCAGCGGGACTCGAACCTAGGTGAGTTAGACGAAGTATCCGAGTCTTACCAGTTGAGCCAAGCCCCCCTGTTGACAAACAGTTTAGTTGTTTATCTTTTACACCATCAAGAGAAAGGAGGAAAAGTGCTTCAAACACGCTTCTGACCAAATTCCGCTTGGATCATTCTAATTGAAGTCCAATAATTTAAATCATCAAGGGAAAGAAGGAAAAGTCCACTTAAAAGGAGGGGGGTGTTCAATGTTCATTTGATTAACCGTTGTGATGTTGTTGGCTGATATTAATTCCATTTCAATATTGTTATCCAATCATAGTGAGTCACTTGTCTTTTGAAGATAAGGCATGGATGTTGCTGGGTACTCGATCTTTCCATTTGCCAACCGAGGTGTGCTAGGCTGCTAGCAGCCAAAGGTAGAATATTTGTAACACTTCTGGGTGAAACATGCACTGGGTAAATTTTAAGGGTTGTCTAAAAATTGGTCATGTGTCAGTCTTATGATGTGTCTGTTGATGCTCCAATGCACTTGACAAAAGCCATATCCAAATTCCACCCAATATCCTCGTCAGTCTTAATTGTGTGGGTTGTGGTTTTCTAACAACAACTGCTAACTAAGAAGGTTATAATTCTAAAACGAATGGAGGATAAAACTCACGTCAGTTTTCTTTTATCATTAAAAAGTGGTTCTGTTCCATTGAAGTGCCGAATTTTGGACAGAATCAATATTATGATCCGTTTGAATACAATTGAAAACTAAAAAACACTATAATAAAATAATTTTTAAACGTGCAAATAATATTATAGGGCCCATTTTTAATGTATATTAAAAAAAAAAAAAAAAAAAAAAGGTGCTTGTGGGTTCACGCACTGTACAGTGCACTCAGTTTAAAAATAAAAAAAAATGAAACATAAAACTCAGCAAACAGGACGCAATTCTCCGAATCCAAACAGATGCTACAAAGTACAAAGGAAAGCCAAAAATAGTCGGCCTGCCATATTCATAAATTAAACCGGCAACATCTAGTTTCTTTGTTTGTTATCACCTCTTTACCCATCCTGATTGATTTAATTGACCATAAAAAAAAAAAAAAACCAATGTGATGATGCAAACATTTATATTATAGGCACATTTTTTTACCATTTACCAACATTGAAAGGTTGTTTCACTTTTCTTGCTTTAGATGCGGACTTTAAAGCAGAACACCATATAAGAATTGTGAAAATCAAACTTTCCCAGATTTGACTCTCTCCTCCCTGTATTTAAGTTTTTCTGGCCAACAATAATAACCAGTTCCGTCTTACAAGTCATTCAAAAAAAAAAGCCTCTCCAATCATTTCATTTCCTCTTCTTCTATTCAATACCCAATTATTTACGACACTTTTTATTTTAATTATTTTTTTTCTCTATTGGATCAAACAAAAACATTGGATTGAAATATAAAAGAGTCTCTTAAATTCTTGGAAATCAAAAGAATTTTTATACATATAAAAAAAATGGCATGTTCAGAACAGTTAGTGGTGTCGGGTTCAGGTTCGGGTTCCGGGTCAGGGTCAGGGTCAATGCCTCGGTACGTCCAAATGCAAACGGAGCCGTCCGGTTCCATAGCGTCGTCGTTAATCTCTCCACGCGCCGACGCAACTCCGATTTTCGACGAGTTGCCGGAGGCCACTATCGTCTCCGTCTCTCGCCCCGACCCGGGCGATTTCAGCCCCATGCTTCTCACTTACACCATCGAATTCCAATACAAACAAGTTTGATCTCTCTCTCTCTCGCTCTCTACCTTTCTTTTTCTTCAATGCTTCAAAATTCATTCAGCTATATATAAGTTTATAGATCGTAGTTAAAGAATTTGGTGTGTTTGTACAGAGATTTCTGAGTTTTTTTTTTTTTTTTTTTTGTTGTTGTTGTTGTTGTAATAAATGATGAAAATTTTCAAATTTTCAATTTGGCATGTGTTTGGTTGCTGAGAAAACGCCCAAGAAAACGAAATAAATTTTTTAATTACAGATCAATTAAGCTGTGCGTGGTTTGCTTACCACTAATTTTATCAATTATATACTTTAATAATATGCCTGAGAATATTTTGTGATTCTTAGCTTTTTGTATACTAGTTCAAGTGGCGCTTGGTGAAGAAAGCTTCACATTTATTCTATTTGCATTTCAATTTGAAGAAGCGTGCAATTATTGAGGAGATTCAAGAAAAACAGGAGCAGGTGTGTTGTGAACTTATGTTAGCTTGTATTCGATGTTGTTTGATTGTTAATTTGATTATTTGGGAAGGTTTGGGGGTTTGATGTAGTTTTTGTTTTCATTGGAACACTATATTAAAGGTTAAAGATTGGCTTCAAAATCTAGGAATCGGTGAAAATACAGCTGTGGAGCAAGACGATGATGAGCATGATGATGAGACTGTTCCTTTGCATCATGAAGATAGTTTTAAAAATAGGTGACGACTAATCACTACATGTTTTTAGTAAATTGTGTGTGTTTTTTTTTTGGTTGTTGTGTGGATCATAATTGTTTTAGCTCTTACGGGTGTGTTTTTGTTTTTTGTTTTTCTTATTCAGAGATGTTCCGTCTAGTGCTGCACTGCCGATTATTCGGCCAGCCTTGGGAAGGCAACATTCCATTTCAGATAGAGCAAAGGTTGCAATGCAAGGGTATTTGAATCACTTTCTTGGGAACCTGGATATTGTGAACTCCAGAGAGGTATTTTAGGTGCATGTGCTTTTTTAGGAACATTGATATGTTGAACGTGCAGTCGGTGTCTATGAATCTTTATTCTTTAACGATGTGCTTCTTCAGTTTCAAACCTTGCCCCTGCTATCTAGTCAAGTCTCTTATGTTTGCGGGTCAATAAAAGAATAATATCAAATCTAGCAATTGTTCAACTAGTTATATGAAGTGTTTCTTTTTCCTTGCTTCCATTTTAGATTTTATTAATTGTAAAACCCAAGGGTAAATGTAGTGCTCATGACTTTTGAAAGGTAGGGTTAGTGATAACTTTGAAGGGAAAATTCTGGGTATTCTAGATGATTAATTATGAAGAGGGAATTAAGCGTTTTTGTTCACTGAAACAGTCTTAGGATAATGCAATAGTTGAGTCAAAGACATAGATATGAGGCTGTGCAGGTTACTCCTTAGCTGTGGGGATGCCTTGACCTATTTTACTGGGTAATAATTGTTTAATTGTCATTTTAAAATCTTTTTTTAGTTGATATATCCATAGAAGGGGTTTGCATGATCCTCAACATTTAGTTTATGTATGAATTTATGTACGAACCTTTAAAATTTTTGACAATCCTAAACCATCCTGTTGTCCTATTCCCTGAATATGAATGTGTTGTCTATTAGATGGTTAAAATCTTTAACACTTGTTAATTGTGGTCCATTGCTACAATGTTGATTCTTGTACACCTTCTACTGTTACCATATTATGATTCCCTATTCTTTGATACTGTAGGTTTGCAAGTTTTTGGAGGTTTCAAAATTATCATTCTTACCAGAGTATGGTCCTAAACTGAAGGAAGATTATGTGATGGTGAAGCATCTACCAAAAATTTTGAAGGATAATGATGATTCGAGAAAATGTTGTCCATGCTGTTGTTTCAATTGTTGTAATGACAATTGGCAAAAGGTAGTGGAACTATATATTGAAAGTTAATTTTGTTCATGTTGTTGCACTCTGATTGACATACACATTGACCCGTGATACTTATAAAAAGCATAGACATGCATTAGTGGTCAGTTGCATGTTGTTGGTTGAGTGGTGTTTGGATAGGTTCCATGTATCTGGTATTATTCTATTAAAATCTTGTGTGGTGATAACAGCTTCTAGTAAATCATGGTGGAAAATGATTGTTCCTCTGAAAAACATATGAAATAGTGTGTATAAAGAACAAAGAATATGAATGATTCTTATTGCCTTAGTTATTATGTGTTCTACCTAAATTGAAGAGGGGAACAAAGAGAAGAATTTTATTGAGTAGAAGAAAAGCTCTGGTGTAATGGTGTGCTATTATATGTAGTAGCATTTAGCTCACATATCATGGGTGCCACTTGGCAGGTATCCCAAGGAAATGCAATCTGGTTGTTATTAGGACAATGTGATCTTGCATCCACCTGCTTTTGGACAAAAAGCATGCAGTGAAAAAGTTATAGACAGAACACTTACAGGCATCTAAGGGTTTGTGCATGAAACTGGCAGTTTCCTTAATGGGACTTTCCTCAAAGGGACCTTTTCAATGTTAGGTATACAGAGGAGATTTTTGAATTCTTCTGACGTGGTTGTTTGTTGGTGGAACAGCCTAACATGGATGCAAAAGCTTGCTCTTTACTCTTAAGGGAACAAATTTCGTGCTTCCTTATCCTCCTGTTATAGCTCTTGCTTTGTGCTTTGATTTCTTTGGATTTCCCAAATTGAACTAGGTCAATACATAAGATTGAGAGTTTTGAAGCCTTTTTTAGGGGCTGTATTGGCTTTATGTACATCATTGTCAGCTCTGTCTTGTGTATCTTAGTTCTAGCTGCATCAGGCTACCACATTCTTATTATGGTAGTACCATTGTTGGAATCTTCTTGGTTCTCATTTATCCGTTCCTCTCTGTTCATCTCTTATTTGGTTCTCAACATATCATTTGAATGGCTTGAAAATGACAAAATTTGGCTGTTTTATTCTTTTCACTTGTTATTGATAGATCGTTTGGCATTATTATTCATTATTTAGCATATTTTAAATTGAAACTTCTACCTGACTGACTTTTTGGAATATAGGAGATATTTCGTGGCATGGAGCATAAGTTGTGTTATACTTTGTGATCATTCTTGAAATATTTACATTATATATTCTCTACTTCACCACATTTTTACTTTTATTCTTTATTTATTGTGTGCAGGTTTGGGCTGTATTGAAACCTGGATTCTTGGCCTTGCTGGAGGATCCTTTTCATACCCAACCTCTAGATATAATTGTTTTTGATGTACTGCCTGCCTCAGATGGGAATGGAGAGGGTCGAGTCTTGCTAGCAAAAGAAATAAAGGAACGGAATCCTTTACGCCATGCTTTTAAGGTAAGCATCATCTTGTCTTACTGGTCCTTTATATTTTTTTCTGGATCAAAGTCTTAAAATTTTGTTACTTGGTAGTATAACTTATGAACTTTGGTTCTTCTAAATAGTTAAGCAAATAGTAGTAATAGAAGTTTAGGATCTACTAAGATGCTACATAATACTAATGCAGGGAGGCCATGCATAATGCTTCATGTTGTCAAAACTGAAATTAAGGGTGTCTAACGACCATAATAATTAACCCTCACTTGGTAGGCTGAATTGCTCTTCTAGCTTGAGGAGGAAACTGTAAATTCTGTAGGTTATTCAGATTAATGTCTGTTTATAGAAATTTAACTTTGTTGTTTAAGCTAAAAAGCTATGGTAGGCAACAATTTTGACTCCAAGTACACAAATACTTTTGATTCTCTCTTTTGCTCTATTTTTTAAACTTTTAACAACCTTATTTTGTGTAGAGTTGGTATTTTTGTTGGACTCAAAGTGCTCAAAGTAAATCATCTTCTTTGTATGAACTCTGCCAAAGCTGTTAAAATTTCACCCCTCTAGAATTACACATTCAATTTGGGCATTATACTGAGCTGCACCATTAAAGAAATGTGACACAAAGTGCTGGTGGTTGGGTAAATTTTGTTGCATCAGTGAGGACTCTTTCCTTTTTTCTTGTTATAAGTAAAATAAGTTCATTCAAAAGACAATATAGCTCAACCACACATTGTGTTTATCAAACTACCACTAAAGAATTACAATCTCAAGTTCAAAAGATCTAAAAATTCTAAAAAGAGGATGGAGGGATGCCACTTAACGTAGTCATCCTATAAAACAAAAGTCTCAACATATGCTGTTTGATAGCGTCATTAGGGTGTTCAACACCATTTTAAACTTCTACAACTCCTCTCTCTTCAAACTGTCCACATTACTCACAAGGGAAATATTAGAATTCCTGTGACCATGAAATGTTTTACATTTTTAATCTTACATTTTTCTTCACTGCTTTATTGTGATAATTAATTGGTAGATGATTATCTTTCTGGTGGAAAAATCTAGATAATATCTACTCTAACAAATAGTTTGTAACTTAAGGTGACTTGTGGAATCCGGAGCGTTAGGATTAGAGGCAAGAATGGCGCTAAAGTTAAAGACTGGGTCGCTGCAATCAATGATGCTGGACTAAAGCCTCCTGAAGGCTGGTGTCATCCTCACCGCTTTGGCTCTTTTGCTCCTCCAAGGGGTTTGGCTGAAGATGGTAGTCAGGCTCAATGGTTTGTAGATGGTCGAGCTGCATTTGAAGCTATAGCGTCTTCTATTGAAGATGCAAAATCTGAGGTCTTTTACTTCCAGTTTCAGTGCACAGTTTTCAGTTGTAGTCCACATTGATTAATGTTTGGTGTTAAGTTTCTGTTGGTTGATTGGGAGTATCTTGCAGATATTTATTTGTGACTGGTGGCTGTGCCCAGAACTGTATCTACGCCGTCCCTTTCATGCTCATGCTACATCCAGGCTTGACGCTTTGCTGGAGGCAAAGGCTAAGCAAGGGGTTCAGGTACTAATAAAGTTGTAAACTATTTTATAATAGTTATACTAGGGCTTTTTTTTTTTTGGTAGTAATAGTGGGAGGGTCAACTGGATCATATGAAACCACTGTTATGGAATTGCTCATATCATTTCTTTGAATAAGTGTTAATTGTAATATATTGTACAAATGCAGATTTATGTTCTTCTCTACAAAGAGGTTGCCATTGCTTTGAAAATCAACAGCGTCTATAGCAAGAGAAAGCTTCTTAGTATTCATGAGAATGTGAGGGTACTGCGTTATCCTGACCACTTTTCTAGTGGTGTTTATTTATGGTA
This sequence comes from Castanea mollissima, assembly GCA_014183005.1. Taxonomy (NCBI): domain Eukaryota; kingdom Viridiplantae; phylum Streptophyta; class Magnoliopsida; order Fagales; family Fagaceae; genus Castanea; species Castanea mollissima. Next base: position 10,613,340 of record JACAVU010000008.1, read on the forward strand.
TGCAATTTAAATGAAAATTCTACTGGAGTTTGTAGATTTTAATGTTTCAATTAAAATTTCCAACTATAATTAATGGTAAATAATCATTATTAGACTCTTTTGCAGTTTCTGATATTTATTTCTGGTTGTATTCAGGTCCCATCATGAGAAGCTTGTCATTGTAGATTACCAGATATGTTTTATTGGAGGACTGGATCTATGCTTTGGTCGTTATGATACATCTGAGCACAAAGTGGGGGATTGTCCTCCATTGATATGGCCTGGAAAGGACTACTATAACCCAAGGTAAGTCTCTTCTGTACATTCAACCCGATCTTATGTTTGCTTGTTCAATGGACAATTTTAGAAGATAGAGAATGAATAGATTTCCTGTTATGTATCTAGTGACTCAAGAACTCTCATTGAAGATTTGTACTTGTGTAGTTGATAATAGACCATTTTCTTCTAATTCTACTAAAAGGATTATTAATTTTTATATATTGATTTTTGGAGGGAGATCTATTGTGGTTCTAAGCCATAGTAAACTAGCTACTCTAGGTCAAATTTTCATTTAATACATATTTTCTTGTGGTAGTCGCTGGCTGGCTTCTGCTTTAAAATTCACCCAGTAGGAGGTTTTAGTTGCTATGCGGTGAGAACAGTTCTTTTATTTAACTAATTGCAAGTTGGTTGGATTATACTCTTACTTTGTTAGATCTGTTTTTAATTTATTTGCTTTTTTCATTTTGTCAGGGAATCTGAGCCAAATTCATGGGAAGATACAATGAAAGACGAATTGGATCGTGAAAAATATCCTCGTATGCCTTGGCATGATGTTCATTGTGCTCTTTGGGGACCACCGTGTCGTGACATAGCTAGGCACTTTGTTCAGCGCTGGAACTATGCAAAGGTAGGGCTTCCTTAACAATTGGTACAGTCATATAGTCAACTTATAATAACATTACGACCTAATTTGCTTATTCCTTCCTTCAGAGAAATAAAGCTCCAAATGAGCAGGCAATCCCATTACTTATGCCTCAGCACCACATGGTTATTCCACATTACATGAGAAAAAACAGAGAGGGGGAGATTGGGGGTAAGAATTTTCAAAATTATAATGACCATAGAAGACAGGATTCCTTTTCTGCAAGATCATCATTACAAGATATCCCACTTCTCTTGCCACAAGAAACTGATGGGCTCGACGCTCCTAATGGAGAACCGAAATTATACAGTTTAGACTTTACTACTAATCTCCCTGATCAGCCAAGCAAGGTTACCAGTGGTCTGCCTTTCTCTTTTCGGAAGTCCAAAATTGAACCAGTAGGTCCAGATACACCGTTGAAGGGATTTGTAGACGACTTTATATCCGTAGATCATCATGGGAAAGCACTTTCAGATAGGGTGGCACAGCCTCACATGAAAAGTTCAGATCCAGAGTGGTGGGAAACTCAAGAACGAGGTGATCAAGGTGCTGATGAATCTGGTCAAGTTGGTCCTCGTGCTTCGTGCCGTTGTCAGGTGAGCTGTAATTCTTAATAAGCTTCTAGAATTATTAGATTATCTACCAGATATCAGCCACCTACCCTGTTGCCTAGTCAATGAATTTCTGACTTTTCTTTAAATTTCTGGTAGACTCTTTTTTGACAATTAATCAATTCATCAAAGTGTCAAAATGATTGTCCCTCGTTGTATTGTGAAAAATGAAGACATTTATGATTAAATTTTGAGAGAGTGAGAGAGCAGCCGCCAGCGAATAAATTTTATTGGTAACTTACACATACACATTTGGTAGGTTTTGAACCCACAACCTCACCCTTCACCTTGCTCTTACAAGAGGAGGAGATGTCAATTGAGCCAGAGCTCATTGGCTAAATCTTTATCTAATTCCTTTCTTACTGTTGCTGTTCTGTATTTTGATCATGATATTGGACTTTGTATCATATTATTTTTAGTTACCAATAATTTTCAGGTAATTAGAAGTGTCAGTCAGTGGTCTGCTGGAACAAGCCAAACTGAAGAGAGCATTCACAATGCTTATTGCTCTCTTATCGAGAAAGCAGAACACTTCATCTACATTGAGGTATATTCATTCCCATGTGTTGTATAACTTTCATTATATTTTATTTCACTCCCCGTAGGAGTTTATGTATTAGAATATCTTGTACGATATTTTTCACTTTGAAAACTAGGAAGATGTCTTGAATAGAAAAGTATGTGTTGATTAGAATAATTGTTATATTTTCATAGAAATTAATGCACAAGTCCAACACTAAGAACTAATAAATTCAAGTACCATGACCCTCGTCATAAAGGTTTTTGAAGCAAGGACATTTCGGGACTTCAGTTAGTAAATCAGATGCCATAGAGTATAATTATGGCCATTCAGTTCCATGGGACAACCTAACAGGCCCTCCCTCAGATGGGCCTTAGTTTATTGTATTAAAATACATGCGTTATTGGTCCAAAGGGCGTAGAGGACTTTATGGCCGTCTTGGCTTGGTTCAGGATCATTTTAGCCATAGCTTTTGTATCTAGTCTCGGGCTAGATCATAAATAGATTTAAAAAATAAGCGAATACTTTCTATTAACTACTTGGGAGTGGCCATCTGGATCCTTTTTCATTAATTTGCCCTCTGTTTATTGTTGTTATTGCTGCTGTTCTCTCTCTCTCTCTCTCTCTCTCGGGATGGGGGGGTGAATGTTCACTTTTGAGTAATAGGTATGTTTCTTTTCCTTTTTCTGCACCCTTCTCAAGGGGTTGGATGGGTTGTCATGTTGGCTTGAGGGTGTTGGGCATTAGGTGTTCTAACTGGTTTTTTATGCTCAAGTTCATGACCATCTCAGTTTACTTGTTGTTGCCGGTTGCCTACCCTGCACATGTTCAAACAATCTCAATGCATTCCCGTTCCTGTCTGTACACAAATTCATGTTCTCTCGGAACTTCTTCCTCATCTCTCTTTCTCTCTCTCTCTCTCTCAGATAAAGCCATTCTACTAGCATTATCTTCCTGATTACCCAACTGCCCCATTGCCCATGTATGCATTTAAGAGAGACAATAGTTTAAAATGCTTCCTTTAATATACTTTTGAGCAAAGTACAGTATAAACATACTAAAATGGATGAGAGTCAGAAAGAAACTGAAAATTGAAACAATTCATGAACCTGTGTAAATTTTTTAAGTTTTAGATAAAAAGGAAGCGAGGCTGTTTTGCAAATAAACCAACTGATGCCATTAATAGCATAATAAACAAAGTGCGCTCTTAGTCAGAAGGTTGGGCTTCTATCAAGGGAGAAATGGAAAGATGATGTTAATGCTTATGAGTTATGGGCCAAATTGTTGGTCAGGTTCATGTTCTTATCCATCGGTGTGTTGGGTACCCTATATGATAGACATTCTTTTGAGTTTATTTTCATTATAGTGTTCTGGGTCTCATTGTCCTACTTAGTATTCTGTGTCTTATTTTCATGATCTTTTGAATTAATTCTTGGCAACTTTTTTCCAGAATCAATTTTTCATATCAGGTCTCTCGGGAGATGAGATAATACGTAATCGTGTGTTGGAAGCATTATACCTGCGTATTATGCGAGCATACAATGATAAGAAGTGTTTTAGGGTTATAATTGTCATACCACTTCTACCGGGTTTCCAGGTTTAATTTCATTGTCAAAATCCTTCAAATCTGAAATTTGATCAATCTGTTAGATTTTCATACTGAATTGTTTTAACAGGGGGGTGTCGATGATGGGGGTGCAGCATCTGTGAGAGCCATAATGCATTGGCAGTATCGAACCATTTGCAGAGGAAATAATTCGATATTTCATAATCTCTATGTTCTTCTTGGTGCTAAAACACACGATTACATTTCTTTCTATGGCCTTAGAGCTTATGGCAAGCTCTTTGACGGTGGTCCTGTAGCCTCCAGTCAGGTATTGTCTTGCACCAATTCTTGCATCAATGCACCCTAACCACTTATTAATATACTTTCATTTATCTTTCCTCTCATTTGCAAAAGCTGCTACATGCATCTCTTTCCTTCAATTATCATTATTCCAATAATACTTCTTTTGTTACCGCAGGTGTATGTGCACAGTAAAATTATGATAGTTGATGATTGTATTACATTGATTGGATCAGCTAATATTAATGATAGGAGTTTGCTTGGCTCAAGAGATTCTGAGGTACCACTCCTGCTTGACGTCTTTTCATATTTTTGTTCATGTTTCTCCTGTCATTGTTGAGTCCAAAAAGTGAAAACAACTCAAAGCTAGAGCCTTTCACCCTAATCAAGAATTCATCCTTTCAGCCTCCATTTGAAAAATGCCTATTTTGGAATTATGTATGAGGAAATGGTTAACTATCTTGTTATAAGATACTAGCCTCATTGCACGCGCGAAAGCTTTTATTTATTTTTGGTTTAGTGTTATAATTGTCCATTCATCTCAATTTGGGGGTGCTATATTTTCCAATCACAAAATTGATTCCCTTATTTTTACTAATGTTCAAAGGTTAGCAATTACGCAATTATTGAATTAAGAATTTGAAATTAGCTTGAGTGATAAATCTAATCAAAGTAGCAGTGGCATAATCAAGAAAGCAATTTCCATAGTGTTAAATAATTAGATAGTATAATTGCTGATGGACAGTGGGGGTAAAGTTCTTGTGCCTTCTTATTAAATCTAATCAATGACATTCAAACGAAATATATAAGAGAAAAAAAAAATGAAAATGCCTTCAAGCAAAAGAATGGAACCATGAAATAATCAAGAATACCAACTTAAAAAATCAGAATAAAGGAAAATATAATTCTGAAAACAATTAAACTAAAATTTTATCTAAGCAAATATATCGAAGTATTAAAAAATGGCCAGTGAAGTACAAAAAAAACAATGGATCTTTGAAAAGTAATATGAACAGATTTTGATAAAGAAGGAATGTTAAAAACCATCCTGTGAGTCTCATTAATAGAAAGAAATATTTTATTAAATACCTTGGAACTCTGTTTGAGTTGTTGCCTTAACTCATGCTTCTCACAACTCTAAAGTCTTAATGCTTAGAGTAATGTAGGAAGATTGGCTTCTTGTGTGTGTGTTTTTCGGAATTTGCTGGAGACTTGAGGTTGGACAACATTGTAGCTTCTTGATGATAACAGGAAATTTGAAATTGTTAATGAATGGAAGACCGAATGTTTAAATTTTACTGCTTTGTCCAGTTGTCCTCAATTGTTTTCACTTATTAAACATTGGATGCAAGGGTATTTTTGAACCACATAAAAGTTTAATTCAAAGAGGGGAATCCTATTATAGATAGTATAGATAGTGCATCTTAAACATGTTTGTCATAATCTGTACTAAGCGGTACCTCCGCAAGTACTAAGTTCTTGGATCTTTAGAGTCAATTCTCTTTTCAATTCTAGTTTTTGTTTACTAGCTGCCAAAGCACTATAAATCTGAGCCCTCATTCTTCAGGACTCTCAAAGATTGGGAAAGAACAACTACATTTTGCATTAACAATCTCTCTCTCAAAAAAAAAAAGAAGGTCCTTTTGACAATTTTCAACAAATTTGCCACTTTGCCCGTTATTAGAACATTTTCAAAAATGTGGGATATTATCATTGGTTTTTTTTTTTGGCAGCAGATAGGGTTTTGAAGTTTCCTTGTATGTGGGAGAATGGAACTAAAACAGAAAAACTAACCAATTCAAAGAAATAAGGCTAAGGTGCAAAACACACCCCTAAAGTTTAGGGGTTTTTGGATTTTATCTCTTAAAGTTTCGGAATTTGGATTATACCCTCTAAAATTATATATTGTTTGCATCAGTAGCCCTTCTATTTGTATTTTCTGTTAAGCGCCACATAAGCTTATCGCGTGTGTTTAGTTCATTTAATAAAATGATGTCACGTGGCATAATGAAATGACATGACATCATTTTATTGGACGAACGTAACACACGTGGCAAACAAAATATATAACTTTAAGAGGTAAAATCTAAATTCTGAAACTTTAAGTTGTAAAATCTAAAAACTCCCAACTTTGGGGGTAGTTTGCAGTTTGCACTTTTGGCTGATGAAGGGGTTATAGGGTGAATAGGTTTGCCTAGAATTCGAAAAAAGAATTGATTGTTTATATGAGATGTTAGTGAGATCTCTAGATATCAAGGACTTATTTGTTTAGTCTGTATTTCAAATATTCTTAAATTTAATGTACTTATGTCATGCTGGTTGAATAAGCTAGACGTTGGATTTTGTGAATTTTGTACAGGTTGTTAAGTTGTTAACTCTGATCAATATAATAAATTAACTAGTGCAATTTATTAATACCCAAATTACTAAAATTTATTTCATAGCTGTAGAATATTGTTGCTAAAAGTTCTTTTTTAAATTTTCCAGATAGTTTATCTCAATTTCCTGATTGATTTCAGCATCTAGATCTGTAACTGTTCCAAGTATGAACTTTTGATATTTTGATGGTCTTTTAAAAGTGTTTAGTTGCATTGGCTTTGGAGTATTTTCCTATTTAAGTCTTACAAAAATTTATTTCAGATTGTTGTACTTATCAAGTAGCTTCTTTTCTATATGCTTAGTTGCATTGGCTTTGGAGCAGCTTCCTATTTAAGTGTCACAAAAATTTATTGCAGATTGGTGTACTTATCGAGGACAAAGAGCCGGTTAATTCATATATGGGAGGCAAACCATGGAAGGCTGGAAAATTTTCTCTTTCTCTTCGTATGTCACTGTGGTCTGAACACCTTGGTCTTCGCTCAGGAGAGGTACATGAATCTAATTAGCTTCATTCTTTTCAGTTCATGGTGAATAAATATGCTCTCATCTTTGGTAATTTAGCTGATCTTGGTTCTTTTTATTTCTTTTCTCAGAATGATCAAATAACTGATCCTGTTGTTGATTCCACTTACAAGGGTATTTGGATGGCCACTGCAAAGGTGAGAAAAAGTCATCAGAAAAATGTTTGCAAAACAGAAAAACATGTACAGAAATTAAACATGAACATCACATTATATTGTTGAAAATTGACAGGCAATAAGAATTTGAAATTTTAGGCTTTTGGGATTTATCTGCTGCTTTTGTTCTTGAAGTAATAACCATTTATCTCTGATCTGTTTTACAGACAAATACCGCAATTTACCAAGATGTATTTTCTTGCATACCTAGTGATCTTATACATACAAGGTATAATGCAGCTCTTAATCTTTCTCTAATCCCTTCTCTTCCTGTGCTAACAACTATTTTCGCCAAATTTGATGCCATGCAGAGCTGCACTCAGACAAAGCACAGCCTCCTGGAAAGAGAAACTTGGCCATACTACTATTGATTTAGGAATAGCACCTGAGAAGTTAGAATCCTATCAAAATGGAGATGTTAAGAAAACTGATCCCATGGAGAGGTTAGAGGCAGTGAGGGGTCATCTTGTTTCTTACCCCTGGATTTCATGTGCAAAGAAGATTTAAGACCTGTGTTCAATGAGAGTGAGTATTATGCATCTTCTCAAGTTTTTCATTAGGTATATAGTCACACCCTTTTTTTTGTGGGTTGCGGGGGCTCAATGTTGTATATCAATTTTTTGATTCATTCTTATAGCAAATTTGTACAACAAATATGATAGAGAGAGAGAGAGAAGAGAGAGAGAGGGCTCTAATCGTGGAAGCCTATTACCGATTGTATTTATGACTAATAATTGTTGTACAGAATTTTATAAGTCATAGTGTTGTATTTTGTGACTTTTGTTAACCAGTATTTATGTTTTGTTGAGGGGTTATTTTTGCAAACTAATGTTTCTTTTTAAATATTTGTTTGTCAAAAGTCAAAGCAACAATATTTTTAAAAAAAAATGGGGTAGTACTTGTTAAACACAGTTGTTTTACATGGTTGAAAATTACGACTTCAGGTCACGGTTTCAATTGTTTTTTGGGCTGTGTGTAAAATTGTGTAAACCATTGTGCAATAAATATAGCCCTTAAAACATCATGTTTTCAAATTCGTTTTACATTTTCTTGTTGACTCAATTTGTGCACGTTGATATCATGTTTTAAAGGCCAATAGTTTTATGTGTTAACATTTCGAAGGAAATATATATAATATATATATATGTATGTATGTATGTATGTATGTATGTATGTAGTTACCTTACTAAAGGAAAGTAACAAACACAAAATCAATCGATATCAATATTATATATAAAAGCAAAGATCTCATACGGGAGAGTATAAGGTCTCTGTCATGCATTGTATGAAAAGAATTGAAATATCTTAACTCACATTAGAGATAAGAACAAATTAATTGTTGATTTTTGGTTTTATTTTTGGTTTTATTTGGTTCAATGTTTTAAGACTTTTCTAATTAAAAAAAGATATTCTTTGTATTATTTGGTTCAATGTTTGAAGACATTTCATCTCTCACACGTACACACGAAACACTTTACATTTTAATTCACTCTTTTCACCTCTTACACTTTTAGCCATTTATATAGACCTACCTATTACCCTTTATGCTATCTCATGTCAAATACACATAGACGAAAAATGATGTCATTTGCCTTCAATCTTTTGACAACTTCTACCTAACTCTAACATTGTTGCTTCATCTACTCTTACCCCTTTTGAGTTGGCTACAAACAAGGAAGGAGGGTTTGTGTTTTATATTGAGTGACAATGGTAATTACAATTTTGATGTTAATGTCAAATGTTGTAAATTTGTGGGTTTTGTAAACGATGTGATTAACTAGGGATATTTGAGATGTGTATTTTGTTTTAGAATTAAAGAAAGAGAGAGACCCATTCTATAAGAAATTTTATTCTATAATTTTTCTCCAAATTTTTTTTTCCGTTACTTCAATTGAATAATTATAATGAATGTGTATGCAATTTATAAAAATTGATTTTTTTGATAAACTCATTACTAATAAAGTTTTATAACACCACCGCACACCCTTGGTGTAATGGTCACTCCACATGTATAAATGCTTGTGGAATATGGGGGTAAGTGCCGGGATTCAAGTTTCCAAGAAGGAGCTTCGCACACATTTACACTTAGGATTAGGTTAGAGTAGAAATTTTATTTTATATAAAAAAGAAAGTTTTATAACAACTATGCTATAATACATATACAACATTCTCTAAAATCATCTTATATAAAATATTGCAATATTATCCGTGCATTGCACGGATAACTTACTAATTATATATAAATGTGTGTGTGTATGAAAATGGTATTTCCAAAACTCATTTTAGAAGAAAAAAAAAAAAAACTCACATCACTCATGTCCCAGTACTCATAACTCAAAACTTACTCCTATATCTCATACCTAATTCCTTATCTCCTCTTAACTCACTTCACATCGTGTTTGACATTAGAACTTGGCTTAGTTTTCAATTTAGAAAAAACAACTTCAACTCAATTTTATGGAGCCCATTAGTTAGAAAACTTAGAACGACCATTAGATTTTCTCTTAAAAACCTACGTGATACTTTATCAGACATTTCCCTCTCTCCACACAAATCACAGGTAGATTGATCACTTGAGAGAGATTTGTTGGATTAAGAGAGATGAGAGACTGAGAGAGTTGTGAGGCCGAGAGAAATATAATGTTGAGAGAGCTTTGATGTGAGAGAGCTAACTGAGGTCAAGAGTTCCAAAGAGAACCACATGAAGTGTGTGCTGTGTCCAGGTTGAAGAAGAAAGAAAGAAAGAACAGTTGAGAGAAAGAGACTTGAAGAAGAAAGAGAGGGAGCCATTGGTGGACAATGTGTTGTCTAACTCGAGTGTGACAACACTTACCTGTGTGTCCCACAAGTTTGTGTTTTATTACAATTAACTCACTTAACTCAGCTTCTATAAAGATAAAAACTCTCAAATTTTATTTTCAAAACTCACTACGCATTCTCATAATTTTAAATTATGAGTTATGAAAATTGAGAACAAAAATTAAACCAAACAAACCAATTATTGGTAGGACTCACAAATTTTGAGAGATGAATGATGAAAATTGGGTAAACCAAAGTTAATAAACATAGCCTAAATTCCCATTTTTCCTTTGTTTGTTTTTTTTTAAATTTTAATTTTAAAGTTTTTCTTTTCCTTCTCTTGCTGTCGGTTGAAGTTGGGTTTTAAAGAGCCCAAAAACCCATTTTGGACCTGGTCTTGCTCTGGCCCAGCCCATTCATATTGAAAGTTCAAACCGACTTAGATTTGCTTGAAATACAAGCAAAATCTCAGATTTATTTATGATAGAAACTTTATAGGACTTGGATACAGCAAAGCAAAACGGTTGGATGGGAGAGAGAAAGGTGTTGAACAAGTACATCCCTCCGGACTTCGACCCCTCGAAACTTGCAAGGGTTCAGAAGCCCAAGAATGATCAGATCAAGGTCCGCATGATGCTCCCAATGAGCATTCGCTGCAAAACCTGCGGCAACTACATCTACAAAGGAACCAAGTTCAATTCCCGCAAAGAAAACGTGATGGGTGAGACTTATCTGGGTATTCAAATATTCAGGTTCTACTTCAAATGCACCACGTGCTCTTCTGAGATTACTATGAAAACAGACCCACAAAATAGTGACTACGTTGTTGAGTCTGGCGCTACGAGGAACTTTGAGCCTTGGCGTGAAGAGGATCATGACTTGGTTGAGACTGAGAAAAGGAAAAGGGAAGCTGAGGAGATGGGTGATGCAATGAAGGGTTTGGAGAATAAGGCTTTGGATTCAAAGAGAGAGATGGAGATTGATGCTGGTCTGTGTGAGATGAAATCCATGAAGTCTAGACGTGAAAGTGTGAGTTTTGATGCAATGCTTGGGGCCTTGAAGAGTAGAGAAGAGGAGAAGAAGAAGAAGATGGAAGATGAAGAGGATGAAGCGCTTATAAAGTCAATATTTTGTAAGCTAAAGAATGAAGATTGTGTGAAAAGGATTCATGATGATGATGTGAAGTGGCAACATGTTTCTTTGAACAAGAAAGAAAAAGAAAACCCAGGTGGGAAAGGGGTTCCTGGTGATGCTAATAAGTTTGTATTCAAGTCCTCCACTGTTGGGAGTAGGATTTCTGTTGTAAAGAAACCAGCTCGGGATGATAGCAATTCAAAGAAATAGGAAATGGCTGAATTGGGTTTGTTTCGAATTTGAAAAAGATTTAATTTTTGTATGGGATTTCTTTGTTTTCAAACTTAATGTCATATTGGTTTGGCTGTATAAGCTAGATGTTGGATTTTGTGAATATTGTGAATGAGTACTTTAAATCTAATACCCAGATTGCTACCATTTGTTGCATTAGAATAGTGCAGAATATTCTTTTCTTTTTTCCTTCAATTTTTTTATTTATTATTTATGTCAAAATTCTTGATTGATTTATATTTGTTCATATTTTTGTTGGGAAATTGCCTCAAATTTTAATTGTGACTTGAAAAGTCAATTAGGTTTTTTAGTTGAAGAAGGAAAAATTAATTTGGGTTTTCTTTGTGTGGATAGAATGACTATTTCTTGTTGTAGAAGGAAATTTTATTCCCTTGTGTAAAAGAAAAGACTATTTCTTGGTGTAAAATGAAAGTTTATTTCTGATTAAAGAAGTAATGTATTCTTAGTTTAAAAGAGAATAAGAATAGAGTCTTATAAATAAACAATGCTATAAAGAATTTGTTGGCTTTGGCCAAGGGTCCTCCCTTTAGGGAGAGGAAAAATAGAGTGTGAAACCAAAAGAGAATAAAATAAATTTTTGCTTGGGAGGAATGCAAGAGGAAGGAGAGAGCAAAGGGCTCTCGCTTTCAAGAAGACACAAAGAGGATATGTGCAAGAGCAAAGAAAGAGGAAGCTGCACAAGAAAAAGGAGAGAGAGAGCAGCCAAGAGTGAGTCACTTAGAGAAAAGAAGACAACGAAGAGAGAGCTATGCATGGAGAAGAAAATAGAAAAGAGAGAGTAAAGTGTTGTTGCCTTTAAGAAAAATAATTGGTATATGTGAGAGCAAATAAAAAAAATAAAAAAAAAATTTCTTTAGCCGTGAGATATACACAAAAATTATTGTAATTAATTTGATAAATAGTTGTCCTATGGTTTTTCCCTTCAAAGATAAATGGTTTCCACATAAATATTTGTGTTCTTGTATGTGATTGTTATTTTGAATTGATAGTTTTTGTGATAATATTATTTGGTACCAACAATTTTACTCTGAACATTTTACACTATGGTCTGACTGTATGTTTAGTTGCATTGCCTTTGGAGTAGCTTCCTACTAAGTATCACAATTTTTTTTTCAGATTGTTGTACTTATTGAGGACAAAGAGCTGATTCATTTATTTTGATTTATTGATCTTGGTTCTATATTTCTTTTTATCTCACACTAGTTGAATGAATACTTCTTTTTAGTGATTTGGTTGATCTTGGTTCTTTATATTTTTTTTCTCAGATTAGTCAAATAATTGAGACTGCTGTTAATGATGACTTGGAATCCACTAGTAGCAATTTGCAACCCAATGGCCTCACGTATGATGTATCTAAATCTATATCTTCACTCTTTTCTCTCTACTTTATATTTCTTGCTCCAAGCCTTGCTATTGTCTTCATGTCTCCTCAATCTACAACTAAATCCATTTCTTGCGCATATCTGGTCCCTCTTACATTTTCACCTTAAAAAGCTCTATGGTTTGCAAACAAGTCCATAACATGCACTTATCAACAACAAAAAAAAAAGGTCACAACTAACAACTATCTTATATTTTTTGACATTTGACATTCATGGTCCACCTAAACAGCTGGCTAACTAATAGCCATTTATTTGGTTACTTGGATTTATTTACAATCCATTCGTCCTTGAACTCTTCTTTGACAAAGCATTAGTAATTAACTATTCAAGAAGATATACAATTTTAATCACAACCTATTTCATCCATGAAAATGTCTTATTTAATTGCATGCAATGTACTACTTTTCTATTTGTATATGTTTAATACCGACCTCATGTAGGATATTCTGATTAGTTCATTATAACCCCTGATGATGCTTCCAAATGCATTATTCATTTGGTTTTTTAAACTAAACTTTTTACTAGAAGCACGTCAAAAGTAGGCGGGGATGATGCAACTCCCAACCTGAATCACCTCCATAATGTCCAGAATGCCCTCGCTATTTGTATCACATGGTAGCCAAACCATGGCATTTATAGTAATATCACACCAACTTACATTTGCTATAAAGGTATCCGTTATGTAGGTACACTTGGGTTTGCAGGTGGAAGAAAACAAGAATGCAGTGTGAGCCACACTAAAACCTATCGGTCTCTAAGGCTTGGTTAGAAGGAACTTTTCTGGCAGAAGTATCAGATTTCAGGCATATAACTGATTGTTTTCTCGTATGTAATTGGTTATTCTTCTTCTTTTTCTTTTTCTTTTTGGGTGAATCTAGTGTATGTGGTTGAGGTGTGTGTTTGTTATTTATTGGATACCAAAACTATGCAAAAATTGTCTAAGCTTGTTTTATTTTATTGGGTTAGTTTTCTTAGCAACCACAAATTGATGGGTTCTTTTAACTTTTAAGTCTTCTGTCTTTGTTAGGTAGCTAAGAAAATTTTGGCATACGTGTAAAAAAAAGGGTTGTTGAGTTGGTTTTAAGTAATCCTATATATGCTTTGTTTAGAGGGTTAAAAAATGTATAACAGAAGAAATTTTGAGACTTCCACTTTGGATATTGTTAGTTTCAGTTTGGGGTATAAGAAAACAAAAGTCTTTAGGCTTAATAAAGCTATTTAGTTTAGTTTCTTATGGCTTGTTTGCTGGGTCTTTGAAAATTAAATTGAAAGAGCATTGTTGTTGTAATTGCATGTCTAATGACTATTCAATTATATAAAATAATAAAATGTTCTTCTTTCATCTGAATAGATTAGGTTTGAAATACTTCCTTGGTATATTGAATATTTAATTTTGGTTTAGGTAGTTTCCATTTGGTTGCTGAAGCAAAAAATGAGAAAGAAGCTGATTTATAATCTGAAAGTTACAAGTTCTGGGGGATATATTGTATGTTAGACAAAATTTCAAATTCCAAAGTTATTTTTGAGGAAAATTTTACATATATGTTAAATTTTGTTTTTGTCATTTTTATTGGCAATTAAATGGACTTGTAATTTGGAACTTTATCAAATAATTTACTAAGTTATTGTAAAGCAGTTGAGTTGCAGTTAAGATCGGGCTGTAGAGGTGATGGTGATTTTTCCCTCCTTTCTTGATGGATTCACAAGAAGTGTACCAATCAAGAAAGAGAGAAATATTAAGAATGATGTTGGAAGGGAAACTGCAGAAAAGTTAGCAAAGGAGGCGAAGAAGAATGAGCTGATATTGAGTTCTTCTGGCACTGTGAAGGCCAACAAGTCAAACAACTTGGTGTCAGTGTGCTCAAAGAGAGGGATGAAAGGAATTAATCAGGATTGCTTAATTGTTTGGGAGGTATGTCACTACATATTCAATGTCGATATCTAGCTGTTTTTAACATAAACCATTAAAGACGTGTGAAAATTTGAACTTATGTAGCAGATCTAACTTCTATTAATTTTTTTTCCATCTGATCAATTTATCAGCGTGGTTTGGTTTTTAGGAGTTTGGATGCCAAGAAGACATGCTTTTTTGTGGGATTTTTGATGGGCATGGCCCATGGGGACACCTTGTAGCCAAAAGGGTCAGAAAATCAGTGCCTGCTTCTTTGCTGTGCAATTGGCAAGAGACTCTAGCCTCAACCTCACTTGATCTGGATTTTGAAATTGAAGTGGATAGAAACCTTCATCGGTTTGATATATGGAAGAAATCCTACTTAAAAACTTACGCGGCTGTTGACCAAGAGCTTAAGCATCATCCCGGAATTAATTCTTTTCATAGCGGTACTACAGCTCTGACACTTGTTAAACAGGTGATTAGATATCTTCCATATGATAAGATTTGGTTTATCAGTCATTAGGCTGTCAATGTACAGAAAAACCATGTGGACATGGGTCTTATTACAAGGTACTCATTCAAGAGTCTGTCATGCTAGCTCAGAAAAGCAGTTGTACTTGTCCTACTGTTTGGAATGGTGTATGTGACTATCATATACACATATTTTTCTAACTTGGTGGCATGTTCAAAGTTCATTTCCAATTCTGTCATGGTATGCGCCGTCTGCTATTTATTATCATCTAGTATGAATAAGTATAATGTTTCCTTTCCTAGCAAGTAATCAGGTTAACTATAGGAAAAATTGGATTTCTGAGATTATCTTGAGTAATATGACTATTATTGTAGTTGCCTGATGCAAGTTTTGTTTGTTTTGGGTACTATTTATGGGCCTTTTATGGATCTTTGAATTGTTAAAGATCATAAGTAGCTTGAACTATTTATTCATCAATTGTCTTCAGGGTGAACATCTTGTCATTGCAAATGTTGGTGATTCCCGAGCTGTATTGGCAACAACATCTGATGATGGCCATTTGGTACCACTTCAGCTTAGCATTGACTTCAAGCCCAATTTACCTCGTTAGCCTCTCTCTCTCTCTCTCTCTCTCTCTCTGTATGCACGTGTATCTATTACCTAAGAATTTACAGTCCTTTCTATTTTGGGTGCAGAGGAGGCTGAGCGAATAGCACAATCCAAAGGGCAAGTCTTTTGTTTAGATGATGAACCTGGGGTGCACAGGATCTGGAGGCCTAATGGTGAGACACCAGGACTAGCACTATCAAGAGCCATGGGTGACTACTGCCTGAAGGAATTTGGGCTTATTTCTGTGCCAGATGTGACACAAAGGAACATAACTAGCAGAGACAAATTTGTCATATTGGCAACAGATGGAGTACGTATTTTCTTGATGATGGTTCCAACTCTCTCTTTGCCTCTCTTTTAGCTGGGACCTTCGGACTTTCTCTTAATGACACAATTACTCTCTTTTTCCATTGTTATTGTGAGTAGATATTTTAGAATGACAAAATACACAGTTGTCAGATGCAGAACTCTTGAGTAGTGGATATGACCTGAAGCAAGTTCTTGAATGAAATCACTCTCCCATAAGATAATATCATCTAGTGTACAGAAATTGCGGAATGAATATAAATAACAAGAACATTATTCGTGATGTTTTTTGAAATTTCATCGCATAGTATAAGGTAAGGTAAACATGTTTTGAGAAGTCAAGTATAATGGTGATGGCATAAGTTTGAGCACATTTATCTAGGCTTATGAATAATATAGTTACTTTACATTGTATGTGGTGCTCATTTCTTTTCTTTTCAGCTATGGGATGTTATTTCCAACCAAGAAGCTGTACAGATTGTTTCGTCAGCACCTGTTAGAGAAAAGTCAGCTAAAAGGTTGGTGGAGCATGCTGTTCATGCATGGAAACATAAGAAGCGAGGCATTGCAAAGGATGACATCTCAGCTGTTTGCCTCTTCTTTCACACTTCAACCTCTCAACCAATCAACCCTATTCAAGTCTCGAAACAGGTTGCATGAGAAAAGCTAGGTGACTGCCTATTGCCATTGCCTTCCAGTTATCATCAAAATTGTTGTATAAAAGTAGACCTTTATTGGACTAATTGATTATGAGTAAGAATTTAACAGAATATGCATAAGGTTAACATGTCCTTCAAATTTACTCCATCATGGAATACACAGTTCAACTTGTCATTGTAAAATCTGAAATATACTTTGACCGCTGGATATGTAGCATAGCAAGGTTGAAATGACATTTGTAATAAGTTTGAATATGCCATAACTGTGAAGCATTTTGTTAAATGTATAATTTGAAAGGCATTGACCAATCTCCTTAGATGCAGTTATTGGAATCTGTGGATGATTATACTTGTGAATAGAGAAAACTCTACAATGGAAAAAGCTGACCCTTGCATATTGCACACAACACTACAGAGCACTAAACAAATTTGAGAAACAAGAAACAGGAAGCTCAAGTAGATTAATAGCATATTAAATGTTTTGGTGGATCTATAATTCTCTATGTTAAAAAATGTTTACACTCAGAGCCCTTAGAGATGCAGGGTTTCAAGTGTTAGGAAAGGTAATGAAGCCAAAAGTTGGTGGAAAAATAAAATTAATGGAGACGGATTCTAAAAGGCAGATCTGAATCAGAAGTAAAATCAACCTTTGATGCTAAGATACAAAATCTATTGTAGGGTCAATCATATCATTTGTTTAATATTGAGCATCCATGTTTGGCCAAAACAACCATCAGAAGTCACATAGAATGGTGAAAAAGACAGCTACAAAAGTGTCAGAAGTGATAACACTGCAATGATTGTGCCAACTCCAACTCCATAGGAAGAGAGTCCTCTAGCACCTGAAGTGAAATACATCAATTTCACTTCGTCAAAAAAAGCAACAAAAACTATATCAAAATTTTCTGATTTTGATGTTATGATTAATAAAAATAAGATAAGTTTTTCTTATAAGAAAAGCCAAAAAACTAACATAACCACAGAACACACTTGCAGTGATTGAAATGTTGGAACAGAACTGGAAATCATGGTACCACATAAAACAACTGGACCCATAAATCTCCCATCCTCTTTTACTTCCAAAAATTGTCCTTAAAGTCACCAATTGAGCATCCAAGCACTTGCCACAGTCAATACTACTGATATCTCTAGTGCACTGAGCCATGCCATACCTCTTCCCACTTTTTCCAACATCCATCACTGCAGTCTGGAACATCAAAGGCTGTTTGGAGCAGTAGATGCAAGTCCACTCATGAAGGAGAGTCCATTTGAAATCACTGCTAGATCATCATAATCAGTTTCATTCATTAATGCCACTGAATTATCTACCATAACCCCAAAAAAAATCATCATGATAAGCCAAAAACGTATTAACCCTTGTGATGGATTAATTAATTAATTAGTCAAGTTTAATTAATTAATTAAATTAACATACAAAATACGTGGCAGCACAAATAAATCACTAAATAACTAAATATGCAGCGGAAATTAAATGACACGGTGGTTTATTTACGAATGAGGAAAACCTACATGGCAAAAACCCCACTGGATGATTTTAAGGTCATCACTCTCGAGAATCCACTATTATCAAAACAAGCGGTTACAAGTAAAAGAATCTCAGTACCTTATATCAACCTACAGTTGAACCCTTAACCCAATACCCAATTAGACTTGTTCTGTAGTGACAATCTCTCCTTGTATTACACGGCTCCCAGTATGTGACTTACTAAAAGATGCACAGATCCTAGTACGCGACTTGATCACCAACTTGAGAAGGATGTTGACTGTAAAGTTTTTTAGTTCATCACACGATAAAGATCATGAAGTTGCTTGATCACAAAACCTTACAGTGTACAAAACACAGCAGCTTCTTGAAGATGAACTAGGGTAACTAGGTTTTTTGTCACACTTTTCTTCACACTTGTGCAATTGTGTTCTTATGCAACTGTGCAACTTGTGACGATTCTTAAAATAATTCTTATACATATTTAGGGTTGTGAGAAATGAAAGCTTAAACACATACTCACAGATTGGATGAAAAACAGCTCTGAAAAACTGAGTTTCATAAACCTCGATAGATAGCTATCTATCAAGATAGCTGTCGAGGCATGAGTTACAGCAGCTTTTAAACCTTGATAGATACTAGCTGTCGAGATTTAAAATCCAGCACTTTTTTACTTGATTCTTGGACAGACTTGCATGGTTTTAATACTTGAACTTGAAACTTTATTCCTTGAAGTATTAAACACATCTTAGATCTACCCAATTATAAGTAAAGTGCGTTTTGTTAAAAGATTAGCTAATACATAAAATATTAACATATGTTGTTAACATCAAATCTCATATGTCCTAACAAGTTGAATAGTGCAAAAAACACCATCTGAACCAAACCCAGACCTCTCTGCTCTTTGGGCAGTCGTGTAATGCAACTGTAATGGAGTTATTGGTGCAACCAGCACAACTATTGCCAGATATGTCACCTCTACATTGTATGAGGCCATAGACCTTGTTGGAGTTCTTTCCTGCTGTGGTCTTGTAGAAGCCATTTTGAAGAGCCCCCTTAACAAGTGAACTAAATAGATTGTTGAGATTGGTCTGGAAGCCGTTCTCAGTTGCAGAATAATCATCTTTTGAGCACTGCAGACCGGTATTTGCATTGACATCAGCATGGCAAGAGCTATTTGACAACATTAAAGTTGTTACTATCAGAAACTTTACTGAGAAAGTGAATTTTTTCATTGGGACTAAAATACTTCACCGCCAACTTGTTCCTATCAAAAAATTTGGAGAGGAATAGAGGCTATGAATGTCACCTTCTATCACAGTATGACACATAGTACTTGGTCAAACTAATCAAATTCTAATAGCATTTGACACTCAGCAAAGAACAACAAACTGGATTATCCAGCTTTGAATGTACAAAGTCAACTCTTGCATAAATGGATATATATATTACATGACAACTTGTGTTGAAGTCTAGTGAAAGAAATGGTACTTAGGATGGAAGCTACTTGGAAGTTGGAAGATGCTTGTTACTGGTATGCCTCTTTAACATTGCTGGTAGTGATAAGTTACAAAAAGAAAAATAGTTTATTTGAGTATCTTAATTCACATGATTTATAAATTGAAGAACGTAATAAAAATAAACATGTTAATTTACTAATGTCATCTTGGCCGGCTTGATCAATTAATATATTATTTGCGTTTGACAAATTGATAAGGAATTTGAGAATTTCTTTTGGGATATTTCAAGCCTGGCAAGGTGTCAGCAGACCTTTTTACTTCTCTAAAAACTGTAAACATGCTTGTCTGTAGAATGTACGTACAAGTAGCCAATTGAGGGAAAACAAAAATAAAAATAAAAAACACTTCATTTCAAAGCAAAATAAAAATAAAAACAATTCATTTCAAAGCAAAATGAGAGGATTGTAATTTTTTGCTAAATAATAGCTTTTCTCAAACCATATAACTAAAGAGTCTCTTTAGCAAGTCATTTAGTTAATATAGTTTTTTTTTAAACTCGATTTTACTAAAATTTAGTTCAAAGTAAAATTCAATTTTGCCAAAGTCAAGTTCTATACAGGTAACTATTGCCATGGCATGACCAATGTGGAACTAAGAACTCAAATTTCACGTTGTCACATAAATAGTTACTGCATAGAACTTGACTTTGGCGAAATCAAGTCTTAATTTAAACTTAATTTTGGTAAAATTGAGTTTCAAAATAGACTACATAACTAAATAACTTGTAAACTATAATTTTTAGTGATATATAATTTGCAAAAACTAATCATTTAGCAAAATAGGTGTGATTTGCAATTCCATTTCCATTTCGTTGGGTTGACCCAAACGAATTGTCTTCAACTCATATGGAAAATTCTTAGATACTCTTAGAGCATAGAGAAATGATGCTTCCTTCTCTCACATTTATGGTGGGGTCCACTATGAATTTAATGAGTGGACCCTACCATGAATATAAGAAGAGGGAGTACCATTCTCCGTCCTCCGGAGTATCTAAGAACTACTCGACTCATACTAATGTGTGTGTCGTTTTAATAACTACATGACCAAAACACCCCTAATAATTACTGAAAATCCCTAAAATACCCCTCAAAAATCTCTATCACCCATTACCTCTTTCTTCTTCTTTTTTCTCAACACCTCATGTCCACTACTCTTTCTCTCTCGTTCACTCCCCCACTCGCCACCACCCGCGCGTGGTTCCACCGCCCAACTCTCATTCTCACTCGCACTCGCCTCACTCCTCTACCTCACTGTCCTCTCCGAATCGATCTCCGGCGACGATCTCGATCTCCGACCGCCATGTCCTCCGATCACCGCCCCCAAGCTCCTTTATCGAAACCGAGTGAGGAACTCGCCGACGAGTCCGATTTCGAAAACATCATCTCTTCCAACGGCCTCGTCTCCATCTGTGGCTTCGGTTCCCTCCTCTCCGGTACGATCGATCAAACTGCAAATTCAATCATGATCTTCACCATCACGCTTTGTTTTTTTGAACTTTGATCGTACGGTCAATATTTCTTTGGCAAACCAGAGAGAAGCGCGAGGAGTACGTTTCCTGATCTGATCAACTTCAGAGTTGCGAAACTCAACGGTTTTCGGCGAGTGTTCGCTCACGTGGCTCCGATTTTCTTCGAGCGTGGAATAGCCAAGCTAGAAACCAAGGTTCTATGCAATCTTTATTTTAATCTCTTAATTTTATATTTTTCCATATTCTGTTTGTTTGCCGGGAAAATGCAGGAGGAATTTTTTTTTTTGAAGTTATACACTAAGGAAAATGATCAATTTAATTAATCTTATACTTTGCCTGTAATATAGTCTGTTTGGTTTCCGGGAAAGCTTAGGAAATAGATGAGAAATTTGGAAGTGGAAAAAGCTTTTGGCCGTTGGCTTCTTAGAAAATATGAAAATGTGAGCTTACAAATAAAATTTATTTATTATTAATTTTACTTTAGTTAACTTTGCATCAGTGGCTAGTGTCATATATTTTGTTCATAGTCGGTCCCAAGTCCATTCAAAGGAGTTTTACATAAACTGCTTACCCGTCACGGTGAACGCCGAATGATTAGCTAACAACTGGTTTTAGCAGGTGGGGTTAGATACTTGCTAGAGTCGAGTTCAAAGGGCTCTTCTTTGGAAAGATTCCCTTCGTTATCAAAACAAAAGGTTGTAAAATTTAGTCACTTTTTATGAATGGATCTTATACATATACAGTTTGGGGTGTATACCTATGAATGACCCCAATAAGTATATGGCTGATTGACTCTATAGTTTTGCAACTAAGGTTTTATTGTTGTTGCTTTTACTTAGTTATGAATAATAATCTTGGATTAAAAGCTAATGGCCTCATTAAATGTCTTTGTTTTGAATAATAATCTTGGATTAAAAGTTAATGACCTCATTAAATGTTGGTTGTGAAATTTTTCAGGAGATTTCTAGCTTGAGTGTAGAGCCTTGTGAAGGCGAAATGCTTATTGTTTCAGTTTTCGAGATTAAAAAGTCAGAGGTATAATGTATGATTTTAGTTCCTATATTTGATTTGAATATTGAATTGTGAAAATGAGTGAACTAAATTTAATAGCAGATAAATTTTTGTGAAGCTTAACTCAATATGTTACTTTGTAATCAGATTCCAGCTTTTATGAAGAGGGAGCTTGAATTTCGGTTTCTAGGTGTAAGTTGCTAGATTGCTTACTCTACCTATCATTGTGTTTATTTTGATTGAACATTTTCACTAGTATTAATTATAGATTTTTTTTTTTTTCGCTTATAGGTTCTGCCTGAAACACTTGATGGGAAGGCATTTGATAATCTGGCGGTGTGTGGAAAATCGACCATTTAGTATGCAATTGCATTGTTTAATTTTTTATTAGGGTCTTGCTCCTTTATTTTTTGGGATATGATAGAAGTTACATATAAAATCATCCAGAGGATAACTGCTAATTCAGTTATCAATATGCAGGTGCTTTGTGCTCGTTATAGTGATGAGGAATTTTTTCAAATTCGATGCAAAGGTAATCTATTAGAGGGTATTATTGATTTTAGAATGTTAGAATAACTTCTGGACATCAATATTTAGTTCCAAATGTCACTTCCTAGCATTTATATGGCTTATCGGGGTTCGCCATAATGCCCCTAGCCAGTAATTTTCCTTTTCAGGTTAAACGATGCATAACTGCATATAGAAAATCTAAGCAACAAGTTACTATAATGCTTTTTCCTTATCTCTTTTTATTTCTTGTCTTGCTGTTTTTATTAACTCTACCTTTGACACAACAAGAACAAATCCTTGGTGAGATTTTTTGTCATACGTGTGTGTTGCCATGTCCTACGTTTATTTATTCTCTCAATATTGAAAAGCTGGAAAGAGTTTTCTGATTGCAAATATTTAGTTTTCCATGGAGCTGTAGGTTTCAAATATAATATTCCATGAACAATTGCCAGTTTTTGTTACAGTTTTTTCCTTTCATAATTACTAATCAACAAGCAGTAATGCCATGTACACTCACTAGGTTCCATAATGCATACTTTGGATCAATTGATAATTTTTCTCTTTTCATACATTTCTGCTTTATTTACCGTTATGTAAAGGGGGTATGTTTGATACCATATATGCCAGCTATTTTCCTGTAGGAAGCAAGGAGATCTATTATCAGCACTATGGACGATACAACATCAATAAGATTTGGCGGGATGACATCTTACCTTGCCGTGTTTATCTTCGGCACTGGTAAGTATTGGACATATATAAGCTATGCATTCTTAAAATTTTGCTATCAAGGAATATTAGATGACAGACCAAGTTGTGTTTCTTAAATAAACTAGTGACCTCTTATCTGGTAGGCACATCTGCACTGATCTGTACATATGTCCCTTGCACATGAACAGAGACATGACACAGTAATATATCTGTCGTAACCTGTATTTTGCATCTTTATTGCCTTGGAAAGTTGTCCATGGTTTGATTGGATGTCCATGATTATATATGGCACATGCACAGGAAGCTTAATGCCTTAATGCAGCATGAAATTCTGCTTAATATCCACCTGTTTTGACTGTTCACTGGCATCATAAGATGATTTCCAGTTCCTGAACAGATATGCATTTCTTTTAACCTGTTTGTTTTGCCAACTTCTGTACATAAACTGAAGGTGATGAAATATTCTGTAGTGTGTTAGCAGCAAAGAATCTCAGTGAGGCAGCCTACAACAACTTTCTGGATCACACTTTCCTTGCAGACCGAAAAACTACCATTCGTGAATACTTGGCCACAGGAGGTTCGGGTATCATGGAAGAGGAGCCTCCAGAATCCCTCAAGACCCGTTATGGTGGTTGACTGATTATATATATATATATGACAGACCATGTACCTGCAATAAAGGTTCCTCAAGAAAAAGGGAAGGCACCAGAGACAACACATTCTTCAACCTTATTTTTTCTGTTGGCCAAGGTGGTCAGAACAGCTGTAGGGAAGATAGATTATAAAATCTTGTTATGGAACAGTAATTTATATTCCAAGAAGCAAACAGGATGGATACCTATATCCATTGTTGGTATTGAAATTAAGCAATTTTATGCCCTTTTCAGATTTGTTTTACTCTTCTCAAAATGATTTTTATGTGGTATTACCTGTCTTATATACAACCATGACACTGTTATTCTTAGATCATTTTGGGGCTTGAGGAAGATTGAAGCGCCAAGTCCAAAATGACTTTATTTATTACTACTGTGGGAAACAGTTGTTCACTTCACCGTGATAGCCCAAACATGCTTTTGTGATGGCTGAAAGGAAACAGGTTATGGCAAAGCTAAGCTTTGAAATACCATGCTGACCTCCAGCATGCAACCTCGAAATTATGCTTGCCTACGCATAATAGTGATTTGGCATTTCATTTGAGAAAGTTAAAGATAAAACTTACTTACGTGGTGGATCCAAGTGAAAGTAGTTGTCCATTTAGGGCAGAAATTGTCTTGTACAAGTAGAACCCATTTCATTTTATGCGTCTAATGCGGGGCTAAGAAAAAAAAAAGTATTTTGTGTCTTACCCAATCGCTAGTGAAATAGCAGGTCTGATATTTTCCTCAACTCTTCCAGGATTTAGCTCGTAAAGAATATAAAGACCCATCCTTTGTGCTTTCTAATTATCCCTCTCATTCACAACAAGTTCTCGTCTGATAGCTAATGTTCTGAGTGTTTCCAAAGTTCGTCTTTACAATTGATCTTAACAAGGAAGATATTAAGACCACAAAGCCAACAATATATTCATATAGAAAAGTCATTAGATACAGTTTGTATCTAACAGTATGAGCCACTTTCAATATAAATTTGAAGAGAGTCCACGTAGAGTAGAAGTGGTTACGCATAAGATTAAGGGGTCCTGAAGTCCCACATCGCCAAAGTTAAGAAGTAGAAGGGTCAGACTTTTCTATAAGTAAACAAGAGAAAAAAGAATAAAACTGACTCGTCCTGTCAGGGGTGAAAGGCGACTCGTCTATGATCGTATAGAGACGGCGGGTCGTGCCAACACCTAGCATAACGAACACACGCACCTCTTTTGAGGCGAGCGAGTTCCACCCTACTTAGGTGGGCTTGCCCGTCAATTTTTGGAAGCCCTAGCCCTTGTGGCTGGGCTCACAAACCCATTTCAATTACTCAAACTTACAAGAAATTTACAACGTCTTACTTAAATATTCACGGACAAATTTGGCATTCCCCTAATTAGAATTTGTGAAATCGATTAATTATTCGATACTCTACTATAAAAGGGCATTTAGAAAATCTCTTTGAGCAGAGTAAGATATTCAAAAGAATTATCATTCTAATAATTAAAACTCAACTAATAAATCCCCATTATTTATTATAATCATCTATCATAATTCTTGTTTTAATAATTAAATTTCTAACAAGTTTTGAAGTTTCAAGAAATTTAAACTATTGTTATGGTTAAGCTTAAGTACCAAAACTTTGGGGGGGGAAAAATCAATTTTACATAATGGACTTGTAGCACTTTATATTACATCAGGTAATGGACATATTACTAGTTTTACTAAAACTTGCATAAAAAGACAATTTTGAATCATTTCCATGGAGTGGGAATTATGAATTTTCTCAACCATCAGAAATCAAAAAAATGTTATTAGAAAAATTATTAAGCAAATTGAATTGGAACGTGTTTCAAAAGATCAGCATCAATTTAAAGGCCTGGATCAAGTTAAGTTTGCCGACTATAATAAGAAGCAATGACTAGAAGCAACTGTACAGTAGTCAAAAGATGAAGAAGATTGCTCCCAAAAAAAAAAAAAAAAAGATGAAGAAGAGAGCCTCCAAAGTGACTCTTCCCTTCCACATTATTTTCAAAATTTTTAGGACTCATTTAAAGGATACCAATTCAGCTAAATTATTGACGTATCAGAATATTTCTCATACAGCATATGAAGTTGTATCAGTTTTTAAGATAAGGAACATGGAACTTGGATGTATCTTCAAGAATCTAAATTATTTGGTTGGTCACATGGAGCATTAGGAATTATTTAAGTTTTTCACTATTTTAAGCTTTCCATTGTTTCTTTGGCGGTAACAGAAATTATTGAAGATTTGTAATTTTTAAGAAACCTTATTGTTTATCTTTTACTGTAATTTGAATTATTATATATATACACACACATACATACACTATTGATTTGAACACTTTATAAGGACCCTCCCCAGATGTATCAGTTCCAGCTCTAAGTGTTCAGTAATCTCTAAAAGATCTCAATCACCCTTGCACTTAAAATTATCCTCCTTTCTAATCTTTTAGAATTTCCTATCATTTTTATTCTATTTTATTATTTAATTTCAATTATATCATTAATTTATATATTGATTTTTTTTTTAATTGAACTGTACCTCTAAAGTTTTAGGGGGAAAAAAAGACTTCAGATCAGAGTTTTCAATCATCAATCCTGTTTGTGTAAATCATAAGTATTTAATATCATAATAGCAAATGCACCAAACAGTATTTTGGTAAAAGATCCAACGGAGAGAAGGGAACAGCATACTCTGTTTAATTAACTTCATTTCATCCAACACAGTACGACCACCCTATCAAACAAGAACGATATCATCCAGAAGAAATCAATAGTATATTAATAAAAGGGATATGTACAATATATATTCTTTTAGTTTATTCATTTCACATTTCACAATCACAAGGTTCTTCATTTTCTAGTTCCTTGATTAACATTTCCATCATCTTCTTATACATAGGCATATAATGATCATTTATCATTGTTTTTGAAAGCCGGAGTTTACTATAAAGTTCTCTAGGTGTCTCAAATATACCAACATGTTCTTCCATGTGCCCGCCATGATCTCCATTAGGAGTATCAGATGAAGGTACAGAAACAATATGCATGATTCTGCCAGGGGGATAGAAGTGGTGGCTCTCTGATACTTCTGATGATGATATTGGCTTACTGCTTTCCACTGCATCAGCTAGCATACTCTCCTCTTCAATGATTTCTTTAGCTGCAGCTGCTTCTGCCTCCTGGGCTCTCATGTTTGTTTCATTATTTTGCCGTTGGAGTTCTTTCTCAAGTTCATACCATAACTCACCTTCAGTGAATTCTTCCACAGTGGACACAGTAATGACATTATCATCTGGAAGGAGTGGCTCTTCTTCATCTGTATCATCATGTCCTGATCCAGTGCTAGAAGAATTAGATTCCACTTTAATCACAATAGGGTTTCTTGTTATCACTTCGGTTGCAACAGATTCAGAATTTCTTTCAGATTCTAGAGCTACTTCAGGAAAATTCTCGACCTTAGAATCCAATAGGGGGCCCACATGACGGCGACGTGCACCCATGCAAGACCACGACGACAGAGATGAGCGTGTTCTGACAACAGCTTCAGCAACATTCTTTGCACGCTTCATCACAACCTAAAATTTACCAAGCAAAACTGCATCATCATACAATTACATAGGAGCAGGGGATGAAAGCTTTGAATTTGTACCCAGGCTCTCCCCATGAGGGAGATTCGGATATGCCACTGGGCTACAAAGCCCTAAGCAAAAAAAAAAAGATACAAGGTTTTATTACAGCATATATAAGCAGATGACTCTATCAGTACTCGTGCACTCAACCTAGTGTCAAAACCTTTTTTTGTCATGAAGATTGACAGGATAATTTTTCATTACCTAATAGATTTAAAAAATCATTACTTGTGAGAATTTCACTGTTGATACCTAGCTTAAATCTAGGTCTTCAGAAGGGGATGTAGGAGCAAACAATACTAGAAGAGATTAACCAACAACAGAGATAAATTTTACCTGAGTGCTGCTGGAAACTGGCCACAGAAGTGCACCTGCACCAGCAACCCTGGCTTTGGCACTAGCTATAGATGGTAGATGAGACCCCAGAGCAGTTGCAGAGCGATAAACAACATTTATGACCCTTGTACGCTCAATCTGATCCCGCAAATCATTTAACCATGATGATGCTGTCACCTGAAAATAACAATTTAAGGATTCCCAAAGTTTGTAATGGACAACAGATTTGAAAATTAAGAATTTCAACTACAAATTTTCTATACATCCACTTCAGTCAGAAGAGAGGTACAGCACCTCAGAGCGAAGGTCATCAATAGAAGCTGTTGAAAATGTTGGCACCAGGTCAGAACCATTTATGACAGTAGTAATGAAGTGTTTGCCTGATTCTGCTAATTCCAATGTCATACAGGCAGCTGCAGAATGACAATTATAAAACAAGCACTTAAGAAATCACATTTTACTAATTTATCCCTTCCCAAAAAAAAAAAAAAAAACACACACACATTGTATTAAATCAAAGGCATAAATTTCTGTTGACTAACAATTGCTGATAAGCACACTCCCTAAAATTGTAGTACAAAGATAAAAGCACCTTAAGCCTTGGGAAAAGAGGGGGGAGGGGAGCACCATTACAAATTCAAAAGACAATTTCTTTCTACACTCCATTGTCTATATCTTTTCCTCCATTGTACTAATATGTTGATGCAATGATTCTGACAACTTCAATGGATTTTGATCACTAATGTCCTCTAGTTTTTTGTGTTTTCATTGGTAAAATGCACAAACACCTTTTGGGTTTGGAACCTGTGACAAAGATGCCATTTGAGCTACAGCTCATTTGCATAATCAAGGTCCTCCACATGACAATCTTTTGCAGTTAGGGGAGCAAATGAAGCTATTCATCATGTGAACTTGAGAAAATATCTTGATAAAGAAAAGGAAATTGACATATGATAAATAAAGGAGATTGTCATATTACCACCACGCCATGCAAATAAACTTTATCCGGTGTCCTTAGTTATGTCATCTCTTGTATTCCTAATGTTATAGAGCATCTTCTTCACCCTTAAGTGTTCACTTGATAATTAGATAAATTAGCCATCATATCTATTAGAGCCTTTTCTGTTTCTCTATAGAAATAATTCACATTTTACACTGCCATATGAAACCTAACTGATAGAAGGAACATACGATGGAAACAAAAGCTGCAAACTAGGGGATAAAGTCAATTTTAATTTGGAAGTCCACATCATTCTGACTTCACTGAAGATAATCAAGATGCCACAAATTGAGGAAAAAAGGCAGGTGCACACATCGATAATCCTTTGTCCCACCTTCTTAATCTTCTATAGGTAAATCTAGTTATAAAAGTTTATGAGGACTTCGCAAAGCAACTAAAAACAAAGCTATCGGTAGAAATAGAAAGCAAACATAAGCAATAGGCTTGATCAGTACATACCTGGGGCAAATGTGACACAAGTCGTCGAGGATAATTCTTTTTGTTCTCGTAGAATATATGTCAACAGCGCAGCAGTACCACCACCAAGTGAATGCCCAACAATCTGAAAATGACAAAATGAAAAACTAAGGCAAAATAAAATTATATATATGAAAACATATATTGCACGAACTAATTCAGTACAGTAATTCATATTTCAAAATTGACTGGATGATGACATGACATGGTAGAGAGTATCAAAGAATTAGAGATTTATATCTTAGGGAAAGGATCCTCTCCCATTTAAATCCTCCAATTTTTTTCCAATTTTAATCTAAATACAAGACACATACCATTTAAAAAAACCAATGGTCTTAAAAACCCATGTAAACTACTCAAAATCAAATACATACCACGTGTCTCACATCTAGCTAAAAATTGGAAGGAATTGGAGGATATAAATGGAGTGGATCTTATCCCTTTATTTTACAAAGAAGATCCTAGCAAAGCAAAGTACCTGCAGATATCATATTTCACTAAAAGAATATCCTCTCCCAGTTGTGGTAAAATTTACATCAAGGGCCATATTGAAATCAATTAAGTTATATGAAAGGCTATGCTAATAACTGACCAAAATGTTTTTTTTTTTATAAGTCACAAGATTAAATAAGAACTATAAAAAGATGCTTGGTAACACGAGATTCCTTGATAGGTTGAACTAGAACAGATAATATTGAGTGTAGTATTCACAGAAATACAAGCAGAAACATAAAAAATAAAAATAAATAAAAAATTTAATAGGAAAACATCAAGAAAATTAATTTATGCTTTTTATCCTTTTATTATCCATCCAAAAAGAAAAGGTTAAGATCTACCACAGGATGCCATTTTATTTTCTTTTATTTTTTGATAAGTAAGAAAAAACAGTATAAATAAAGCTTCTTTATGCAAAGGAGCACAAAGAAGTCAAAAGGTATGCCATTTTAATTTGTTTGACAGAAAGAAAAGTTATCAGCAGAATTAACGCAATTAAATAGTTATTTATAATATCAAATTAGAACTAATAGCCCGTACCTTAACTTTGTAGTCAGGATATTTATCAAGAGCTTTGAGCAGGAAAGGAGTGCTAAGCTTTGCAATCCAACGAGCAGCAGCAACCATTCCACAATGAGCATATCCTAAAACTAAATTGCTTATTCCACCATCATGTAAAACCGAGTGGTGAAAAGGGACCACCGCTCCAGTTGCTGCTGTTAGTGTATCTTTAATGCTATGAGTACCACGAATCAATAGAAGGAAACATTTTGAGTCTTTATCTCGTATAATTGTGAAAGCAGGCTTCAAAAGCTGCAATCATTGTTCTGGTAATTAAAACAATACTCAATTATGATTTTAATTGAAACACAAAACACAAGCAAACTAGCAATACATGCTTGATCCCATATATCGTGATTAGTATGAAGACAAAAGGTTCAACAACCACCAAAGGAGAAAGCCAAAACCTAAAAGTTGAAATTTGTCAAGTAGCCCATATCAGAAGTCTCATAAGTTTACAGGAAAAGTACGCAAAATTTTAAAAGGCTATTTTTCTCAAGTTTTAAACTCCTTTCTGTTATTTAGCTCAAGGGTTTCTTGTTATAGTCTACTATTTTTTATCTCCACAGATACGCCTCATAAATTGTGGAGCCTGGCATCAACTTATGGCATCCACTCAGTCCTGTGGGTAATTGTTTCCCATGTGAAGAGCGCTCTGACACAGTAGCATTCATATGGGAAATAACTAGTCTCAGATGCACAAGTGCTATGGATGATGGAATGGAGAGAATTCCATGAAACAATTGAACTAAAACCCAAATAAGAGACTAAACCAGATCGCTGCATGCGATACGGCTCTCATGCAGAACAAAGATGATCACTCCATATGCATATACGTGCAACATGATGTACATTGTGTAAGTTTTGAGTCGAAATAAAATAACGCATACTCTTTAACATACCGCTGCCTTGGGCTTCTGAAATAGGACATCTTCATGAGAGTAGCCGGCAGACTCTAAA
This sequence comes from Castanea mollissima, assembly GCA_014183005.1. Taxonomy (NCBI): domain Eukaryota; kingdom Viridiplantae; phylum Streptophyta; class Magnoliopsida; order Fagales; family Fagaceae; genus Castanea; species Castanea mollissima. The sequence goes on from JACAVU010000008.1 coordinate 10,644,613, forward strand.
AACACCGGAAAAGGCTTCTTTGAGAAGTACATACAAAGGGTCAACAACCTCAGAAATTTATTCAACTCCGCAACAATTTCTGGACCTTTAAGTTGAATACAATTAGTACCAGCATATACACTTGCGACTTGTAAGTTACCCTGCAAGCACATCACACTTGGTAACATTTCAATCACACATTACCATTATAGCTAACAACACATACAACAATTCACCACCAAACGACAACTTCCAAAGTGCAATTAATGGTTAGCTGTGGAGATTTACTTCCAATAGGTTAATACTGATTTTCGAATTACTTTTCAAAGATATGAATTACAAAATAGTAATGTTATTTTATTAAGTTGAGTTTCTTTTCTTTTTTTAATATTTTCTATTATTAATAATTTTCTAATCAACCCCACTAGAGGAAATTTCTAGACACCAGACAGCTCATTTCTCAGACTAAAGTCATTGCCTGAATGAGTCTTGCATTCTAAGTTGTTAAACCTTCCCACCCTGATATAAACCATTTAAAAATAAAATAAGAAAGAGAAAGAAGAAGAAAAAATCGACTATAGCTCCTGGGCAACAGACCAATATCATAATAACTAATCTACTGAATGGCCTACTGCCTCTCAGTTTCAAATGCACAAACAACACCAATCTACCATTGTGAAAGCTAACAGGCAATGCTGCACAAACAACACCAATCTACTATTGATACAAAAATTTAACCCCAAAAATGTCTGGTTTTCCAATTGCATCTGTCCCAATCCACCCTCCTATTTTATTTATTTTTTATAATTCAATAGTGAGGCGGGGGGAGGGATTTGAACTGTAGATGTCTCTGTTTGAAACACCAAGAAGTGTCAATTAAGCTCCAAGACTCTCAGCTCATCCCACTCCAACCTCCTCAAACTCATGGAACTTTACAAAGTATAATAAAAGGCAAGAAAATCAGCAACCAACTTGATCTGCCAGTTGCGAATAGCTCAAATAAAGTAATAAATCCTAGCTCAGAACTTTCCTCTACTCTAAACAATTAACTAATTCTTACTGTTGGAAATACAACTTTCTCATTCAACAAATTTTAAATAATAAACAAATAAAATAACTAAATCACACAGCATTACTAATATATATATATATATCTTATAAAGTTCACGAGCACTGAGACACTTTTTAGTGCTAGAGAAACTAAAAAAATTGCAAGAAAGTCAAAAATTAACAATTACAATACGAAAAAAATAAGCTCAATTAAACGGAAGAGACTCATAAAGAAACAAAATTTAGCTAGCAGACAGTTCTAACCAAGCAAAATGTACAAAATTACGATAAAAACCACTGCAATGAAAACAGAAAAAAAAAAAAAAAAAAAAAAAAAAAAAAAAAAAACCCTAAGAACACACCTGCCTCCGCAAGTAATAGTTAATGCCGAACGCCAAATCGCCGATCGGCCACTTGCCTAAGGTCTCCGAGTACGTGAACCGGAGCGTCTCCGACAACGTCGTGATCGACTCGAAGAGCGTCGCCGGAGCCTGAGCTGGCCTCCGAGCGATTCTCTTTCTACTCGATCTCGACAAATCTCCGCCGCTGCTCCTCCTATCACCCCCGTCTTCGTCGTCTACCTTCGGCGCCGACGACGACGCCAGCCTCCGGCTCAGCACGTAATAGAGAAGCACCGCAGCTCCGGCGGCGGTCGCCATTGTCCCCGCCGCCATGGGAACTCAACGGCGGAGATCGGAAAAGAGAGGGAAAAACCTCAAGCCAAATGCATCAAATTACTCAGAAATTTTTAATTTCTGAGTTATGAAAAAGTGAAAAAGAGAAATCTTGAGGAAGAATTTAGTGTTTCAAAGGAGTTTTGAGAGAGATTTGGTTGGGGGTTGAGCGATTCTGATTTGTTGCAGAGAGATGATGTGGAAACTTGTAAGAAGTCAGGAGGTGAAATTACCTAAAATGTCCTTTGGTTTCAAAAAATTGATGGGGGATATTGCGTGATGACCAAGGAAATATAGAGGGTAGTTTCGTCAATTTAGGGAGACGCACACGTTGGGTTGGGTTGGGTTGGGTTGCGTTGGAGGTGGTAATAGAGGAGAGAGAGAGGTCACTGTCGTCACGGAAGAATAAGGGATGAATTGAAAGAGTGCGCACGTTAAGGATCTACTATGACTATTGTAGTTGATGTGACATTATTTCTTTTCTTTTCTTTTTTTTCTCTTTAAGTGACGGTGAAAATTGAAAAAAAAGTATTTTCAATTCATAACTATTAAATTTTTAAAAAAGAAATTGTAATAAGTTTAAATTTTATTGTATTTATAAAAAGAATACATGAAAGAGTTTTTAAGAAGTCTCAAAATTAAAAATTAAAAAAAGAGTATTGGTTTAAGAAATATTCTCAAAATTTTTTTTACCATAAAATATATAATTAATATTTTTTATATCTTTTTATATTTCTCATTAAAATTGTATAACTTATTCATTAAATTTATTAAATTTGGGCACCTACTAACTATACTCAAAAATAATATTTTTAAAAAGTCTTGTAGTTTAATTAATATCTTTAATGTTTTTAAAGAGACTTTAATTGAGGGGGGAGTGGAGAAAGTAAAGTTGAGTTGAGTTGAGTGAAAATATGCTAATTTTGGGTCAATTTTACTTTTCTCCCCTTCCCTCCCTTCAATCCAAATGGACTATAAAGTTTTAAATCTCTCTCTCCCAACAATTAAATTAAAAAAAATTAAAATTAAAGTTATATTTGAACCTTAGCAATACTATATAGCATCAAAGTATAATAAAGTATATTAATATCAAGTGGTATAGAAGTTAAGTCTTGGGTCAACAATACCTTGGTCTTTAATTTGAATTCTTCTTTTCTTTACTTGTGAGTGCATGAATATCCATTCCCTTTCATGCTGTCTTGAGCATATAATGCTTGCCACTCTAATTTTTTTTCTCCAAAATAATAATAATAACAATAAAGTTAAGTTGACAAGATGATTAAATCCAAATTAAAAATATATATTAATACAAAGAACCATAAAATAAAATAATAATAATCTTTTATTAGATTGACAAGACAAGATGAAGTAAATCCAAATGGCATGCAGGTAATTAGATAATATATTTTATTTATATTATTTTAAAATTCATGCGGTGGTAATGTGCTTGGGGGGGGGGGGGGGATTGTGAAGAAAAGGACAAGGAGAGAGAGAGAGAGAGAGAGAGAGAGAGAGGGGCGCGGCCGCGTTGCTTGCTGGATCCAACCCCTGGAGTCCAGTACCATATAATATAGTATGTAGGCATTGGAGATTTTAGACAAAGTTATAATAGAGTGGGCCCTGGTGGTTCAACTATGAAATTAGAATGATTGGATTGACTATAACTTTGTTGGGTCTGGCCACCCAATTTCTCCAGGTTGGTTCATTTTGTGTGGTAGCATCTAGGGAATGGTCCTACACAACTTTCATGTACCCCATCTCTAAATTAAAGATCAAATATAGTGGTCCATGATCTTTATCTCTCTCTCTCTTTTGTTGTGAGCAGGTGGTCCATGATGTTGTACATTGCAATTATGGATAAGCTATAAGGAATTTGTAAACAAGTTGATCACACAAGCTTTTGAGAAAATTAGGATGCTGTATAGAGATTCTTGCACATCAAAAATCTTATAAAGTGCTAATCATTAGGCTTTCTTTGTGAAAATTGTATTTTGATTTGACACATGTCATGATGAACTTATCTTATTACTATTTTGATACATTTTAGGTAGGATGGGAATCTTTGAGTACTTGATTTCTCAATAAAAACACAAGAGATTCCGTTTTAGCAAGGTAGGCTTTAAGACCTAAGCCACTTAGGCCTTTAACTAAGCTCCCGTGAATAATGTCCTAATTTATGGGATACTGTTTTTTTAAATTAAAATAAATGGCTGGGTTGTAGACGCTTTTTATTTTTAAGAAAACTCTCATAATTGTAACTTAAGCAACGATTTCTAATATTTTCAATGGAGAAATTCAATGCTTAAATCTTTCCTCACTATTGTAATCATCAATTTATCAACCAAAAAAAAAAAAAAAACTCCCTATTAATATAGGCCAATTGAAATCTAACCATTAAACCCTAAACTATTTCACTCAAAAAATGCTACGAGTATACCGAATCAATCATTATGATCAATTTCCACATGGTACATTATTAATATTAACTTAGAGCATCTATATCGGTGGAGCTGTATTTGCTGTGTATTCAAAAGTTAGACCCTTTTGAATATACACCACAATTAATTTCTTTAAAATTTTATCTCCTCTCCCCTTGCGTGTATGTGTGTTAAAATACTTATGGTCTGTTTGGAAGTTTAGAGAATGAGGAGAGTAGTGGAGAGGAAAGTAGAGAGGAATGGTTATCCTCTACCTTGTTCGGATATTTTTAAAATTAGTAAAGGAGAAGAGAGTAATTAGTCCTTCCTCTTGTTTAAATATTTTAAAATTTAGGATGGAAAAGAGATGAAATGATTTAAATAGACAAATCTACCCCTATTTGAAAATAAACTTGCAACATTGGTTTATAATTAATTTGTTAGATTAAATAATTATTTAGTTAACATTCTCATTCTATCAAATACCACTAATAAAAGTATAAAACTACTCAACTATTATGAAATAATTTTTATTACCTCAAAAAAAAATATAATAAGCATTCTGATTAATTAGCTAGGCCGAGAAAGTGAAAATTTCAGAATTAACATTAATAGAAACGTAAATAAACGTTAAGTTCCTTTTCCCTCTCTTTCTCAGCTAATTTTCTCGAGAACCAAATGGAATATTAACAAAATATACAAAGAAACGGAACCTATTTCTGGAGACCCTCTTCGGAGATGATGGCAAAAGTTGTTCCTTGACCCTAACTGGGAGTTCTAGCTGTCCTCAAAGTGTTGGGCGCTGATTTCTTCTTTTGAAGAAAATGAAGCTCATCGATCGTCTAAGCTCTCACCAGCAGTGTATTGTCATCGTGGCACACCATCTCCGTCTTCGCCGTTGACTTCCTCTACATTTCGATCCTCAGCCCTACACGTCCTTTGCTCGCCAACCTAGCCTCTCTGTTTTTGGCCTCCATGATTTCTAGCTTTTCCTTATATAAATTCAGAGGAGCAGCAAAGAGAGTGTTCAATGAAGAAGTTCTAGCGTTGGACCTCTGGCAAGTCCTTTGGCTTCGTTTTAGCAACTTGTCCTTGTCCTCGTCCTCATTAGTAACAAAGGAAAATAGCATAGCTACATATACTCTGTTTGGTTGCCCAGAAAGTTGGAGCAATAAAATTCAAAAATTTCAAGTTATTAGTTGATTTTTTATTATTTATTTTTTCATTTTCGTGGTCTTACAGTGGTTTTTAGCAAAAATGACATGGTTAAGAGTGTAAAAAAAAGGGGGTTGTTTAGCTTCAGTGTCAGTGAAATAGTGAGATTTAATTTTTTTTTCATTCACCTTAAATCTTCTCAAGAAACAAACAAAGATTATTTATACAATCGGTTTGTAATTTTGTTAATTTAGAAATGGTAAATTGGAGAATTCATTTTGTCAATAATTTATCTACTCTACTCTCCCTCCAAATCTCTCCAATTTGGAAGAATTAAAAATAAAGGGTTAGAGGTAGTTGAAACCCCTCCAAACCCCTTCCTTCCTTCCTTAAAAAACTTCCAAACAAGGTAATTAAATTACTCTCCCTCTCTTTACACTACTCCACCTCCTTTTTTAAACTACCAAACAGGCCATTAGTATTTGCAAAAAAAAAAAAAAAAACATTGGTAAAGCCATAAATTTAGCAATATGGCTATACAAAAAGTTATTTTATCTATTTTATTTTCTCACATTACAATACACTCAACATCAATAAATCTATATTTTTAACTATTTGACTAAAATAATATTAAAAAATTCATTAAAAAGCAGTGTGAACACAAATCAATTTTTTTACTTAGTAAAAAACAGTGTGAACACAACAATTTAATAATTTTTTTTTTTTTTAACATATAAGATACCATGCACAGCCAAAAAAATATAAGCCGTAGCTGTGGAGCCAAAAAGATATGGTTTTGGCTCCACCAATGTAGCAACATTTTTATATTTAGTGGTGCTAAAAATAATAATATAACTTTTTAGCACAACTAATACTACTGCTCTAATCTTTCTTAGGGCCACACACCAAAACAATCTTTCTCTATCTCTCAACACCGTGATCAAAATTAAATGGTAGGTCTAATATTTTTTCATCATGCATCACTCTACTCAAGATAAAGTAAAACTCTTTTATTATATATATATATATATATATACACACACAACAAATTTTCATCTATTTTTCTTAAAGTTTACACTTGAATATTAATATTACTATTTTGGTACTCGAAGCGAAAATGGGTGGGGGTGAATTGAGCAACGTGAATGCCTTGAATAATACTGTATACTGCCCCAGCACAATCATTTTTCACAGTAATTGCAATGCTCTTTGCTTCAACATGAATGCGTTGAATATACCACCCAGAAACAAATTTCATGCCATGGATCTTATAAATGTAGCACACAATAAAGTGTATCTTCTCAGCAAAAAAAGAAAAAGAAAAAAGCACACAATAAAGTGTAGCCTAGGCCTTGGTAGTCGAGCCCTTCTACCTATTCCGCAAAACCTGCATTGGATTTTGAATTCCAACCACTTCAATTTGACCATTTCATATAATTAAACATCATAAAAATGTGAATTTTCCTAGTCCCATAGGAACTTGTCCCTCTACAAACAAGAGCTACATTGATGCAAAACAAGCCCCTGCCAATCTCGAAAACAAGTTCAAATATCCAATGGCAATGCCTTGCCAATGTCATTTTCTCAAGGGCCAAGGCCTAGATTGTCAACTTGATGATTGGAGAAAGTGGAAAACATTGGGTTAGGAGGAGACACAAGTTTGCTCAATAATAGTAACAAACAAAGGTTTAAAATTAGTAAAAAATTAAGCCCTATCTAGTAGATGCTGTACATTAGATTTGTCTAAGTGAATAGAATTATGTGATCTTGAAAGTTGTTATTTTTTGTAACTTTACAAAAAGACAATGCTAACCAATAAATTATATGATTGTGCTGCTCTTACCTATTTTTTGGTAAGTCGTAAGTGACAATAATCAATATATATGCTCAACAAAATACTTCATTGTCATGTGAATTTTTGCACATGCAGTACTCCCCTATAGGCTATAGTCACAGTTAGCAGTCAGATACAAAAACTAAAGACAATCACAGAGCCCAATTCCGTGACTGGAACACAATTTATGTATTCATTTTGTACAAAATGTTGCCAATGCAAGTCATTTAAGAAGTCTTGAGTAGGGGCCAATATTCAATTCAGCGATGGCGAATTGAATTTTCAACTTCATTCTTCTGTTACATGAAAAGGTACTAATCAATTAGGCAATAAAAGCTTTCCAAAAGGGGACCCATGGTAGGGGCCAATTTGATTACTTTCACCTACTCTGAATCACTTTTTCAGGCTTGGGTTTCAACTAGGCATTATATGCGTGGGACACACCTGCCATAGGCTCCAAATTCACGTGTAATTTCACTTCTAGATTCAATATGGTACCTGCTGAAATTAGAGAGAACCTACCAAAAAATTTAATTCTTGCTGGTTGGTTGGTCCTCAGCCCCACTCTTTCAAGTCTTCAATCACCCACACCACACCACCCTCACTTCAGTTTTCATTTGGATGAGCAGTAAGGTTAAAGAAATTAGGCTGCTTTTTCACCTTATTTAATTCATGTCCAACCTTTTAAAAAAAAAATTCCTAGTGAGCTTTTCTAGCCTTATATATATATATATATATATCCAGTGAATCAATGAAATTCTAGAGGGAGTACAGATGGATTTGTTAGGAGATACAAAGAGTTCCACAATTTTTTTCACAACCGATAACGTGATTTGTTGTGATTGATGCATAATATAAGTTGTGTTGGCAATGAAAGAGATGCTTTTTAAGTCACAACTTGTTATCTTAAACAAGTTCTGAAAAAAAATTGTAAAATCAAGAGTCTTATATTTAATTAGTTGATATCTTATGGTTTTATAATGAGACATTCAGGATTCGAATCATCCCCTCTTTATTGTAACTATCGAATTATCCACACACAAAAAAAAAAAAAAAAAGTGAAAAATGTTGTCTCCTTAATATTGATCTTTTTTTAAAATTAATAATTCGATAGTTCTTGTGACTTATGAGAGTGAAGATTTGAACATTGGATGTCTCTATTAAAAAAATCAAGATGGCTAATTTTGCCAAATAGCATAATTTTAGAAAAAAATTAGAAGAAATGCATCAAACAAAACTTATTTAGTTATATAGAACTTTTTGGAACTTGAGTTTGTTAAACTCGAGTTCCAAGTGAAACTTAAGTTTACCAAACTCAAGTTCCAAACATTATATTTAACAAACTCAAGTTCAAAAAAAGTGTTACATTACAAAATAAACTTGATCAGATGCATTCTCTTAAATTTTTCTTCAAATTATACTATTCGGCAAAAAAGGCCTACCAAGAGTTGCCAATACAGCTACAAGAGTCTCGTACTCATCATTACTCAACAAATAACAGCAATCACATTTGTCAATCATGAATGATGATTATTTTCATGCAAAACAAGAATGGAAGCACACATTCATGACCTTTATGACAAATTGACAATTCTGACTTTAATAATACATTTTTGAAGTTTCGGTTAAAATTTAATTAAGGTTTTTAATTTAAACTTTAAACCATTTGAGGTTAAATCAAAACGGAAAGACCAAATGCTCCTATACCTTCTCATGTAGCGCCACGTGGCAAGATTAACGTTAACTTCTCCTAAGAGCTTTTCACTTGCTCTCTCTTCTTCATTCCCACCAACTGATCCACTTTCAAAAACTCTATCCCGCAAAGGTTGCTCTTTTTTCTTAACCGCTCCACCTTCTATTCACTGCATATCTCTCTCTCTTAAGACCAACAAAAAGGCTCTGCCACACACAAATACAAAGCCACTCTTCAATCATTGCGACCCATTTCATATTTTCTCATTCTCTTCCAATATTTTCTCTCACATTGTTCTCTTCCAATGGCTAGAGTGGGACAAGAATCTGATTTCAAAGCCTGTTTAGTCACACAAATTTGCTCCATTTCAACACGTTCCATTGCTTGTACTCATAGAGAAGGTTGCAGCCTTGTTAAATCACATTTCATCGATTGGTATCACATTCTTGGAGTATGTTTTTCTTTTTTGTTTGTCAGCTTTCTTGATGTAATTCTTTAAGCAGTCTCTTCTTTTTTATTGAGGCTCTTGTATTTGATGATGTAGCAACTTTTTTGTTCATGGATTTGATGTATAGGTGGAAGAAAATGCTGGAACAGAAGTTTTGCGCAAGCAATACCATAAGCTTGGTGGGTTGGTTCCATTGATGGAAAGTATTTTTTTTCCCATCTGCATTTTGCTTTTCCTGTTTTGTGAGGATTGCTTTTTGTACAGCTTTGCAACTTCATCCAGATAAGAACAAGCACCCCAAGGCTGAAACTGCTTTCAAGCTTGTCTCAGAGGTTAGATTGGTTCTTTTCCATATCTTTGTCAATCTTGCTAAATTTTTACATGCTTAAAGATTGAAAAAGATTGCTAAACTAGTCGAAATCAAACTACTTAGAATTAGGATATTGAGTTAAAGTTAGAACCAGTTTGAACCAGATACAATCATTCATTCATTGTAGCAATTTTTAGACATAAGTCGACAGAGCTAAAATACTTTCTTCTTCTTCTTTCTCTTTTTATGCTAACGCGGGTGTCTAAGACTCTTGACATCTTATTGAAATACCGGCATCCCATAAAACCTCCCTAACCACAATAATGAAAACGGACATTTTAACACATGTGCCTTGTAATTTTATAAACAAGGGTTGTTGACTTTCTTGTGAGAATTATTATTAGGCTAGTTTATAGATAGGGAACACATGCAATATGGATGAACCACTAGGATACACGGAATTATATCCGGTTGCCCCCACCTGACAGAGTCATAAATAGGAATTATACACCATTCAGTTTGGCAACAGGATTTGTCATGAAAGATCCCACATTGCACCAACAGCATCTGCATGTTAGGTATGATGACTGATGAATTGATTGTCTTCGTTTGCAATGCATTCTTGGTGTCGTATCATCACACTAAAGCCAGCAAAGTTTCTTTTTCATTTTTTGTCTTTTGTTAATCAGTATTTTCCTTTAGAACTCTCATATCAAACATTTTTTAAAAAAAACTATCTGCACTCTGCAGGCATATACATGTCTCTCTGACAGTGCAAAGAAAAGAGCCTTTGATTTAGAGAGATGGAAATACTTCTGCCTTGAGTGCAATACAATTCCCTATACGGCTAGAAATTCCAGTGCTTCAAAACCCAAGGGGCGGAATCATACAAGCCAGTCAAGGTCTCACAAAATTCTGAGAGTTCTGAAAGACATTAGAGAAAGATTCAGAGAGGAGGCCAAGGTGATAGAGAACTGTTTGAAGACTACTGCAACATCAAGGAAAGAATCCCCTCTCTTCAATCCACCCAACCATTTATTCCATAGCAACCAAAAAACCCAAAACGAATCCCCAGTTTTCAATCCATCAGACTACTCATTCCAAGGAGGCTATCCTCATCGTCGGACCCGACTTTGCAAGAAACTGGAGAACCATTGGTACTTGCAGACAGGGAATGTGATGAATTGTGAAAAAGGAAGCTGGAGGTATGACACCCCAATTTTTGAAGTAAGATCAGAAGCTGCAATGTTTAGAAGCAAATCTGCTTGTGTGCGTTCCTAGACTTAGGAAAATAGGTGCAATGTTGCCTCCGCAAAATACAATGTATTGTCTAATAATGCTCTTTCAAGCATCCGGTTTTGAATTTTCAAAGTGCCAAAATTTTGACTGACAATATACTTGTTGTAAATTACTTTGTATGTAATTTAAACAACAGAATCCAACACATCTTTCAATATCAAGAGGATAGACAGAAAACTTTGCAAGGAAAAGTGTCAACCATCAGTAGCTTTTCTTTACATTGTCAATGTACAGGCATTTTCGCTGCTTTTTAGATTGTTATCTGAGATTCTTTCATCATCAAATCCATAAAGATAATATATGAAAGGACACCCTGTATTCAAAATTTAACTCTGCCTTAAGATACCATTATCTGTCAAAAATTCTTCCAGGTACTCTTTATATTACATTAAACCATTTCTTTTTGCTAGATAAATAAAGGGAAGGGGGTTGGTGGGGTTCGAACCCAGTGCCCAACCACCACAAGAGGTGCTGGAACCAACCAGCAATGCCCAAGAATTCATTTCTACTCCATCAAGTAACAACCTCTTTCATCCACCATAGATGACTTTAACCTTCATTTGCCGAATGCTTGGTCTCAGGGATCTTGATAATGCCACCATCTATCAAGGGCTGCAGCTCTTTTTTTGCCAGTCCACGTACCTTAGAATCAGAGGATTCCAAGAATGCACAAATTACCTTACAGCTGCAATCAAAAGAATAGGACCAAAAATTAACATAAGAAGTCATCTCTTTTTATGCTAGGTTAATAAATGAGATTTGAAAGCATGTGTAGCCTAACCTGTGATCTTTGGCCCACAACTCACACTTTCCTTTCAGAGCTTTCTTCCATAAAGTACAAGCAAATGTGGGGCAATCCAAGACAAGTTTTCTAATTGCCCGACTGGAATGGAAATTTTTGAGGACGTGCTCCTCCTCTGATTCTTCTGATGACTTCGCTGCCAGAGATGCTATTTTTGCATGAAGGGTATTCAGCTTGTCATCCAAAGTTGGGCGGAGAATGTTATCAGAACCTCCACTTGCAACCTGCACGAATGAATTGGTCCCAGGCAATGATGGGATGGTTAAGTTTTAGAAAGGGCGGCTATATCAAGAATCCACATGTGATTTTTGAAGAAAGTGATGCTCCCAACAGATTAATTTATTTTGCCTAATTTTCAGAATATAAATATATACAGCCAAGGAAAGAACGATTGTCCAATAGGACCTGTACAAGTTATCAAACACATATATTAAAGACAAGTAAGATTGAGGAAGCTTAAACAAACTTATAACTCCAATGACATAATAAATCAATAGAAAACAAATTTAGTACCTCGTATATGACTTCTTTGCCAAAATTTGATCTAAGTAGTTCTCCTGCACTCTCGATACATATATCAATTAGACCCTGCAAGCATTCCAGCATTGAAGTTACCCACTAACGTTAGTGTTTATCAAGTAGTTAAGCTAACTTTAGATCTACATCATTAGAGGTTAAAAATCTCATCAATAATGACTAAGATATATGAAGCATTACATACAATATGTCTTAAGTAATTAACAAAATGATTAGAAAAGTAACAATGACACATATTTAAACCAAAAAAGTCAAACAAAAACGAAATGCAAGTAAGGATTCCAGAAAGTAAAGTAACAGACCTCAGCAAGACCACTATTGACCAAAAGCTCTTGCCTCCTTAAGAAAGGATCTTTTTTCCCTCCCTCAAGTAGGTGAAGTTCGTCACCAGAAGTATTTTCATTGCCCTCGACTTCAGTCACTTCTGTGTCTGTGTCATTTTTGGAATCTGTCTTATTGGATTCTTCATTCTTTGATGATTTTGCTTCTGACTCACCCTACCAGTGGACAATAAAATAGAGTTAAATCCAATATAGCTGCATAATCATTCACAGATGGTTCTACAAAAAGGAAAACATTTTCAAAATCACCTTGGCACTGAGAGAAGGAATAGATAAATTGAGAGAAGTCAGATCATCAGGACTGAAATAGCGTGAACAATTTGGATGAAGTAGCTGCAGTAATGGAAGCCTTCCGTTCTAATTACAAATGATCAAGAATCACTTAGTGATACAAATATATAGAGTAAGGTTAAAACCAAACAACCATATAAATAGTCGAAAAACATAAGTCAAGTTTGTAGATAAATCTCTAAGTACATTCTACAATTATTTCCAAAAGAAAATTAACATATCCACAAACTCCCCGATCCAGGATAAATAAGAGTCCTGTTCCACTTCAAGAATCACTATAATTTCTTAACACAAGAAATGGCTATGGGCCACATTTAAATAAAGGCTCATTAGACCATCCATATTACTCGAGAATACCATGTTAGACTATATTTGAAATCATTTTATCAAAACAATTAAAAAAGAGCGAGAAGGGTTTAAACCTTATCAAAAACAAGCTCCTTCAAAATCTTTTGAATCTCGCGAATCACAACCTATAATCAGGACAGTTTGGTGTTGAATTTCCATTAGAAAATTATATTGCATTAGACATGCACAATTTATGACAAAATTGAAATAAGACCCAACCTTTGTTATTAGCTTCGTGTCATCAACAGTTGAAACAATGCAGACAAGCACCTGAAATCAATGGGAGAGAGTGAAACTTCCAATAAAAATCTAGCATATATTTGATTAAATATAATGTAAAGAAATTATCACAAACATATAAAAGGATAGAAAATTCATGGAAATACTTGCTGGCAAGGGGTGATCAGAATACTCAGATGATTCCTTTCCAGTGACATTTGAAATTATTAATCTTTTAGCCACTGTTCATAGCATTAGGAACTAAATAGTCCTACTTTTACAATTAGATAAGTAGAGACTAAGAAATCTGAAGGGAAGGAAAATATATTAAGTTAAAACATGTATCCCTGTTTTCTTGGTCAGTAATTTTGTGCTTGGAGGTCTTGTTTTCTGAAATGGCGTTTTCCAGGAAGTAAGCTGCTAGTTCAACTCTGTAGCATACCAAACTTTACATCATGAACAACCCCTTTTATCAACATATTTTCACTTTCCACACCAATAAATGGATGCTTAAAAGTTGCAATCAGAGTAAGTCAAACCATTCTAAATGTGTCTTAAAAGTATTTGAACTTTTCAAGATACTACATATCGGCTATATGACTGTCAATATAATTTCAAAACATGACAATGTTTACATCTTGAACATTCTTTTTATAAGTTTTTATTCAAAAGAATAGAAAAACATCTCAACCCATAAACTTTGGAAATGGATTAAGTAAGACACTGCAGACTGACAAAAACAATAGATCACTAAATGAAATTTTCAATCAAACCTAGGAGATATGAGTCAGAAGACGAAGCATGTAAGCTACACATTTAAATCTTTCTGGAATAATAAAAGTTCAGCTGACAGAACCCTGAAGGTTGAAGTCCTTACCAAACTCCCACCGTGATCATGAGCTATCTTGCCTATGAGGCCTTTCATTCCTTTGATGATTTTCTTTCTTTCCTAAAATAAAACACAGAATTGAAGAACAAATCACAAGTCAACAACAATCAAATCTTAAGAGTATGGAAAGATGAATAAATAACAAGATTATTTTCTCTTTTTAACCATTATTAAGATAAAAACTTAAGATTAGTCATCAATAGTGACAAACCTTTGCACTCCCATGCTTGACACAGAGCATTGCAATCCTGGATCCGTCCTTGGATTCGATCATCCGAATAAGGAGTGGACTCGACAACTGTTGGATTACATCTGTAGCAGAGGGCTTTCAACAAACTTAAGTTAGAAAACAGGAGAAAAACTACCAGCAGAAGCCAAAAAGGCAGGCAATAAAACTGTCTTAATTTTTTTTTTAAAATGAATAGTGCATCTTGAAATTTTGAAAACACCTGATCAGCTATGCTGAAGTACTCCATTAACACCCTGTGTATGATAGAGTGGTCAACTATTCCCTTTTCTAGAATTGGTTGAACAACTTTGTTCATGTGTCGTAAGACTGAAGCTTTCTGTAGGTTTAGCTTCGAGATTACATCTACTAACCTGAAATATAAAAAATAAAAATAGGAAGAAAGAAAATACAGCACCAAGACAACCAGCATGATCTTGGAAGTCATAGCCTCATAGGTGTCCAAAACTAGGCCCAAAAAAAAGAAAAGAAACATAGTGCAAGTGAATCTAGTGTAGTAAAAAGGTAAGCAACTCACACAATAGGTTGCTGGTTGCCAGCTTTCATAAGTGACGATACCTTTCGACCAATTACCCAAAATCATAGGTAACATCTTCAATTTAAGTACTTCTATATATACTACAATCCAGAGTGTATACTACTCCAATCCATTATTTGGCAATTCAAATTACCATTCACATGTACTTTTTTAGATGACCCATCAAGTTGTTTAAGCAAATCACAAGATTATCAAGTCAAATAAATTATATGACTAAAGGTACATGTGGATGTTTATTTGAATTGTCATGTACTAGGTTGGCAGGACATTGCTCCAAACCAATTTTTTCCACTAAGATCTACCGTTTTTTATCTCACTTTTCTTTCCTATGCACGTGTGTGCGTGTGAAAATTGGATTAGCAACTATCTAGAGATCTGAAAACGTAAATTTTGAAAAAGAAACAATAGAACTCAGGATTTTCACTTTAAAAAAAATATCAATAGTTACAACAAGGGAGGGGGGATTTGAACCTTGGATGTCTCTGTTGGAAATATCAGGAGATGCCAACTAGTTGAGCTATAAGGCTCTTGGCAACCTAGAATTTTCACTTTTTGGAGCTTCAATTGCCAAATATGCTATACGAGATTATTTGGTTGCTAGATTGTAGTGCCCAATGTTGAACATGTCACTTTGATGAATATATAGATGCTAGAAAAGGGCACATATTGCAGAAATTTTATTTGAATAAATCATTTTTCTGTCTGATAAATATAATAAATAAATTCAAAAAAGAAAAAGGCAGTAAGAAAATGTAAACCAACACCCTCCCAACAGCACAGATTGAAGGGAAAAATAAAAAACTTTACCTGCTCTCTTTCAATGAGACCAGATCCTTGAACAACTGAAGCTCTGCAGAATATAATTCCATTACAAGTTCCTGCTTTTGTGTTGCATTTGCTAACCCGTATGTATGCTCAATAACTGCCAAAAAAAAATAGTATTCAAATAAGAACTGAAATATTTAGAACCTTAAACATCTCTAGGGTTTGAGAAAAATGTGGATGACAACCTACTGGAAATACATACATTGACATAATTATCTAGAATTATGTCAATTGTTTAATAAATAATGCTAGTGCCACAAGAAATTGATGTACATTATGACTAACTTCTACTCCCTCCCCTTTATGGGTCTAAAACTCCCTACATACTGATGTTATCGTTCTATGTTGCAGGAGAAGAGAGAGAAGGTGATGATATCCTTTATTAGCAATCAGGTAATTGCAAAATGAGAACATATACAAGTTAAATCAAGCAAACTTAAGTGATTACAAAGGAATCAAAAACTGAAAATTGTAAAAAATGACAATCTTTCTAGTTATAACCTTGGCAATTTCCTTCCATTCTTGATAATCCAAGTACTAGGAAGAAACCCAAGAAAGGAGCATAACCGAAACCAAAATATTTAAAACATACCAATTGATCCAACCTTTCGCCGAAGAAGAGAAGCCACATGCCCATGGAGGGAGGAGATAAACCCTGCCAGCTGTGTTTTGGAGGCTGCAAAAAGAGAGAGAAAGAGAGTAGTTTAACATATGACAAGAAAAACAGAAGTCTTGTAGCAGATAAAACGCAAATGAACCATTCCTGTCCAGTTTCTAAATTCATTTTCAAGCTGACCCATACCATTGTCTAACATTTTCTTCACCACATGAACCGCATAAGTGTTGCCTGCTAGAGTAAGAAAATGTGGCTGAAGCTCTTCAAATACCGCTTTCTTTTCAGCTTGTGAACAGTACTTTACACAAGTCTATGGTAAAAGAAACAGATTAACAACATGCAACTCCAATTAAAAAGGAATTTGAAACTCAACACCATTGCACAGAAAAAGCCAAAAGGATACCTGCAGAACACGAGAAGAGATATGGGATCCTGCAATTTCAGAAATTTTTCCCCTCATCTTTTGAAGAGCTTCAGTTACCAACCTTAATATAATTGAAATGGAAAACAAAAGGTGAAAAAGATAGATAAAAGACAAAGGAAGATTCACGCTCTTAATACTTGTAAAATGTAACAAAATACATACTTGGATCTGTCTTCTTTCTTAATATTGCGATGCCTCATCTTTTCCCATAGAGATGCAAGTTCCTATAAAATTGTGAGAGATGAGCTTAGCGAAATTCTGTTACGAAATACTGCAAAAGAAACCCATGCTACAATATGTACTGGATTTTGAACCCACCACATTTGACATAACCCTCCACCCATTCTCTTGGGTAAAGGATGTGCCATTCGAGCATTCGAGCTATAGCTCATTGGCCATAAGAACCAAAGTTCAATTCATTGCTATCCTCTATGCTACAACAAAGATTGTATCCCTTTAATTAACAAAAACCTCAATATGAGACATTATTAATTCCTGCCAGACTAATCTGATTCCATAAAACATTCTTTCTAACTGAATAGGAAACGCATACTGATTACTGTTCAGTTCAACAAATCTATAACAAACATAACCAAGTAAACAATACCCACATGCTCAAGTTCGTAATATGGCTTCCTCTTCTTCTTCCGAGTCTCTGCCAATTCCTGCAATATACAATAACCCCAGAAAAATAAGAACCCAAAAAAAAAAAAAAATCAACCTTTAACAGTCCAAATTCAATTCCCATTCACCAAATTACATCAACATATTGTTTTACAATGACTGAAATTAACAACTCTAAAGAATAAACTTCTTCTTTATTCTTTTTCCTCAAATTCTGGTTCATAAAAAAAAAAAAAAATCATGAAATAACAGAAACCCAAGAAAAAAAAAATGTGAGAGGGCACCTTGGCATTGATACGACGTTCTCGCTTCGACAATGGACGTTTTTTGACCATATCGGGTTCCCATTTCGGGAACTTAGGTTTGAAGGGTTTTTCGGAGCGCTTGGTTGTGGTGGGAGGACCCGAATGTTTTGGGGCGGCCAGTTTGGGTTTTTTGGAGGTGGGGCGGTCCGGTGCGTCGTGCTTAGCTGCTGGAACATGCTTTCGCTTATTGGTCTTGTTGCTGTGCTGGTTCTTCGGCGCCATTGGAGACGGGGTGTGCAGCTCTAGCTAGGTCTGGATGGTTTTACTCTCTGTTGTTTGAGTGTTTGGGGTTTAGGGTTTATTCTCTAGATGTCTGGCGTACGTGCTAATGTCAACTGTCTGTGAGGTTTTTTTTTGGTTTTTTTTTATTTGTATGTTTTTTAGAAAAAACTAGCAAATGTTTTAAAGCAGTTGGTTTATGAATTATTTTTAGAAATGTTTTTATAGAAAAAGATAATTAATTTTTTTTTACAACTTTTTTATATTTCTCATAAAAATGTATATTAAAATTTTCATAAAATGGTCTATTAACAAATATTCAGTTTAAAATATTATTATTACTATTCTTGTGTGCGTTTTAATAAGTATTACTGTTTATCATAAAAAATTTTTAAAAAAACCCTCAAGATACTTATTAATAGGACCATTTTTTTTAAAATTAAATTTAATCCTTTAATATTTTTGTCAAATAAATCCTAAATATATATATATATATATATATATATATATATGTATATATATTCATTTTAATCATTCATCGAGCTTAGCAACGTAAGTTTATAACCAAGTTGGGGCATTAAAGATACTTATTAATAGGACCATTTTTTAAAATTAAATTTAATCCTTTAATATTTTTGTCAAATAAATCATATATATATGTATATATATATTCATTTTAATCATTCATCGAGCTTAGTAACATAAGTTTGTAACCAAGTTGGGGCATTAAAGTGGTTGGATGTATATATGGATTGCCTAGGTGGGATGTGGTGTTAATATGTTGATTTGTCCACTATGTGGAGTCAATATTCGGCATGCCCCTTGCTCTTAGGTTAAAGTTGCGCCCCCACCCATTATGAATGGGTAGCCCACACATAATCATTCACTTTATTAGAATGAGTTAATCAAATACTTTTTTTTTTAAAATGTTTTTTGGAAAGTTTCAATTTATAGCGTCCACTACTAATGATAGCTCTTTATTATCAGACCAAAATACCAATTGATTTTTGGTGTAGGCGGGAATTAAACTTCAAATCTCTTATTCAATTTATTAGAAACTTTATTAGTTGAGTTAACTTGAAGTCACTCCTTCCATCCAAATACATCAAACAAAATGAAGCTGCTTAATTTTTTTTTTTTTTAAACAGTGCTCATTAAACAAGAAAATCTACTAAATTAGGCTTCACATGAATGTCTTCAAATGGCGGTTGTTTGTTAATAGATTTGGACAAAAGAATTGAATAAAATTATTTTTACAAAATGAGGGATTAAAGTGAATAAAATTTAATTATCCTTAATTAAGGGAAGATAATACCATTTGTGTTGCATTAGACAATATAACCATATGATTGAATATAAATAAGAGAAATGATATGTTCACAATATTATCACAACATTTTTAGAACAAATCATAAATGACAGGTTGTTACTGGTTGTTATTGTTGGGGCAAAAAAGTAATCTTAGTGTTAGGTTCAAATTTGAACCAATAACAACTAACCACCTGTAATTTGTTGTAAAAATATTATGGACGTAGCATCTCTAATATAAATAGAGGACCGAAAGTACATTTAAGAAATCATACATAAGTTCAGTCTCTCCCCCTCCCCCTTAAAATATACTTGACATTTGGAGCACAAGTAATGTACACTCATGATGAGATGTTGAACTCTCAAACACGTTTTAAACTTTTAATGAAGTTGTGTACAAGATTTTTGAGACATGAGAAGAGCTGGACGTAGCAATGCTTTGCACCACAGCTTGGGTTATTTGGTGGAGTGGGAACGAGCTCAGTGGAGGTAAGCTTTGATTGGAGGCAGTGTTGGAAAGGAAAGAAGCCGAATATGCTTGGAATTTATGGAAATCCAACCTATCAATAAAGAAAAGTTGAACAACGATGTTGTTTTGTCTTTGTGGACTGCTTTACCTTTAAACTGTTCCAAAAAAAGAATGCAAGAGATTTTATAAAACTCAAAAGAATCAGATTAGTGGGTTTATGTAAGCAACTACCAAAGGGGGTTTCAAAATGAGGAAGCAAAGGCCTTAGCGGTAGTGAAAGGGTAGTGAAAGCCACAAGTTTTGTCCTAGAATTGGGTATAAGCTTATGTCATATTGGAAGGTTCTAGTTTCACCACCATGGAATCCTTGTACTGGGCAAAATGTTGCTTTTTCTCGTAGCCTTCAAAAAAATAAATTATCTTCCTAAACTATAAAATAACGATTAATGGCATATTAATTAAAATTATTAGCACAAAACTACACAATAATTTGGACCCATTATCAATTGATTGGTGTTGCACAAATTTACACTTTCCAACTACAACCAGTTGATGTAATTTAGATTCTCATAAAATCATTGTTAGTCTCTCTCTCCATTACTGTTGTCTGTTGGCTTTTACCATTGTATTAGGAGAGTATTGTTGATTTAGGACAAATAATGTTGTGGCCTATAAAAGCATGCTTTTATGCACCTGCTACTGTACTTGTCTTTTGGCTGATTATGCTTAGTAATAATAGCCGAATAATATTGGGTAAACATGGGAGAAACAACCAATACTTTGTTAGCATTCACAGCAGTGGAGCTAAATAGCTATATTGCTATTTTAGCTCTACTCAAACCTCAAAAACCCACCTGCAGCAGTGGAGGCAAAGCTAAAAAAATTTAGCTTTGCGCTACAGTGCTCATGTATCAATACATGAGCACTGTAGCTGAAAGTTATAAAAAAAAAAAAAAAAAAAATTTATTCGGGCATGATAGATCACTCTCTGAAGCATTTCACTCTCTCCTCTCCATTTCGTGTTTCACTCTCTCCTCTCTCTTTCTCTTCACAATCACACTCTGAAGCTCGGCGCCGCCGACGCCGCCTTCAACGTCAGCTAAGACCCACGCCGACGCCGATCAGCTGAGACCCACGCAAGCTCACCGCCAATCAGACCCACGCCGATTCAGCTCCACGCAAGCTCACCGCCGATCAGCTTCACTCTCAATGCTCATCCAACACCAATTCACCGCCAATCCACCGATCAGTCCTCCGCCTCAATCCACTTCTCTTCCGCCGATCAGACCCACGCCGACATTGTCCTCCTCACCGAAGCCCAGCTCTATGATTGATGATTTTTATTTTGTTTATAATTGGTGATTTTGTTTGGTCTGGGTTGAGGAAAAAGATTGGAGATTTTGGTTGGTTTTTTTTTTTTTTTTTTTTTTTGCTGCTGTGGACTGGTGGTGGTGGTGGTGGTTGTTGTTGTGACTGTGGCTGATGGTAAAGGTGGTTGTGGTTGTGGTTGGTTGTATGAATGTTTTTTGAGTTGTGGGATATATTATTTTATTGTAGAAGATATATTATTTTATTGTGATGTTTATATTATTTTATTGTATTGAAAGCTAAAATAGATCCACTGCTGCAGCATATGTGTAGATATGTATAGGTAAAATAGATAAAGTAACTTTTAGTGAAACTAAAAAGCTAATTTTTTAGCTCCACTGCTGTGGATGCTCTTAGTATTGTTATTACTCCAAGTGAGATTATATCATAATAATTCATAAGATGGCTAATTTCATTCATTTTTTTGCCGACTATCGGAGTCACCAAAGGTACTAAACATTTAGCCTTATCCTCGCAAAACACTGGTTTGGATTTGATTGGTAGTGCCATTGCGAGAGGCATGCATTGTTATTAAAATTGATACCCTTTTATAAGAATCGGTAGGATGGCCACCCAAATCAGATTAAGAACTACAATATCATGCTTAAAAAAAAATAAAAAAATCATTGGTAGTAATTGTGTGTTCAAGAATCATCAGCATATCTTCCAAAAAAAAAAAATTCCTGAACATAGGTTATAAAATATTCTGTAATAGAAAATGAAATTGATAATATATAATTATGGAAGTAAATATCATATAATAAATATAAATAAGTTTTTTATTTTATAGAATATTATAAGTTGATAACAATAGCATCGACATGAGTTATGATTTTAAAAGCATTAATTCAATTAAGTATATAAGTTAATCAAGTATTAGTGGGTTCCAGTTAGTTTAATTGGTAAAGTTTCTGAGAGTTGAATAAGAGATCTGAGTCCAATACTCACCTACACCAAAACCTGATTGATGTTTTAGTCTAATGATAAAGAGCTATTATGAAGAGTGAATATCATAAATTGAAACCTTCTAAAAAAAAAAGTCAATTAAACAATACATTATTGCCTTCATTTTTATTTGTGCTTTCAATAAATGAGAGAGAGAGGGAGAGAGAGAGAGAGAGAGTTTTTATATATTAATTCAACATATGATGACAAAAATTCTAATACATACAATGTTCGTTAGGGCTATGGGTTTTTATCTTGGAGAATTGATGGATTTGTTTCCAATTTTTTCCCCCCAAAGTTTTCTTCAAATGTCTAAATAATAAGTTATAAACGTGTGAAAGGGAAAGGATTGGGTGAGATTGTGACCCTACTAATTCCATGATTTACATCTAAAATCTTATCTTGATCATATTAGTTAAACATTGTAGCACTATCCAATCATTAAAATAATAGGATCTTAATCTAAATTAAGTTTCAACAACCTTGAAGGCATGCCAATACATGCCTAACTTTGTATCCTGGAAATATGGCCTACGGGTTTTAGACATCATTTTGTGTGTGTGTGTGTGTGTGTGTTTGGTCTGGATACTGAAGGACTATTAGACATGCTTCTCTAGGCTTTATACATGTGATTTCTACTTAACTTAGTTAAAGATTATCTTTCTCAATATGAGTTTTTTTTTTTTTTTTGAGAGTAAAGGGCAGAATTTTATTCCAAGAAAAAATAAATGTATACAAAAGCAAGGCAACATAGAACAACCATGCTAAATATGAGCTAGCTACATAGCTTTCTCATCACCTAACAAAACCAGCAACTATAATCAAAGTTACATCAAGGACTGCCAAAGAAAAAAACAACACTATCTTACTAAAACTCAAGACAAAACTCCATAATTAGCTTCCAAATATTCTAAAGCACAGGCTATAGCAATCATGGCTAGAAAAGGGGGATTAGGACGTGGAGTACCGTGGTGGGCCTCATTCCGCTTATTCCAAATCATCCAATTGGTTGTGAAAAATATTGCAATCTCTAGATCATTTTTTCTTTGCATTATGTGATCAACCACATCCACAAATGAGAGATTTGTGCTATGAGCCATTATCTCCCTCAAGCATGTGGACTTCCTAACCATGTCAGCATATGTACAGCTTAGTAGGGCATGGTCTGTTGACTCCACCCCATCCTCACAACAATCACATCCAGCATCAAACAATTGTTTTCTTCTAGTTAGATTAGCTTTAGTACGAAATATATCTCTACAAGCTCTCCAAATGAAAGTTTTGATTTTGTTACATACCTTAGCTGCCCAAATCACTTTCCAAATTTTATTGCTTTGTGAGTGATTGGATGATTGGTCATGATCTCAGATGTTGAGTTTGGATCATCTTATATGCACTTTTTACCGAACATTCACCCGTGTTTGTGAATGCCCAAATTTGGATGTCTTGCACCGGTCTATTGCTTAATGGGATGGATTTAATAACCTCAGCTTCATGTGGGAGGAAGACATGATCAATCATGGATGCTCGCCAAGGTCTTGTTGTTGGATCAATAAGGGTATCTACCGTGACCATTGATGACATTGAGGAGCACGGAGTTTCCACCTTGAATGATGGTGGGGTTGGAAGCCACCGGTCTTGCCAAATTCGAATTTTATTTCCTGTTCCTACCTGCCATCTCAATCCACTATCCAATACAGTTCTGGCAACCACTATACTTTTCCATGCAAAACTCCCTGAATTTAGTGATGGGGCATCTAAGAAAGATGTATTGGGAAAGTACTTTGATTTGTAGACCCGATAGAACAAAGAGTGTGTATTTTTCAGAAGCCTTCATCCTTGTTTAGCTAACATGGCTAGGTTGAAAGAATGAAGATCTCGAAACCCAAGTCCTCCCATCGACTTCGGCAAACAAAGTTTAGACCAACTCAACCAATGTACTTTCCTTTTTTGTATCTTTTGACCCCACCAAAATCCACTCATCATCCCTTCAAGATCTTTAAGCAAGCCTTTCGGTAGCAAAAAGCATCCCATGGCATATATGGGGATAGCTTGTGCCTTGGTTTTAATCAAGATTTCTCTTCCAGCTTAAGGCATCATCTTTTCCTTCCATCCCTTTAGTTTACTCTAGACTCTTTCAATGATTGGAGCAAAAGCTACTTTTTTGTTGCGCCCCACTATACTAGGAAGCCCTAAATACTTCTTATATTCTGGGACTGTCTCTGCCCCCAATGATTGTTTAATTAACTCTTGAGTTT
The DNA here is from genome assembly GCA_014183005.1 of Castanea mollissima. Taxonomy (NCBI): domain Eukaryota; kingdom Viridiplantae; phylum Streptophyta; class Magnoliopsida; order Fagales; family Fagaceae; genus Castanea; species Castanea mollissima. Next base: position 10,669,044 of record JACAVU010000008.1, read on the forward strand.
CTAATTTAGTGTTGCTGCTAAAGAAAAGAGAAGTTTTATCAGAATTAATCTTTTGTCCTAAAGTAGCCTCATATAGATTGAGCAAAGAATTGACCTGTTGGCACTCCTCTACTGAGGCACAATAAAAATAATAAAATGTCATCAACAAATAAGAGATGAGAAATACAAGGACCACCTCTGCTAGTTGCCACTCTTCTTATAATTCCATTTGTTTTTTCCTTTCTGAGCAGAGTAGTAAGCCCCTCAGCACAAAACAGAAAGAGATAAGGTGACAAAGGGTTACCTTGTCTCAATCCTCTAGAAGGCAAGATATAACCTGTAGGATTGCCATTAACTAAAATAGAAGAATGAACAGTTGTTATGCATGCCATTATCAATTGCACCCATTTTGCATGAAACCCCATTTTCTCCATCACCCTTTTTAAATAACCCCACTCAATCATGTCATAAGCTTTGCTCATGTCCAATTTAATAGCTACTTGACCAATCTTGCGCCACCTTTTCTTTTTCATGCTATGCAAAGTTTCATATGCAACTAAAATGTTGTCTGTAATTAATCTTCCCGGGACAAAAGTGCTCTGAGTATCAAAAATTAAATTTGGTAGGATGAGCTTTAGCCGGTTGACCAACATTTTTTATAGCACATTACATAGGCTAATGAGGCGATATTGTGTGATTAATTCAGGATCTTTGGTTTTGAGAATTAGTGCTATGTGGGTATTATTTATATTTTGAAGTATAATTCCAGAATTTAGACATGATAGCACAGCATTAGTTACACTAGTACCCACTATATGCCAAAACTTTTGAAAAAAGAAAGCAGTCATACCATCAGGGCCTGGAGCTTTTGAAGGGTGCATTTGAAATAAGGCTACTCGAACCTCTTCTAGATGAAAATCTCTCACAAGCCAATCATTCATCTCCTCTGTAACTACTCTAGGAATATGGGCCACCACTTCTTCAATAGCATTTGGATTGGAAGATTGGAATAGAGTTGAGAAATGTTGAATTATCACCCTTCTATATCACTTTGTTGCTCTATCAACGTACCATCCATCTCCTTTAGCGAGACAATTGAGTTTTTTTTTTTTTTTCCTTGCAAACGCCTTCGCATGAAAAAAATTTGTATTACAATCACCTTCACGCAACCAGCTGATACGAGATCTTTGTTTCCAATAAATTTTTCTTTCTCAATTAAAATATTAATTTCATGCCTAAGAGCTTCACATTCAGCCCACAATGAATCCTTGTTGTTTTGCTCTAGCAATTGCAGCTTGTTTCGCTTTTCCTCAATCTTTTTGCCTAAGGCACACAATGAATTTTTACTCCAAGCTAACAACCGCTTCCTACATTCTTTTATTTTGTTACACACCTAGAACATAGGACTTCCATTGAAGGAAATAGACCAAGCAGTTGTAATTGTGTCCTCACAGCCTTCATCTTTCACCCATGCTTCCTCAAAGCGAAATTGTTTTTTATACATCCTAGTTTGAAGTTGCGATTGCCTTCTTAATTGTACCCCAATGGCCATATGATCTGAATTTGCAAAACTTAAATGATGAACTTCAAAATGAGGAAAAAGATTACACCATTCTTAGTTAGCTACCCCATGGTCGAGTCTAACATATACCTGATCCTGTTCATCTCTCCCATTGCACCATGTGAATCTAGCACCTTTAAAGCCTAAGTCCCTTAATCTACAATCGTCCAGCACTTCTCGAAAATTCACCATTTGTCACTCACTTCTTGGTCCCCCTCTTTACTTTTCATTCACTGAAAGTATCTCATTGAAGTCTCCTATGCATATTCATGGCAATGTGACTTGCTGATGAAGTAAGCGCATCAAATTCCATGTCTCAATACGTTTCAATGTTTCAGGGTGCCCATAAATACCTGTCAATCTCCATGAAACCCTATCCTTCTCTGTCACAATAACATCTATATGGCTTTTTGATAGGGTTTTCAATTTCACATCCTATTCCGAATCCCATAACAGAGCCAAACCTCCACCCGTTCCAGTTCTATCTACACACACTACATTATCCATTTTTAATTCATCTCTCACTTCTTCTATGCCTTTCTTTTTAAGTTTAGTCTCCATCAGAAATACAATTCGGGGACATTGAACTTTAATGAGCTTAGAAAGCTCTCCAATAGCACTTTTATCCCCAAGTCCACAGCAATTAAGGCTTAATATGCTCATAGTTCAACTTCCTTAATCACCTTACTTCATATATTCAATAATCCAACGCAAAACTCCTAAATCTGTGACCTTTTAAATAACAAATTTACCTATAGCCAAGATGAGGTGTTGTTGAGATAAAATGTAAGCTCTCCACTTTGCAAAGACCTAACCACCATCTTTCATTACCAGGAACGATCAACCCCTTCACTCCAATATGGGTTGGTCCACAAAGCAAAGAACCCACACCGTTGTTGACAAGCCTTCAGAGCTACAGTGGAGTTAATCAGCACCTTGAGATTTTGAGCTGACTACCTCTTTCGACGACACGAAACCCACTGGCTGGGCAAGGGAAACCCACAAACAAGGCAAGGAAAGCCCATAACCTGGAGAAAGTATATGATGTTTTCGGAATTCCAGATCAGCATCCAGTTGGTGTTTCATGCTCCAATAAAAATTCGACTCCTGTATAAAAATGAAAAATCAGTAAACTAACTCATTTAAATCAAAAGTACAAAAATACCCTTGAAAATTTTCAAAGTCTCGCCACTCAACACGCTTTACCTTTATGCAAAATCAAAACTTTATCTCTCTCTCTTTCTCTCTTGCATAGCAACACACACCAGCACCTCCATCTACTCTCTCTCTCTCTCTCTCTCAACTCCAAAGCTCGACAGCCACTACCTAGCATCGCCTCCGGAGATGGAGGCACCCTGCCGAACATCACCAGTTCCAACCAGACTTGCTTTTGTCTCGTCGAAAAATGCTCAAAATTGTCCCTCCTTCTCATCGTTTCCAACCCCCAAGGCCAGATGTTTTTCTCACCACTTCCAACACCTGACGTTGCAAGAGGGTCTTCTACTTCTTCTTCTTCTTTTTTTCTATTTTTTGTTTTCTGATTTTTTTTTTTCTTTTTACACAGGTGTATTTTGTTTTTGTTTTTGTTTTTTTCTAACTGACATATATATGTATATGTTTGATAAAATGCTTCAGTGAAGATGGCTGCACTAACAATTTTTTTTAATGTTTTTTTGGATAAGATTATAAGTGGTTAGAATGTTGGAGTTTCATAAGTAGAGAAATAAAGCTTTTTCTTTGTTTATTAGTTAAGTTGTTACACAATGGGTCCATTTGGATAGAACTTATTGCTGAAAATTGAAAACACTATAGCAAAATAATTTTTAAAGGGGTAAAAAACACTGTTCATTGGCCTAAAATCACTGTTCATGGCCAATGAACAGTAACAAACACGCGTTGAAAAAAAAAAACAAAACAAAACAAAACTTGGACGTGGACGTGGACGCACGTTTGGGCTATCCAAACGCCCTCAATCTGAACTACACATCTGTTTTATGGTGAATAGCCAAATGGTTGAATGCAAAAATATATATTTGATATCTCTTGAAGACCTTTTAATTTTTTTTGATGCGATGGCAAATAATCCAAACTGCACATCTATCTTATGGTGAACAGCTAGATGCAGCCTTCAAGCATTAATATCTTTGAGTCCACCATTTGTAATATTCTTTTGTCGCTACCTTATGTGATTTATTGGTCATTGCCTCAATAGTCTTTTTCATCTTCTAATTCTTGTTGGTAGATTGTTGCACTAATAATATAGTATCTTTTTTTTTTAACTATTACAAATCATTTCCAGGTTGTCCATTATTACCAATCTTTGTTTTTCTCTTCAAAAACTCTATGTTGAGTGTATGCGATGACCGGAGAGTTGACGAGCTAGAAGACTTGGGAGTTCGGCGATAGCAGCTGAGAGAGCTGGGCTTGCTGAAGACTTTAGAATGTGATGAGATTTTGGAGTTGTCATTTGCCGTCAGTCAGTCTCTTCTCCACACTTGTATTCACTCCCTTGTCAACCATAAAAATTACCCATCACCATCACCACCTTTCTCTTTCTTTCTTTTTTTCTTTTTGGGTTTGTTAATTCGATTCATGAGTAATGTTTGTCCACTAATTATAGTGTACCAACTGGGTTAGTATGTTTTTCTTGAATTCTAATACTTAATTGGGGTTTGATTCTTTTCTTTGATAAATTCACCACCAAGTTTGAAAATTTGGTGTTTATTTATACGGTTGAGTTGTTTTTATGCTGGACACATTCAATTGCCACAAAAAAAAGGGGAAGAAAAAAGAAGGGAAATTTGCTAAATTCATTGGTAGGATAGTTTACCTAGTTATCTCTGTTTGATTAACTGCACTAAATTCTGATGGTTATGCATGCTTGATTTAAGCCTTTTGTTTAATTAAAAAATAATAATTTTGAGTAACTTTTGTTTATTGTTTTTTTTTCCCTAATATTGTTCTTTTTTTTAGGGCCCTACAAAAAAAATTTGAAGTATAATGGATAGCTTTTTTGGATGGTATTTGAACAACATATTGCACAGCTAATGGACAGCACTTTGGATAATATTTTGGACAGCATATTGCACAATGGAGGAACATTTTGGACAGTATTTTTTATTTGAAAATATTTTAGACAGTGTAATTTGGACAATTGATTGCATAGCCAAACACTAATTCTAGTTGTCAATTTGGAAAATTTTTGTATCTAATGAAGTTGCTCAAACATGATAGATTTTGTGTATGTTTAAGTAACTTCTAGTTAAAAAATATTTATATGTATAAATGAAATTTTTTATGCAATAGTACAGTTTAGTCTTGTGGGGAATAAAGGGACCTGAGCAAGTATTTGGGTCTTAGGCTTTATTGACGAGTGATAGACCGTTATTGACTAAAAGCCTTTAAGATTGTAAGTCAACCCACAGGGCGAAAGTCCGAGGATAAGTCCGAGGATTCGTCTGAGGACTAATCTCCCCTCAGAAAGACCCGCGATGACCCTGGGGTTCACCAAGAAGATTATAGGCAGTGTTCCGGACAAACTATTGGTTAAGAGGAGGATCTAAATACCTTCTAGACGCAACGGTGTGAAAGAAATATCTCAGAAAAAAGGCTGCTACCTCCACATTAAAGACCCTACACCTACCTCCCTGGCCGCATTAATGGGGAAGTGACCTCTGAACAGTAGAATTGACCTTCTTGCCATTGTTTAAAGACTTCAGGAAGGTGGTGGAAAGGGGGGGAGAGGATCTGAGGGTAAGATTTGTGTGACACGTGGATAAAGAGGGAAGAATGAATAGTATTTAAGGGGGGAGGAGAGTAAAGAAAGAGCATCGGTCAGCTAGCTAGACAAGGACTAAGAACTGTAATCTTTGAAAGAGAAAGAAAGATAATACATAAATCGTCTTCGGCTTACATCTGAGGAGGTTCCTTCGTCATACTTGTTTATTGTTTGCAAATACTGTAACATTCTAGTCTGTTTATCAAGCTTCGAACACCATCAAACTAAATTTCAAATCCATACTCTACAAATTTTATTGTTTAAAGCTAATTGGTCACGTTTATTTTTGGGTCGAGACGCAATTATGCACTTACAAGTCTTATATCTAATTTCTATGTGTGCATGGTATGGATATTCAAGGTGAATGATAGTTATGCATGGTGGTGGAATTGCAATGCTAGATTCTTCAAAGACCATGAAAACTTTAAATCCATCTCCAAGACTTTTTGCAAACTGTTGAAAATTTTTCTCCAAGACTAGATTTAAGTATAATTTTAATCCATTTTGCTAATACGATACTCATCAAGGATATTCTCCGATCCCCTAATTTGACATTATTATTATCCAAAGTGACATTAAGTATATCAAAGAAGAACAATTTGCATATCTTTTAATTGACTCAAGTATAAATTTTAGATATTCATTACAATTCTTCATTTTCTTTCAAGGCTAGATAACAATAAAATGCACACCACAATTCCATGGATATAATAGTTTTGAAACTTGGAAATATGAAATACACAAAATTTTCTCAACTGCATACATTATAATTTATAACTTGATTGTTCAAAGTTCAAACACATACATTCACCAATCGCAAAACTTATCAAAATTGAACTCAAGACTCCTCAACATCAATTTCTTCCAAAGACCCATGTGTCTTGTAACAATTTCTTCCATTAACTCCACGTCAACCTCGTCATGATTACCATTTTCCTCTTCAAAAATCTATGGTATTGTCTCTTCCACACCCACAATATTTCTCAATGAGCTATATCCTACAACCAAACCATTTGAATGGTATTAAATTGTAATTACTCAATCCAAAAATAAAACATCCTAAGTAAATGCAAAACCAAAATTTGAAAGCAAGCAATTGTCCTAATGTAGATAGTAAACCCTATAATAGCAATTCATAATCCTCAATCCTGCACGTAACCCCATTAGCTAAAAATATATCTTAATTTGTATCAAGATACTTTGGTTACAACCTAACATAACATTAAGGGGTTAAGGTTCCAACAACTACAATTTAGTAGACAAAACAAAAAAATACTTTAACCAAAGGCCAAGAGTTGCAAATATGATATTCCAAAATTTCCAGCAATGTAATTCCACAGGTAAGGCTCAGATTTGAAGCATTGAACAATAAATATAATAAAAACTGAAATATATATATATATAGATATATATATATATATATATATATATATATATTTGAAATTTTATTTCCATATGAAACAACATAAACTCATAGTTACACCACATTTGAATAAATTCCTAAAGCACTTTGTCTTGAGCTAATTGGTATTTAACTTGAAAAATAAAGAGTTTAAACCACCATAACATTCAAGCGAGAAAAAAAATATCGACAAGAATTAAAAGATCAAAAAGACTATTGAGGCAATGACCAATAAATCACATAAGGCAACGAGAATGTTACAAATGGTGGACTCAAAGATGTGCTATTCACCATAAGATTGATGTGTAGTTCAGATTGTTTACGACCTCGTCAAACAAACAAAGGCCTTTAACATATATCAAATATATATTTTTGTAATCAGCCATTTGGCTATTCACCATAAAACAGATGTGTAGTTCATATTGTGTAACAACTTAACTAATAAACAAAGAAAAAGCTTTATTTCTCTACTTATGAAACTCCAACATACTAACCACTTATAATCTAATCCAAAAAAATATTAAAAAAAAAATCATTAGTGCAACCATCTTCACTAAAGCATTTAATCAAACATATACATGTATATGTCAGTTAAAAAAAAAAAACACATCTCTGTAAAAAGAAAAATTCAGAAAACAAAAGAAGAAGAAGAAGAAGAAGAAGAAGAAGAAGAAGACCTTCTTGCAATGTCAAGTGTTGGAAGCGGTGAGAAAACTTCTGGCGTTGGGGGTTGGAAACAATGAGAAGGAGAGACGATTTTGAGCATTTTCCGACTAGATAAAAGCAGGTCTGGTTGGAACTGGTGATTTTCGGCAGGGTGTCTCCATCTCCAAAGGCGATGCTAGGCAGTGGCTATCAAGCTTTGGAGTAGAGAGAGAGAGAGAGAGAGTAGATGGAGGTGTTGGTGTGTGTTGCTATGCAAGAGAGAAAGAGAGAGAGAGATAAAGTTTTGATTTTGCATAAAGGTAAAGCGTGTTGAGTGGCGGGACTTTGAAAATTTTCAAGGATATTTTTGTACTTTTGATTTAAATGAGCTAGTTTACTGATCTGTCATTTTTATACAGGTGTCGAATTTTTATTGGAGCATGAAACACCAACTGGATGCTGATTTGGAATTTCGGAGACATCATATACTTTCTCCACAACCTGGGCAGCTGAAGGTCTCACTAAGGAGACAAGAGGACCCACGAAGGGACAATGATGGCTAGCAATGGAGCAAGCTCGCAAAGCGGCTAGAGAAAGCTCGAGTGCAAGATAGTAAATAGTGCCAATTGTGAGCTGAGAAAGACAGAAGGTAGGATGAAATTGCAAATCTTGAGTTCAGGGTTAATTTTGCATACATATGGCAACAAGGTAGGATGAAATTGGATAAGGAGTGTCCCATCACCTCTTGGGGGGGGGGGGGGGGGGGGACAAGATATGCAAGGCAAGGGTGGGGCAAGTTGGGGTTAAGGTCGATTTAAGGGGTTTTTTTAATCCCCATTAATGAGGTTGGAAACAATGAGAAGGAGAGACGATTTTGAGCATTTTCCGACTAGATAAAAGCAGGTCTGGTTGGAACTGGTGATTTTCGGCAGGGTGTCTCCATCTCCAAAGGCGATGCTAGGCAGTGGCTATCAAGCTTTGGAGTAGAGAGAGAGAGAGAGAGAGAGTAGATGGAGGTGTTGGTGTGTGTTGCTATGCAAGAGAGAAAGAGAGAGAGAGATAAAGTTTTGATTTTGCATAAAGGTAAAGCGTGTTGAGTGGCGGGACTTTGAAAATTTTCAAGGATATTTTTGTACTTTTGATTTAAATGAGCTAGTTTACTGATCTGTCATTTTTATACAGGTGTCGAATTTTTATGGAGCATGAAACACCAACTGGATGCTGATTTGGAATTTCGGAGACATCATATACTTTCTCCACAACCTGGGCAGCTGAAGGTCTCACTAAGGAGACAAGAGGACCCACGAAGGGACAATGATGGCTAGCGATGGAGCAAGCTCACAAAGCGGCTAGAGAAAGCTCGAGTGAAAGATAGTAAATAGTGCTAATTGTGAGCTGAGAAAGACAGAAGGTAGGATGAAATTGCAAATCTTGAGTTCAGGGTTAATTTTGCATACATATGGCAACAAGGTAGGATGAAATTGGATAAGGAGTGTCCCATCACCTCTTGGGGGGGGGGGGGGGAGGGACAAGATATGCAAGGCAAGGGTGGGGCAAGTTGGGGTTAAGGTCGATTTAAGGGGTTTTTTTAATCCCCATTAATGAGGTTGGAAACAATGAGAAGGAGAGACGATTTTGAGCATTTTTTTACTAGATAAAAGCAGGTCTGGTTGGAACTGGTGATTTTCGGCGGGGTGTCTCCATCTTCGAAGGCGATGCTAGGCAGTGGCTATCAAGCTTTGGAGTAGAGAGAGAGAGAGAGTAGATGGAGGTGTTGGTGTGTGTTGCTATGCAAGAGAGAAAGAGAGAGAGATAAAGTTTTGATTTTGCATAAAGGTAAAGCGTGTTGAGTGGCGGGACTTTGAAAATTTTCAAGGATATTTTTGTACTTTTGATTTAAATGAGCTAGTTTACTGATCTGTCATTTTTATACAGGTGTCGAATTTTTATTGGAGCATGAAACACCAACTGGATGCTGATTTGGAATTTCGGAAACATCATATACTTTCTCCACAACCTGGGCAGCTGAAGGTCTCACTAAGGAGACAAGAGGACCCACGAAGGGACAATGATGGCTAGCGATGGAGCAAGCTCGCAAAGCGGCTAGAGAAAGCTCGAGTGCAAGATAGTAAATAGTGCCAATTGTGAGCTGAGAAAGACAGAAGGTAGGATGAAATTGCAAATCTTGAGTTCAGGGTTAATTTTGCATACATATGGCAACAAGGTAGGATGAAATTGGATAAGGAGTGTCCCATCACCTCTTGGGGGGGGGGGGGGAGGGACAAGATATGCAAGGCAAGGGTGGGGCAAGTTGGGGTTAAGGTCGATTTAAGGGGTTTTTTTAATCCCCATTAATGAGGTATAGATGAAAGTGAAAGGGGTAAGGGGTAGTCACGTGAGTGCCATATGAGAGAAAAAACAAGTGTTTAAACGGATGATAATATAATATATACATGAATTATAATATAGGATAAGTATTAAATTTAAATTATTTATTTTACATTTAAATAAAATAAAATAACTTTATGCAGTGCTAGATGCGCAAAACTCATCCACACCCATCACCTCTTTGGGATTGGGAAAACTCATTCGAGGCAAAACAAGACGATACCGGAAATTTTTGTCACCATTATTTTTGCTTTAAGTGAGGACTCATGTTATAATGTCATTGGTAAAATATTGAACAATGGATGACACACATACATAAACTTCATACAATATTAGTTAGTGGGTTACACACACATTTTAAACCCTTTATTACATAGATGGTTTCAAAATAAGCTATAGTTTCAAAAGTTTTGTTAAACCTAAAAGTTTAAAATTGTTACAACTACCACCACGTAAGCTATATTTTGAAAAGTTTTATTAAACCTAAAAGCTTAAAATTGTTACAAGTACCACCATGTACCTTTGGCGTGATGGTTATTCTATAAGTACAAAATTCTTGTGTGTAGGGAGGGGTAAGGGTCGATGTTTTAGTTCCAAAAAAGAGTTACACACACATTTACACTTAGTTTAAGCTAAAATAGAATTCATGTCTGTTAGAAACTCATGGATAGAACTTACCCTTGCAAATGAGCTTGCAAAGGAAGGGTACCAAAGAATTTATAAATACATGGTTAAGTTTACACTTAATCCATGAGGACACTAAGATCATAACACTATATTGTATTTTTTTTTAAAATTATTACAAGTTAAACTTTATAGGTTTACCAATTTAAAATTGAATCATGGACTTTTAACATTGTAATAATTTAAACCCTAAGCATTTCGGTTTTGATTTCAGGGCCTATATTGGTACAATTTAAAAAAATACTAGTTCACTTTTAAATTAAAGAAATTATAGGGTTTATTTCGTAATAGCCTTAATAATTGAAATTAATTTGAAAATTTTGAAACTGTGTAATTTAATTTGCAACTACCTATAGTGTACAAGGCTTTAAAAGTAATTTACCAATTTTGTTTAGATCCCCCCACCCCACCCCACCCCACCTCGAAATGATGGGGTATAACTTTGCATATCATTTTGTTAGGGTCTCAAAAGGCATGTTTTTGTCGTATCTCTTTGCGATTGTAACTTATTTTATATTTATTGAAACTTAGTAATAAAGTTTTATTCATAGTGTAGTAGAAAAAAGTATCATATTTTAGCCAATCAATGCCAAAACTCATCTATATTAATTAGTCCATATATGGGTAAAATATAATAGTTGTTATAGTTATTTTGACATTTGTTAGCTAAAATTTGGTTATTCTTCTATTATAAAAGCATTGATGCAAGTACTCTAAGCTTGAAAATTCCTTCTTCTAACTTTTGTTTGGTTTAATTGCTTGTTGCTTGTGGTGGCTTAACTATTAGCCCTTAATAAGGAGTGTGTTCCTTGTTAAAAAGTAATGTTACAATCACGAACTATTTATAACATTTTTTACAAATTGTTGATATGACCAATTTTTTATTAGTTTTCATATAGGCTTACCATTAACATTACTCCCTTGCGAAAACATTAAAAATTCTAAGACCACATAAAATGCTACAACTTGTGCCACTACTGCCTATGTAGGAGACTATAAGTAGTGAAAAAAAGTGAAAGTAACAAATAACCAATTATAGTTTGACATGTAGGATAATTGTGGTAAAAGTGGTACTTAATATAATTACTACTAAAACATAGAGCTTAACTTAAAAAAAAAAGGAAAAAAAAAAGAAGAAAGAATGAAAAGAATCTATTGCAGCTTATTTTATGACAAAAAAGCGATACAATAAATAACTGCTCCTAGTTTTAGGTTTTTTTTTGTTGTTGTTGGAACCGATTACCGAGAATCACTGAATCAAAACCCCAACAACCATTCTTTAATGCACTTTAAAAAGAATCGATAAGCACTCTTACATATCACCTCGTATAGAAAATAACCACACGTACGTATCACTGATAAGTCGGTGTGTAATAAAAACTGAAACCCTGCAAAAAAATGCATCGAATAAAGTGTAATAGAGATAGAGAGAGAAAACTGAGAAAAGAAAAGAAAAGAAAGAACAAGTCGTATCTTTTTCTGTTTCTCTGTCTATAAATACAAATCTTAAATTTTCGCTAAGCAGCTTTTTCATTCTTAAACTCACAAAAACAAACACACACACACTGTTCTCGTTGAAACGACACACAATCAAAAGTAGTATGGAAAAAACACAAACCCTAGAAACCAGTCTCAACAAGTACGACCGTTTTTCCAACGTAAATTAAAAACCCCTAAAAGAAAAACGCCGTCGTTTTTTTTTTTCTTCTCTCTCAAATTCACAAACCCTAGCACTCAAATCTTGAATCTTTTTTTTTTCGCATCAGAGATGACATCTTTAAGCAGAGAATTGGTGTTTCTGATTCTTCAGTTTCTCGAGGAAGAGAAATTCAAGGAGACTGTTCACAAGTAAGCTACTTTTTTGTTTTCGTTTTTGTTTTGTTAAATTTTTTGGTTTTTTTTTTTTTTTTTTTTTTTGGTTTCTGGGTTTTATGTGTTTTTGTTTTTTTTGATGTGGGTTTTGAAAACGGCATGTCGTTTTTTGTTGCTGTTGTTGTTGTTGTTGTTGTTGTTGTGGGTAGGCTGGAGCAGGAGTCGGGGTTCTTATTCAACATGAAGTACTTTGAAGAGAAAGCTTTGGCTGGTGAGTGGGATGAGGTGGAGAAGTACCTCTCTGGATTTACCAAAGTCGATGATAATCGATACTCCATGAAGATTTTCTTCGAGATTAGAAAGCAAAAGTATCTTGAAGCTCTTGACAGGTACTTTACTTTTTTTTCTTGTATGTGTGTACGTTTGTTTATGTTTAATTGTTTACTATATTATGTTGTGCTATGTATTTTTTTGGGCTTTTTTGTTTGTTTGTTTTGAGAATTAAATCATAAGAATGTGTTCAGGAATGACAGAGCGAAGGCTGTAGAGATATTGGTGAAGGATTTGAAAGTTTTTTCTACATTTAATGAAGAACTGTACAAAGAAATCACTCAGCTTTTGACTCTTGAGAACTTCAGGTATTTGAATAATTTTAGATCTTGTATTACAAAGGGTAGATTTCATGGTTTTTAATTAAGGGGGAAAAGAAAGAAAGAAAGGAAATTGAGAAGTATCTTAATCGGGGTTTTGGTTAATGCAGGGAAAATGAGCAGTTATCCAAGTATGGTGATACTAAGTCGGCTCGAAGCATAATGTTGGTAGAGCTTAAAAAACTTATAGAATCAAATCCTCTGTTTCGAGAGAAGCTCGTTTTTCCTACTTTGAAGGCATCCCGCTTGCGTACTCTAATCAATCAAAGGTGATTTTACTTTTTCTATGCCCACAATAATGAATTTTATCTATCTATCTATCTAGAGAGAGAGATGGGCGAATAAATTGGTGTACGTCTATCTATCTGTCTACACACGTATCTATGTATGTATTTATACATGTTTGTGTATAATAGTAGTGTTTTGCGGCGTTGAGTCTGATTAATGTATTTTTGGGTCCTGAAGTGTTCAGTTATGGTTTATGCAGCTTAAACTGGCAGCATCAGCTGTGTAAGAACCCAAGGCCAAATCCTGACATCAAGACCTTGTTCACGGACCACGCATGTTCTCCACAGAATGGGGCCCGTGCACCTACTCCAGTTACTCTTCCAGTTGCAGCCATTGCAAAGCCTTCAACTTATGTTCCTCTTGGAGTACATGGGGTACGAATATGATCATAGCTTTCCAAATGGTTTTAAATTATCAATTTTAATGACTTCTGTAATCTGGTTCCAACCATAGGATGCCTTTTGTCTTGTTATATATGTGTAGGCTTTTCCACCAGCTGCAGCGTCTGCCAATGCTAGTGCTTTAGCAGGATGGATGGCAAATGCCAATCCCCCCTCATCTGTTCAATCTGCTAATGTTGCTGCTTCATCATTATCTGTTCCATCCAATCAAGGTTAGGTCTTAACTATCATTGGAGCTACTACTGTAGCACTTGCAAATATGCTGATAATTATGACACTGGTTCACCAAGATTCATCTAATTCTTAATTATACTTGTCTCCATGTTTTTAAAATTTGGGACACGATGTCAATTTTTGATGAAGTTTCTACTTATTTGGATCTCCCTCCAACTCCTCTGCCTTTTGAGTTGGGGTGGATTGGCTATTTGGGTTCTTGGTCATCTTTATTTTTGTCCAGCACTTGATACAAACAGAGCTGCAGCTGTTGAAATGACTGGGCATCTTTTTTTGGATGATCAGACAACAGAACCTAGTTCTAGTTCTTTGCATTTCTTCATTGGAATTTCTTACCTCTTTTTTTTTTTCCTCTTGACAGTTTCTGTTTTGAAGCATCCAAGACCATCTTCAACTCCTCTTGGAATGATAGATTATCAAAACTCTGATCATGAACAACTAATCAAACGCCTGCGGACTGCACAATCTGTTGATGATGTATTGTGATAAGTGGCTTGAATTTGTTTATATGCAGTTCTGGATTCTTTTATGGGTTTTGCGGTTGTGTTTCTAAATGTTCTCATTACGTCTAATGACAAGGTCTTTAATTTGTGCATTCAGGTCACGTATCCTGCTCCTCCCCAACATGTTTCCTGGTCACTTGATGACCTACCAAGAACCGTTGCTTGCACCATCCATCAGGGGTCGTCTGTGACAAGCATGGATTTTCACCCTTCTCATCAGACATTACTTGCTGGTAAGATAAATGTTAACCACCATTTATCAAAAACATAAATGTTAGCAGTACAGAAAATTTGTTTGTCAAGTTAATATAAATTTGGAGTCCTGTTTGTATCATTTAGTTTTGATGTAGGTTCAATCCCCTATCTGACTTGTAGATATGTTTTGAGTAGTTGGTTGCAGCAATGGTGAAATTGCGCTATGGGATGTTGGACTGCGAGAAAAACTGGTATCAAAGGCATTCAAGATATGTGATTACAATGCTTGTTCTCCGCATTGTCAGGTCTATATCTCATCCTTGAATCAATAAGTTTAAACTCTGATTCTTGATTTCCTTTATTTAGCACGTGGTTTGTGAGTGCCTAAACATCACCTTTTTTTTTATATAATCTTTTTCAAGTTCTGATCTTAAGGAAGGCCAGACCATATATATTATAACAGGCTAATACTTTTTCCACCATGACTAGGATAAATTTGTCTTAATTTTTGGCTAATACTATTTTTAAATGCATGCTTAAAAATACCGCTAGTACATTTTCTGGTGCTAGTTATGTTGTAACTGTTGCTTCTGTTGCAAGTATTCTGAGCCTCAGTATAACCATTGCTGCTGCTGTTTCAAGCCTTCACTATTATCTCTGCTGCTATTTTGAATTCAAACTATATATAAAAATTATTGGGTAGTCGACTTAAGTCTAATTTTTCTCAAAATAGGTGCTCAATGAGGCTTGAACTTTGGCCCCCATTTTTCTTATATATATATATATATATATATATTTGAAAGAGGGGAGGGGCAATCACAACTATTTTAGCCATCGCCTCATCTACTGCTTAATCAACTAAGAGAAATCGAGATGATTTAAGTGCCACTTTTCCCTTAGTTTTCCACCATATACAACTTGTTTCCCCTTCTCTCCCAATCTTTGTCCATTGAGAACTTTTTTTGGGTTTTTTGGGAACTTACAACATTAGTTTGGCTGTCTCATAGGGTATGTATTATTATTTTTGGAAGGTATCTGAAATGAACAAAGCCTGTTTTAGAACTTTCAGGTTGAAATTACCTGAATCCTTTCCTCTCATGATCTGTTCATACAGCTTATGTGGATTTTTTATTCTTCTTATTCTTCTTGAGTAGCCTTTCTCTCTTGGCAACCACTAGTTCTGACACTACCACTAGTACTACCATATAAATATTACTCAATGAATGTTGTTCCAAACTTGAGGAGGTTGTTTAGATCATTTGTTTCATTTGATGTTTCTGCTTGTCAAATCTTAAATTTTACCCAAGGAATTTGAATCAATTCCATGATGGATGTTTGTAATTGAGATTTCCTTACAGGCTGCCTTTGTCAGAGATTCATCAATATCTGTCAGCCGTGTTTCATGGAGTCCCGATGGAAATTTGATTGGTATGTCCAGTGATAAATATTGCATCAATTGGGTGCATATTTATGCTTCTCTAAAGTGCTTCTATTGTTGTTGCAGGGGTTGCATTTACAAAACATTTGGTACATTTGTTTGCTTACCAGGGGCCTAATGATCTACGCCAGCATTTGGAGGCATGTTTCAATTCGTTTTTTGATATTTATCTAACTACATTATTTGCAATGGCAGACTGATGTTTGCACTCTGCTTTCTTGCAGATTGATGCTCATTCTGGTAGTGTAAATGATTTAGCATTCTCACACCCAAATAAGCAATTATGTGTTGTAACCTGTGGAAATGATAAGTTAGTCAAGGTAAGGCAAGAAAAAACAGTTAGTGAATTTCTTTTTGTTAATCTTGATGAGTTTTTCCTTTTTTCTGAAATTGTAAGAAATTTAACAGGTATGGGATTTGGCTGGAAGAATTCTTTTTTGCTTTGAAGGTCATGAAGCACCTGTTTATTCTATTTGTCCTCACCACAAGGAAAATATTCAGGTAAGACACATCATCTGTCAATGTTTGGATAGAAATTACTATATCATTCAAAGAATAAGAGAGCATTTTTAAGCGATGAGCTTAATTTTTTCTTCTATTTAATATTAAATTTTACTGCAATACTAGTGATTGGTTGAGGAAATACTGGTGGTGCGTTGATATTGCTTTAGAATCCATAATTTTAGAAGCCAACTTTGTTACAACAACCTAAAGTGAACTCCGGGGTACAGCATGAAAGATAATGGAATAAAAGTGTTGTAATTTTGATTTTGATCCGTGTCTTGAATTCTGTCTATATTATTAATAGAACTTAAAGCAAGACTGAGAAAATAATTTTCTGCTCAAATTTGAAGTTTGATGTGCCCTTCTCATGTCATTGTCTCTATCCAAATCTTTGCAGTTTATATTTTCAACAGCTGTTGATGGGAAAATTAAGGCTTGGTTGTACGACAATGTGGGCTCAAGAGTTGACTATGATGCTCCGGGACGGTGGTGCACCAGAATGCTCTACAGTGCTGATGGAAGCAGGTAAGTAAATAAAGAGCAACATTAATAAGTTATCCTGTTTTATTTGTGTGTTTATCGTAACTGGTATATGAATTATATCTATCCTCTCTCAAATCTCAGATTGTTCTCTTGTGGGACGAGTAAAGATGGGGACTCTTTCCTAGTTGAATGGAATGAGAGTGAAGGAGCAATAAAGAGGACATATACTGGGTTTAGAAAGAAGTCTACTGGTGTTGTGCAATTTGACACAACACGAAATCACTTTTTGGCTGCTGGTGAAGATAACCAGATAAAGTTTTGGGATATGGACAGTAATAATGTTATCACTAGTATAGATGCTGATGGCGGGCTTCCTGTGAGTTTCGTAGATAGTTTTCATTTGAAGATACATTTAGTTTGAAGTCCACTTTTTGACATTGTTGTTGGGATACATGCAGGGTCTTCCTTGCTTGAAATTCAATAAGGAGGGAAATCTGCTTGTTGTTACTACGGCAGACAATGGGTTCAAGATTCTTGCAAATGCAGATGGTATCAGAACCTTGAGAGCAATTGAAGCTCGATCTTATGAAGCATCCAGAGCACCTACTGAGATGAAGGTCATTATCTTCCACCCCCCCCCCCCCCCACCCCCCAAAGAAATAAAATTGCTTTGATGTATATTTGGTCAGAACTTGGTTTGTTGTATGTTCATGGATCAGGTATTTAGTTCTGCAATGGTTGGAAACATCAATCCGGTCATTACTAAAGTGGAATGCGTAGACAGAAGCTCTCCTGCCAGGCCTACTCCCATCCTTGTATGCTATATTAATGACTTACGTCAATGATTGGGATTCTCTTCTGAAATATTAATTAATGATAACAATGACTGAATGACTATTGATTGGCTGGAATGAGCTCAAAATATTCAATGTAGTATTTTTTACAGGGGAGGAGATGCCATTTGGTCCAAAGACCAAATCTACAGCCATTGCCTTTTAGTGAAGTGATGTGATAGCCATAGTTGAAAGTTGCCAGTTTAATTAAGTAGTCTTCTAGGATTTTGAATAATTTGTTGTATTTGCATTAAATCTGATCATTGTTTGTTGTAGAATGGAGTAGATCCGATCAGTAGAAGCGTAGAAAGGCAAAAAAGTTTAGATGATGTATCTGATAAAACCAAAGCTTGGGAGCTTGTTGAAATTGTTGAACCTGTTCAGTGTCGAGCAGTTACCATGCCAGATAGTACAGATCCTGATAACAAGGTTAGTTATTCTTTTATTTCTAACTTTTATATTGATTTTAATTTCATATCTTGATATAATAGATCTCATGCTATGAAGTTTGTAATTTAAAAAAGGCCTATTTGTTTTTAGGTTGCTCGACTTCTTTATACAAATTCTGGTTTTGGCATTCTTGCACTTGGTTTTAATGGAGTCCAGAAGCTATGGAAGTGGAGCCGTAATGAACAAAACCCAAGTGGAAAGGTGATGGACATATGCTTACAAATATCTAAACATAGATGTAAATGTAAATGATGCATGATTGCATATATTTTCCTGTTAAGCTGTGAAAGGAACACTGTACGTTTATATATGTATTATATGATTATATTTGCATAATTTATGCAGTATACTTATGGCAAATTACCATGAAAATCTTTCTGACTCTTTGGATTTGTAGGCCACTGCCAGCATTGTTCCACAACATTGGCTACCAAACACCGGTCTTGTTATGACTAATGATGTCCCAGAGAATTATGAAGAGGCAGTTCCGTGCATAGCACTCTCAAAGAATGATTCCTATGTAATGTCTGCCTGTGGGGGAAAAGTTTCACTGTTCAATATGATGACTTTTAAGGTAAATTAATTGTAATATGACACAATTATGCATGTAATACTATGATCTTTTGTGCGATCTGTAGGTGTTGTGGATTTTGTTAGCATTAACTCAGTATTTATTTGGGTTGGAACTTGAAATTATGTTGATTTGCAGGTAATGACTACTTTTATGGCACCTCCACCAGCCTCAACCTTCCTTGCTTTTCATCCTCAAGATAATAACATCTTAGCAATTGGTATGGAAGACTCGACCATTCACATATACAATGTTAGGGTGGATGAGGTAATTAATTTAAGCATCATCTTATTTCTCATGTCGTGGATCTGAACTGCTGTGTTGATCATCAGTTACAAGTTGACTGCTCTTCCTGTTAGGTCAAAACAAAATTGAAAGGTCACCAGAAGCGTATTACTGGTTTAGCTTTTTCCTCCAACCTTAATGTCCTGGTTTCAACAGGTGCTGATGCTCAGGTATGTTGCACTGTGATTCTTCTGTTTTATTCCGTTTTTATCATTTTTACTTTTGTTGTTTATGATTTTTGTTGCTTGCAAATGGGGGTGAGGTTTGATGTGTCTTGAAACAATAAGACCAAGCTGTGTAGATCAATAAATGTCTGTTTGTGCTTAGAGACATGGTTCTTTTTCTTCTAACTTTCTTTTGTCCTGGATATATCTTGATATTTTTAGACTAATCTGATTATCAATACATTCTCTGAGACATCTAAGATTTAGACTGTTCAAATATTTCTTGCATCTCCATGCGCTTATCTCAGTGCAAGTCTTTGGATGTATTTGGATACCGCTTATTTTGTTGAAAACTAAAAACTTTTGATGAAAAAATAATTTCTGTTACTGTTTACGCTGAAAATACTGTGCATTGTCTTAATGCACTGTTCATGACCCATGAACAGTGCAAGAAGTGCTGGTAAAAAAAAAAAAAAAAAAAAAAAATTGCAAAATGCAAAATGCTGTGGTGTAGACACAATCCAAACGGAACCTTTAAAGAATATTTTTTTTCTTATTTCTTTTCTAAAGATCTTGCTGGTATGAAAATAAATTTCACCAGTGGTTCTTATGCCTTTTGATATGTTCCACCCCTTTTATTGTTGGTACTATTTCAATGAATTATTTTTTGCAGATTTGCTTTTGGTACACTGAATCTTGGGAGAAGAGGAAATCAATTACAATTCAACTACCTGCTGGAAGGGTGCCTGTTGGTGACACTCGTGTGCAGTTCCACTCTGATCAAGTCCGCATGTTGGTGTGCCATGAGACTCAGCTAGCAGTCTATGATGCTTCCAAAATGGAACGAATTCGGCAGGTAAAAGCTGTCATTTAGAATAACAATCTATTTTTACGGGTGATTGGGCAATGAACTCACTAAAATGATTTTTTTACTGCAGTGGGTACCACAAGATGTATTATCTGCACCCATATCGTGTGCCACATATTCCTGCAACAGCCAACTAGTTTATGCTTCTTTTGCTGATGGTAACATTGGAGTATTTGATGCTGATAATCTGAGATTAAGATGTCGTATTGCCCCATCCGCATACCTATCCCAGGCATCGTCCAACAGGTATTATTATACATTTAAATGTCTCTGCTCATGCAACATGTGTGTTTGTGAAAAAAAAAAAAAAAAAAAAGTCGGCTGTTGGCGACAGTGAATAGTATTCTCATATCTGAACTTGACAATTCATAGTTTGAAATCAATATTGGTGTTTAATACTAATGGTTTTTTTTTTTTTTTTTTAAAACTCTGTAACAGCCAAACTCTATTCCCGCTAGTTGTTACTGCACACCCACAGGAGCCAAATCAATTGGCTGTTGGGATGACAGATGGATCTGTTAAAGTTATAGAGCCCTCAGAATCAGAGGGGAAGTGGGGAGTCGCAGTGCCTGTTGATAATGGAATGCAGAATGGCAGGACAGCTTCACCTTCCATCGCCAACAATCCTGCTCCAGAGCAGCTTCAAAGATGAAAAACATGTGCATTACAAAATCTTAATTGATAGCTTATTCGTGTATAATAGATGACTAGTACTTTGGCTTTTCATAGATGCCTCACCAAATGCGTGAGCATAGGAAAATGGATTACAGCTAGTTAAATTTGTGAATATTAGATATTATTCTCTGACAGTAGTGACATTTATTAATTTCTTGAAAGGTTTAGTTAATTCTCTGCTTCTTCTATTTGATTTAGAAATTTGCTTTTGTTGGTTGTGTATCTTTGGGAGATCGGAATACCTAAACACTCAAATTGCATTTAGTGTATTTTACCTCTTTAGGGAATTAATACTCAATGTACAATGGCTGATTTACTGTACTTCAGATTCATGGATGCTAGGTTGTCAGGGCTTGGATTGTGTTAGATTTAATTGATAGGAAATTTAAATGTCTTTTTCAAATAAATTTTTTTTTAGATAAGTCTTTCTTCCTATCTTTCTCAGTAGTGGGCTAAATTTTTATAGACACCAGTATTGATAGCCAGGGTCTCTTACAAAATTCAGAGGGCGAAGAGTATCTCATAGGCTGAAATTTTTTGTTTATATCAGAAACCAAAAGGTTCTTCCAAATTCTTGAGGATCCCATATGTGAGTCTAAACAAACCTCAAGAGGGGGCACATTTGGCTGGAGATCACGCCTTATTAGGTGGAGGTCACTAGTTCGAATTTTCTCCTTCCCTTGACCAAAAAACCTACTTATAAAAGAAGCCTAAATAGTATGGGGTTTACATTTTGATAACCTCTCACATATTTGTCATCCATAACTTAATGTTACAAAATATGATCTCAGGATTGGTGAAAGAAGTTAAGATTGGAGGGCAGCGAAGTTGGAATGGTAGTGGTATTTAGGATTCAAGTCTTAAGTGAACCCAGAATGGAGTTACTAGCTAGTTTGCTGTAAAAGGACTGTGTGTGGTAAAAGGACTGTGTTTGGTGAGAGGTTAGAGCATTTATTTTTTCGGTTAAGATTGTTGAAAGCATTTCTTTTCGGTTAGAGTGGTTAAAGCTACCTAAATTTATTCCATGCATAGAATGGTTAATATTCTAAAGAACAATATCTACTGCAGTTGTCATCAACTTTCCTTCGAATCCAATATGAGTTGTAATTATAGCATGTCCTTGTGTGCCCGAGAAAAAGGTGTAAAAGGCATGCAGTTAAAAGGACAAGTTGTCTGAGCGTTCCACCAAACAACCCCACTGTAGATGTCATAAATAGTATCTTTCTAGTTTATGGTCCTTTTTGCTGACACCTATGGCTACACCTATATGGATCTTATCATGTGAAGAGGGTTCACAAGTTCACTGTTCACTGTTCACTATCCTCATATCCAACATCATATACAGGAAAAAAAAAAATAGTAATGATGATGGTTTTGCAGCGAAAATGAAAATGACTTCTGGATGTAACGAATAAAGTTAACTATGCAACGTTTTTCTTAGTCTTTTCTTATAATCATTGACGTGGCTTGTTGTGATTAGCAACATTTTTTAAAATTGGTCTATCATTGATATCATTTTTATTATGTACTAATCACAACAAATCAGTAAAAAAAAGTTGGGAAAAAATATTCTGTCTCTTCTCTCTTGATTTGTTGAAAAGTAATTCGACAAGAAGAAAACATATACATAACGTAGATGCAATCCAAGAGTCCAAATATGGTAATATTTTGGACGAGTTCAGTTTCAGGTTGGACAACAATGTTCTATTTAGCTGAAGCATGGGCTGGCAAAAGCCAGTACCTTTTAACCTGTGGTCCTGTACACTGTTTTATTAAAGTAAATTGCAAAATGAATAGTACCTTGTGATCAATTAAAGTAATGCCAAACCCAATTATTTGGGTGAAGTAGAACATATTCTTTCCCTATCAATGTCCATTCTTTCAATCTTCACCCGAAACTGCTTTTCCAGTTCCATGAATTGTGATTTTTAAGAAAACAGAAGGTGTCCACATGTTGGGGATGTAGGTCTTTAACTTCACTAGAAAACGTTTGGCTAGGGGGGTCCTTCAAAGTTTGATAATGGCTAACAATTAGGAGATAGCATGTGGTCTTGGCTAAGGAAAACGATAACACAAACAAAAGCTGGATTGCAGGGCTCATTTCTTGGTTTTTGCTTCACCAATGCCTTGCACATGCCTATTCCTATTTAAGTCAATAGTCAAATGCTATGTAGGTATACGAGGTATTTGGTGCAACTTATATATATAGGACGTGTATATATATATATATTCTTTGACTGTAGAAATGACCCTCTTTATCTTTCCTACACCATGTTAGTATAATCTACTAGACTCTTAGATCTGCAACATTGTATGTTTATGTGTTGGACTAAGCAGATGGTACATATTTATATTCCTCATATAAATCCTTAATTTTTATGTAAAAGAAAATAGAAAACACGCATGGTTAATGTACTCTAATTCGGTTAAAAGTGTATCATGTTTAATTCCTTTCAAAGTCATCTATGTCAGGAATGAGACAGTAATAGAGATATACATGATGGTATACATTTTTTTTATAAATGTACGGTAGGATTTGAAACTTATGAAATGTATGTTATTTGATGTTCACTTTTTATCATTAAATTAATACATCAATAGTATCTATTTCAGCTAACTGGAATCAATGAACGTGTTGTTGATGAACTTAATTTTGACCTAAATGTTGGATCACTTAAACGTCAAGTCATAAAACTAGACTACTACACCAAGGAAAGTATAATGTGACAGCTCATGTTTACATTGTTTACATCTAGCTTTTGCTATGGCTTTTCTATAGAACCTTTGATAATTTGCGGTTGCATTCAAAAGCTCAAGTCAAGATTATCCTTCTTAAGGTAGGTTTGGTTTGGGGGCTGGTTAATTATGTGCTAAGCCATTCACACTGAGGTGACAATGACATTCAAGCCAATGTCTTAAGTACTGCCATGCATGTACAAACATTGTTTTCAGCTTTTGGTTATTCAGAAAAAGGGAGCGAATCAGTGAACGGGTTATATAAAATTCAGATGTGGAAAGCTAGAAACTTCAACGTTTTTAATTGTTTTTATTTATTTATTTTTATAATCACTGCGAACTAAAATATAATCAAATAATTCATAAAAATTTGGTAAAACTTTGTGCTTCCAAAAGGTGCTTCATGTTACATTTTATCTATGGTGGGGTAGTACAAAAAGGTGGTATAGAGATTTCCAAGAAGCAAATTCAAGACTCTTCTTCACAACCTTCATTTATGAAAATAATTTACCTTAATATTCAAATATTATTTATTTATTTTTATAAGAAGATAGTAAAATGGGAGAGATAAGGTTCGAATCACAAACATAAGACATTACAAATGATATTATTACTGTTAAGCTATCACTTAAATCTTAATATTTTTCTTCTTATATTATGTGTGGTTGTAATAAGTTATTAATATTTGTGACATTCAAGTTCAAAATATAGGATGTTTCTTAAAAAAAAATTCAAATATAGGAATTAAAAATATTTTATTTTATTTTATAGAAAACATATCTTGAGGCAACTATGGTATATAAGCTCAAATTATTTATATTATTATTAATTGCATACCATTTTAAGCCATGCATGTGGTGTTACCCTAAAATGTTTTGTACTTAAATTTTACCTTAATTAAAATTTTCATTTACATAAAAAGAAAATGACATAATTTTGCTCCAAACATACTTTACATGGCAGCTCGATCAATAGGTGGACTTTTAGTCACACGAATCCTCCATTATTTTTAATAAATACAATCAATTTCAATCTATGGTGTTTGTTTTATAATTATTTCATTTTTACAATCAAATTAAAGATACTAATTGATTTTTAATATAGGTGAGATTCAAACTCAGGTCCTTATTCAACGACAAAAGACTTCACAAATCCTATAAAAAAAAAAGACTTCACCAATTGAGAGTCACATGCCTTATTAAATGGTCATGTGATTCAATATGTGATTTAATACATATAAATGATCTATTAAACTTAATTTAGAGAAAAATTTCAAAAAAATAAATTAGTTGCTACTGTTTAGTCTCAAGTCTTAGCACAGAATACCTTGACCCCCCTAAAAAAAGACATTTTATTTATAAAAAAAAATACATAATTTAATAAATTAATTATTAAGAAAAGTTTTAAAAAATGCTTTTTTTTTTTTTAAAGAAAGTTAAAAAATTCTCTAAGAACGTTAGTTTAGAAAATATTTTAGAAACTTTTTAGGGGAAAGAAATTTTTTTTTTGACATTTTTTATATATTTCCCATAAAGATGGTGTTGGACAAAACTTAAGTATATTACTTTAGGTGATGTTTCTTAAGTCTCTCTCTTAAGATTCAAACATATGACTATTTAATTAAAAAAAAATACACTTTTATTTTATGAGAAAAAATTCACATGACAAAATTTTAAAAGAAAACTTAAAGAACAGTATCTAATTAACGTACTTAAGTCTTACTTTAAACTTTTTATATAATAATTTATTGACAAATGCTCCAAAAACAGCCACTAATCGAGCTTTTAATTATTTAAATATATAAGCATAAAGTAGAAGATTATTTTCCATTTCTTCGTAGACCTTATAAGTGGAAAGATTAAAATTCTCAGAAACAGCATTAAATGAGCAGTAATTACATGGAGAAGAGAAATTTTTAATCTTTCTTCTCCTTTATAAAATTACAGTCTTTCTTCCCAAAAAAATAAAAGTGTATAATTGAGATTTCATCACGGGTCTTTCACGCTTTCCCCACTTTTATTCAGTGAATCTAGCCGTTGATTGGTCCAACCCTGCAAAGAAAAATTGTACAACATAAACCTCAAAAGTCCAATGCATAGAATAAAAAATTAAAAACTTTTTTTTTGAGAAAAAAAAAAAAAAAAAACTTGACTTGTCACACAGTACTTGGACTATTTTAAAATAAATAATTTTTTCTTTTTTTTGTTGCTGTGTGTATACAAATGTTCATATGTTGTGTTATGTTCTGTCAAGTGATTGAGGCCAGGCTAGCACATTTGCCATGATTGAAGGTGGGTCCCACCCCCTCCCATCTGTTCTGTCATCCCACATGCTGTCTCAATACCCCATGCACTCCACTTATTTTTATTCCCTTTCCTCCCCATCACCTACAGTTTCACACACTCTTTCATACCACCTCACTATTCTGCTACGCGTCCAAATGGGTATGCATCTAAACAGAACACAAACCAGCACTGCTTGACAAGTGTCACCAACACTCTATAATTCATGTAACGGACACCGTAAAATGCTTCTTTAAACAATTGTCTTATATCAAATTTTTTATTAGTTTTATAGGGTGTGGAGTTAATAGAGTTAACTTTTAAGTTTTACTTATCAATTTAACAATATTTTCAGTTCATTTCATCCATTTATGCTAATTTATTATTATTTTTTTTTTATCATTGTGAAAAAAAGATTTAGTGCAATGTCTATAAGTAGGGTACAAAAGTTTGTGCAAGTAGAGGTGAGTGTATCAAATGCTTCCTCTCATTTTTGTCCTTGTAGTAGTGAATTCTTAACATATATGTAAGAAAGCAAGTACAGTATTCCAAATTTCCAACACAGTCACTGGAATTTTGAGTCCCTCTTTTTTTTTTTTCTTTTTTTTTTTCCTCTCTCACTAATTGAGGGCCGTTTCAAACAATATTGTCGGCTAGAGACGTTATTAATCATATTGAAGCAGAGAGTAATTACCAATTAGTGGCAATAAATATTATTATTATATTCCATTTGCACTTTGCTGAGCTTGATTTTTGCTTGTATGCATGGAAAGCTGTCATTTTTATCTACTACTATTGTTTTCCTTGCCATATATAAAGCATTGATTTTTAGTGTCTTTTACATAATTAATGCTTATAATAAGCACCCACCCATACTTACAGAGAGCTCCCCTGTTTTTGTGGGTGCTTCCTCTTCTTGTTCTACTTCGTTTCTCTACTGTTTCTCTGCTGCAGTTTGTTCTTTGTTGCTGTTTGGACTTCAGAAACTGTTCTTGTCTCTTTGGTCACTGCTTCTGAGGCTTTTGTCCCATGAAGATGCTAGTAAGTACGTTTCTTTTTTCTTTTTATTTTTCTGGTTTTGTCATATTTTTGCCCCTTTTTTTATTTTTAATTGTTGTCTTTTTTCCAAATCTAGAATTTCAGAACTTGATTGTTTGTGTTTGATTTTAATTGCTGTTTTTTTTTTTTGTTCAAGTTTATTTTTTGGTTGGTGGGTGTTGAAGATATTTGCTATCATCAATGGTTTTGAGAGGTGGTGGGATTTAGTGCTAATCACTTTTGTATTCTTTCTATGCGGATTAATGTCTTTGGTTTTGTTCTAATATTGATCTTTGAGAATGATTATATTTTATATACTGATTACATGATGTAATCAAATTGGTCATGGACTTGCAGACTTATGTATTAGTTTTTTTTCAAGTCGAAGTGTAAATTTGCTCATTTGCCTGCTGATTGAATTTCTCAAAGTATCAACTTGCTCCAAAGTCGTCCACTTTATGAGTTTTTTTCAGTTTAGAAATGCACATTACATTTGTATGCCATCATGACAATACAATGGGCACATATTCTAGTTGCACATACTGAGTGCGTGTGAGTGTTTGTTTTATATATAGGTTTGTGAAAATGTTTAATTCACTTTGGAATTTTGCATTGATACTTTTTTACATAGCAGATATATATATGTTCTTTGAAATTCATTAATGGCATGAGTCTTTTGGTCTTGAAATTCTTCATTTTAGTTACTCTTATTTTCTGATTCCCTTTTGAAATTTGTATTTGTTGAAAATGTTCTGAAACCAGTGGCTTTCCATTTTTTTTCCCACCATGCAGGTGGCGCTGCTCTTGCTACTGACATTGAGCAATGCTGTCAAAATTAATGGTGAAGAGAATGGACAGTGTGATTATAAGCTGACATTGGAACCAAGACCCCATAGTGTGTCCATATCCGAGTTTGGTGCTGT
Organism: Castanea mollissima; assembly: GCA_014183005.1. Classification (NCBI taxonomy): domain Eukaryota; kingdom Viridiplantae; phylum Streptophyta; class Magnoliopsida; order Fagales; family Fagaceae; genus Castanea; species Castanea mollissima. Next base: position 10,696,814 of record JACAVU010000008.1, read on the forward strand.
GGGAGATGGTAAAACATTGAATACCATTGCCTTCCAGAATGCCATTTTTTATCTCAAGTCCTTTGCTGATAAGGGAGGTGCTCAGCTTTATGTGCCTCCGGGAAGGTGGCTTACAGGAAGCATCAACCTTACCAGCCACCTTACACTCTTCTTGGAAAAAGGTGCTGTCATTCTTGGATCTCAGGTAGTCTTCTACTCCTTGCTTTTTCTCCAAATTTTTATTTAGTGCAAAACTTAGGTGTTGTTTGTACCTTAAGTTTTTTAATTTCAACAATATGGTTGTATTGAGTATTGACCAATGTAGCATAAAAGATGTTATCTTGCCCCAGTGATAATTAAATTCAACCATGTGACTCATTAGCTAATGCAGCCACATGGTTGAATATAATTGAGGAACCTAAGGTACAACTACTAAGGAATTGTATCTAAGTTTTTCTTTTTATTTATGGACAAAGTTTTCCTATTATTTTGGTTTCTGCACCATTGTGAAGGCATACTGCATGAAATAATTTAAACGGTGTGAGTGATTTTTGTTAGCCTTCAGTTTTCACACACACTTTTCATTGTTAAGGACTCATCTCATTGGGAAGTTGTTGAACCTTTACCCTCATATGGTAGAGGGATTGAACTTCCCGGAGGAAGATATCGAAGCTTGATAAATGGATATATGTTGCATGATGTGGTGATTACAGGTATATGAAACTCTTAACATTCTGTTGTTATTTTTAACAGATGTTTTTCCTGTGGCTTTGTCACATATTTAACCCTTGTTTATTGCACTAGGTGATAATGGAACCATTGATGGCCAGGGTTCAGTTTGGTGGGATTGGTACAGTTCTCATTCTTTGAACTATAGCCGCCCTCATCTGGTGGAGTTTGTAGCGTCTGATTATGTAGTAGTTTCAAATCTTACTTTCTTGAACGCCCCTGCATATAACATACATCCAGTCTATTGCAGGTATGTTCCTAAAATTGAAAATTTAACTCAATTTCCTAATGATTGGAGGGATTTGAATTTTCATGTTATTGGATTCAATGCAGTAATGTTCATGTTCAAAATGTCTCTGTCTCTGCTCCTCCCGAATCCCCTCACACTGTGGGTATAGTCCCAGGTCAGTGTTTACTGTTTAGTCCCCACTTTTTGGTCATCAAGTGCCTCTTCTTCGTAAATCTATATCTGTCCCATCTGGTCATCTCTATTTTGTATGATTATAGAAAATAATTACTTAGAGCTTTTTATTAAATATAGTTGTGCAAAAAGTCCCAGAACGATTCTGATGTTGCTAAAATAGAAACATGATATTATCTCATCTTAATTTCTGACCAGGTTGCTTCAAAAATTTCAGGGCCTTGTGTTGAACATGCCAAGTTGTAATAGAAATTGTTTACTCTAAGATACTTAATAAAGCATTTTATCAAAAGAATCATACACTTGATATTGTGGTTATTCTATTGTGATTAGTGAAAGTAACTGGTTCTTGTTTGAACTATAGTCCAGCGGTTTTCACAAACCACAACACTTGCTTGTAGCCCTTTGGCAAACAACAATCAGGAGAAGATTGCATTTCAAGTGGTCTTAAATTAAAAGATCAAATTTTAAATAAAGATAGAAACAAATAGAAAGAACCACATTTAAAATTTTTCTTCAACATCTGAACACTATTTTGTAAATTTTCTGAGATCTTTTTGGTATGATAATGCTTTGAAATCTGAACAAGCATTGGATGGGTGGCAGCAGTTCATTCTATGGAAATGAGCAGACTTCATTCAGCCATAGCTAAAAGTTAAAACATTATATAGTTGTATTAGTACTAGACTCACAGTATATATTCTCAAATTAGATGTACCTGCCAGTCAAAATCTACTACCACCTTTTGATGACTTGCAACTCTCTCTCTCTCTCATATGCATTTCGGATTATACTCATTTGTGTTTTGAAATGATTACATGAGAAGAATTTTGTTCATACATAATTATTATCTGTTCTTTCAGATTCTTCTGATAATGTGTGCATAGAGGATTGCATCATTAAGATGGGATATGATGCCATTGCTCTCAAGAGTGGTTGGGATGAGTATGGAATTTCTTATGGAAGACCTACCTCAGATGTACACATCAGAAGGGTCCACCTGCAGTCATCTTCAGGGTCTTCTCTTGCTTTTGGTAGTGAGATGTCGGGTGGCATTACAAATGTGCTTGTTGAGCATATCCACCTATACAATTCATTTAGTGGCATTGAGTTTAGAACTACAAAGGGAAGAGGTGGATACATTGAAAAGATCATTATATCAGATGTTAAAATGGAAAACATCTACTTGGCATTGGCCGCCACTGGCCAGTGTGGGTCCCATCCAGATGACAAGTATGATCCTACTGCTCTACCAAGTTTGGACCACATCACCTTGCAGGATGTGATTGGCACAAACATCACAATTGCCGGACACTTCACAGGAATACAAGAATCTCCTTTTACTTCTCTCTGTCTATCCAATGTCTCCTTATCTATTAATTCTGGATCTCCCACTTCTTGGGTATGTTCCAATGTCTTTGGCTTTACAGAGTCTGTGTTCCCAGAACCTTGCCCCGACCTTGAGAGCTCATATTCAAATACATCATCAGATTGCTTTTCCTTTCTGCATTTAAATGGACAAGCTGCAGCCTTATGATACCATTCCTCCTTACTACAATCATACTTTTCAGCCAGTTGAACATTTCTATCAATTACCATTTCAAATTAGGTCACATTCTTTCCAATAAGACACATGTCTACAATATTTGTTTCTTCATCCCTTATATTTGCATTCTTGCATGTTGCAGTCTACAGCTTATTTGTACAGCTTCATTTCTTTATTCATGTGTAAGGAAATTTTTGGTAGTGGTGGTGCAGAGGTACTCAGGAGTCAGGATGTTGTTACTTGTTAGTATTGCATTATAATTCCATTGTAAAATGTTTATTTGATGTGGAGTGACATATCAGATATGATGGTAGATATGAAAGGATATTTCTAGAGGGGTTATGTGATTGGAATAAAGGGTTTTGGGACATCAAAGTAAAGATAGAATGGATGGGTTGATTACTCTATTATCTGCCTATTTTTCCCCTGATTTTTTTTTTTTTTTGAGTGCCTTCTTCTTTTCTTTAACTCATAAAATGTGCGTGCGTGTGTGTATATATATATATATATATATTTTGGAAAAATTATGTTTGATGTGATATTGTTCCCACTTCCCAGTAGTAAGTGTGTTTTAAAATCAGGCCGGAAAATATAAAGCAATGTTTGGTTTTTGAGAAAATATTTATTGCAACTGTCATACTAAGTCACGAAATCTCTTCATTTACCCTTTTCCTTCACCAAAGCTTGTATTTATGTCAAAATATTACTAGTAATTAATTTTCTTGTGTTATGGAATGAATGCATTTATTTCCATGCATTAATTATCTATAACGGTGCACTAATTATTTATATTGAATTTAAATTTTTATTATAATAAAAAATAAATGGTTATTTTTATAAAATTAATATAAGAAACATTTTATTTGGAATATTTATTATCAAAGAATTGATTTGGAATATGACATTATTCTCTCTACTTAGTTTTTTTGGCAATGATTCTAAAAATAAAAAAGTTGTTTTGGCAACGATTGAAATTTAAAAAAAAAAAAAATCAAAAGGCAAAAGAAAATTTATCCATACATGCAATCAATAATATAAGAAAAATGTTTGTTTAAATTAGTTGAAATAATTAAAAAATTGCAAATTCACCAAATTTTGGGAAAATATATTTATACTTCTATTATATAATTTTAACAATTTATATATGTTTGTGTGAAAACAACACTATAGTAGTCTAAGTGTGTTTGAATAGTACCGCGGGTCCAATTTTTAATAAAAAAAAAAGTGGCTGAAACAGTGCATGAACAGTGTGTCATTGTGTGTGAACAGTAACCACACAATGGTAAACATTACCTCTTGTCCTTTGGTTGAAACTCGTGCGCAGGAAAAAAAAAAAGTCTGAAACATGAAAAACCAAATTGTGGACGCAATCATCTCTATCCAAACCCACCCTAAATTTGAGTTATATAAACTTTTTTTTAAAAAAAACATTTGAGTTATATAATTAAAATAGTATTACATGGTACATAATTTATTTTCATGTATTAATTTACCCTTTATATGTTTTTTTTTTTAATTTATACATGAGACAATTAATATAGAATTTGACATTCTTCCTCTCATATATTATATAATAGGTGAAACAGAGAAAAACTCAAATTGCAATTCTAAATTAAAATCCTAATTTTATACCATGTGTCAAGATTCATGTGGCCCCATTTGTCTACATTTAAGTAGGATCAGTTGTAATTCCGGTGTGCTCTTTTTTTTTTTTTTTTTTTTTTTTCCCACACCCTCATATTTCCAAGTTTACCTCCCCTTCTACAATAATCAAAACCCAAAATCATTTATCTCCTACTCAGCTAACGGTGCATGTACCCAGTTACCACACCGATTCAAGCACCTTAATATACATGTCCCCTCTTCTTCAATGAATGCTATGGAATTTAAAAAGAATCTCTTGGTATCAATGATACATGTGTTTGGGTATTTTTGTATCTTATATAAGAAAAGGTTTTCCATATATTCCGATTATACTCAAAATTTTAATGGTCCTAGTTTATGCTTCCTAAAGTTTGATTACTTCTTTCTTTTATCTGCCTATACTTTCATTTGTTTTTGTGAATAATTTCTATTGTTTAATTATAAATTTTTTTTGTTTTCCTATCATTGATGTTGCATGTTTATTTTCTGTTTCATAACAAGTTGCAAGGAAACTCAAAATTTTAATGATCCTGGTTTATGGTCTGCAAAACGAATTCCAACCATTTCTAAGGTTTGATTACTCCTTTCTTTCATCTACCTATTGTTTCCGTCCTTTTTGTGAATAATTTTTATTCTTTAATTATAATTTTTTTTTTTTTTTTTGCCTATAATTGATGTTACATGTTTATTTCTTGTTTCATAACAAGTTGCAAGGAAACTAGGGAAGTGTTTGAATTCCAAACTTTCAAGCATGCCACAAAATTGGAATGGGACATTGGAACCGAGATGAACCTTATCCTTACGGTTATGAAGAATTTTTAGTTACGTGCAAAAGATGCTCAATCGACCTTGAAATGTTTAAGTTGGTGAATAGGCTTCTTTAAGTCTCTTTTATTGTATTTTTTTACCTTCATTGTAGCATCACTTAAATAATAAGATGCAATATTTTGTTCCTTTGTTAATCATTTATTAAGCTTTGAAAAAGTTTTACAATTATGATTTCCTTAATGGTTTGCCAAAAGGAATAATTATCGATTGTGGAAAATTCAAAGTGTAATCAACTTTATCCTTGTGATTATCAAAAATTTGTAGTTACATCTCATTGAATATAAAAACCTGACTCTTCACTTTTTTTTTTTTTTTTTTTTTTTTCACATCAATCCAATCACTCTAAAATCATTTCTTAATTTTTGTGCCTAAGGAATTATATATATATATATATATATATATATATTATATATATATATATATATATATATAATCAAAGCTAAGAGAAAAATATAATTTAAATTCTAAATTGAATAGTCAATTTTGCATCATCTATCTTATCTGAAATTTTAAAATTTTGTGCATGCATTAACATCTAACACGGAAGTTAGAAAACCACAATAATCAAGTTCATTCACCTAAGCAAAAACATTTAACTTGCACACTATGAAAATCCCTACCATCCCATTTGTTGTTTGTATAAGCATAACATACAACCTTCTAGAAATATTCAGCCACATTTTCCACACAAAAAAAAAAAAAACACATTCCTACACCTCCACCACTAAAAAGTTTAAACTAACACAAACTTTCACTCTCGCATAGATCTTCATATTTAGCTTTCGTTTATATCTCAAATGCATAATCTTTGCTTGGAGTTTTTAAAGGCATTAAAGGTTGTTTCTCTCTATCTCCCTTGCTTTCATATTCTTAATTTTTCCCCAATTTGGTTTACGATTTGTACAATCGTTTTTATTTTTTTATTTTAGTGGTATGATGAAGATCAAAAAGGCAGAGTCTCCATTAACCCCCACCCCCTCTTTTTTCAATTCCTTTATGTTAATGTTTATTGGTCATATGATTTCTTTCTTTTGTTCCAACCAAGCCCACATGAAGAAACCGAGTTTGCATGGGACATATATACCTTTTGAACGTTCCCTGCCAATCCTGTTTTGAATGTACCTATTGTTGGAAAATCACGTATTTGTATCACCTACAAAACATGCGCAACGAAAATTTAACGGATCTACTTCACTTGCAATCGATAACATGCACTATGTAAGTTTTAGAATTTAAGAACAAGAGAGCGTACCTTAGTGTGGTGAAATTCAAAACCGAAGATCAAAAACACTTGGGAAGACTTTTAATTTTCACTCTAATTCCACTTATGAATTCCATCTTGAGAATATATGTTCCATTAATACTAAATGTTGCTGCCCAACATACTGAGGTTTTGACCGTAACTAATAGATCTCACTCTTGATATATTAAAGCAACCTACATCTCATAATCATGTCCATTATTTTCTCAGGATTTAGAGTTGATGTAAATAGAAGTTGTGAGAATTATTATTTATTTGACAGTCGTTAGGAGAATAATAAATCTCACAGCGGTCCAGTTCAATATGTCTTAACTCATAAAATATATCAACATACCAATTAGAAATCCTCATTTCCATGATCAAGACAAACCATCTTAGTTAATATGTTATAGTCTTCGCAAATGAAACGTCCAATTTCATCACCGACTACAAACTACATTTTGAGTTTACAAAGAACTTGTGATTTATATCTTCTGTGACTTGTCACATAAATCACATACTATGCATCTCATGGACTAAGATAATGTCTCATTAGTTCATTTATAGATAGTCTTATATAATTAAACAATTTAATTATTTATAACATGTCAACAAATTGGATTTTAGGGCATAAACCCCAACACCTATTATATCATTATTATCATGTAAAATATGAGTGGGTTGGATGATTAATTTGTGGTGCTTCTTCTTTTTTGATTGCTTACTAAAAGTCTTTAAGTTTATACTACTAACATATTTAAGTCTGGAAAAACTTTGTTATGTGTTTTCAGGCTAAGCATTATTTACTCCATTTGAATTTTTTGTTAGTTTTGTACGCTATGTAAGTTAATTTCTTCCTTTGTTTGAATTGGTTCTATGTGTTATAATTCAAAACTACCGAATTAACTAATATTATTATCAAAGTTATATTCAACTGAAATTTGTTTGTTATGTTTTATTATTTCATAGCTGTAACATCTACAATTCCCTTTCTCCCCCTCTCATGTCCAGTATTAATTGTAGAAAATCACATTGGTTTACGTAAAATTAAAAGCAGACAATTATCAGTTAGAAAAGAAGCAGGCAAATAAGTTTAAATTGCACAAAAGATATTTATAATAATATTATTCTAACTTATATATTCATTTTCAATATTGATTTCAATCTTTTTTTTAATCCAAATGAATAAAACAATTTCGTTACATCATATGAAGTTTTCCTATAAATAAATCATAATTAAAAAACGTTATGAAGGAGGCAATTATCACTTAGGCAATAAGCAAAAAAAAAAAAAAAAGTTCTTAACAATATCAAAAATTAAGAATGAATAAATTTTAAACAAAAACAATATGGACAATTTACATTTTTTACCTAATAATGCCCTTACAAGATTTTTTAAAGACTTAACAAAATATAAGAATGACAATTTATCAATAGTATTTAAATTATATATATAAGAATTATACTATGCATCTTAATGTGTATTTTTTAAGTATATCCACGAAAATGTAAAAAAATTACATAATGCTAAGTTTTGTTAATGAAATTTTCTGGTTGATAATATGAATTTAGACTTAACTAAGCCTTTTAAACATGAATAAATCTACCTAATAATATCCTTACAAGATTTTTTAAGACTTAACAAAAAATAAGAATGACAATTTATCAATAGTATTTGTAAGCGCACAATTGCACCTGGCCCCAAGAACAGTTATGGGCTCAGGCCCAATGAGCCTTAAACAATACGAATTTGTAGAGTGTGGGCTTGAAACCCAGGTTAGAAGAGTTTAAAGGGTTCTAGGGCAAGTCAAAGATTATCAGTGCGTAAAACAACAAGGAATATTGCAACTCAACCTCCTCGGACGTAAGCCGAGGATTGTTCTTATATTATCTTTGTTTTCTTTCTTTCTCTTTTGATTACAAAAAAATGGGAGCCCCTTTTTCTGTTCCGGGTCTTTCCTTAAATACTCATCTTTTTAATCTCTAATACACGTGTTGCCCTGTCTCCCCCTTAGCCTAGATATTTCTTTTCTCAGTGCCTTTGAATAGTAACCAGAAGTTTCCCTTCCACTATTCAGATGTCACTTCCTCATTAATGCGGCTAAGGTAGTAGGTGAAGGGTCTTAATGTGGAGGCAGCAGCCTTTAGTACTTTTTAAGCACCGGAGCTTCTAGGACATCCAGGGGTTCACCCCTCTTAACCGTTGGTCTCCATCATGTCGTTTATGTGCTGTTATGATAACGTTACTGATTCTTCTATGCCCATCTGAGAGTAAAATCAACCTCGGATTGGGCCTCGGGTCCTCGGCACATGAGCAGGCCCGCGGCACTACAAGATTTACAAATCAAGGACAGGTCGGCCTTACTTAGAGTGGCCCAAAAGCCCATATACCTGTTAGGACCTTTTTACTCCCCACAGTATTTAAATTATATATATAAGAATTATACTATGCATCTTAATGTGTATTTTTTAAGTATATCCATGCAAATGTAAAAAAATTACATAATGCTAAGTTTTGTTAATGAAATTTTTTGGTTGATAATATGAATTCAGACTTAACTAAGCCTTTTAAACATAAATAAATCTACCTAATAATATCCTTACAAGATTTTTTAAAGACTTAACAAAATATAAGAATGACTATTTATCAATAATATTTAAATTATATATATAAGAATTATATTATGCATCTTAATGTGTATTTTTTAAGTATATCCATGCAAATGTAAAAAAATACATAATGCTAAGTTTTGTTAATGAAATTTTTTGGTTGATAATATGAATTCAGACTTAACTAAGCCTTTTAAACATAAATAAATCTACCTAATAATATCCTTACAAGATTTTTTAAAGACTTAACAAAATATAGAATGACTATTTATCATAATATTTAAATTATATATATAAGAATTATATTATGCATCTTAATGTGTATTTTTTAAGTATATCCATGCAAATGTAAAAAAATTACATAATGCTAAGTTTTGTTAATGAAATTTTCTGGTTGATAATATGAATTTAGACTTAACTAAGCCTTTTAAACATGAATAAATCTACTTAATAATATCCTCACAATATTTTTTAAAGACTTAACAAAATATAAGAATGACTATTTATCAATAGTATTTAAATTATATATATAAGAATTATACTATGCATTTTAATGTTTATTTTTTAAGTATATCCATGCAATTGTAAAAAAAATTACATAATGCTAAGTTTTGTTAATGAAATTTTTTGGTTAATAATATGAATTTAAACTTAATTAAGCCTTTTAAACATGAATAAACTCATTATTAATAAATACATAAAAACAAAACAAATAGTATCACTTAAATAATAAAATGCAATATTTTTTCATTATTTTATTAAATTATATCCATTCCCGTGCGTAGCACGGGTTACATACAAGTTCTTTAATAACAATTAAAACAAGAGATTTACAAATTAGTGTGTCAATAAATATGAATGGGGCACATTAGCAATGTAATAAATAAATTTTTTAATTAAAAAATAATTATTTTACATTTAGAAGTTGCCACCATTTAGAAGCTAAATTGGAATGGATTTGGATTCTCAATTGCTTCTACTTTAATATAATACTAGTTTATACTTCCTGCAAGTGCTGGGGTGTTAAACTTGGAATGGATTGGATTCTCAATGTGCTTTTTTCAATGTTATTTTCAAGTTATATTTAGTGTAACTTTAGGATCTGTTTGGTTGGGAGGATGGAAAAGTTGGAGGGTAGAAAATAGAGAGGAGTGGAAAAGTGGGTGGATAGAAAATTTTTAGTTTTCCCCACCATGTGTTTGATTAAGAGGGTGGAAAAGTGGATTGATAGAAAACTTTTTTGTTTGATTTAGTAGAAAAGTGGGAAGATATAAAATTTAGTTTCTATACATTTACTCTCGTGTCTCTAGTACATAAAAAACAACTTCTTTAATAGTTTATAAACATTAATTTTTTTTAAATACTACAAAATTATAAACTAACATAGCTTATAAAACATCTAGCAAAAAAAAAAAAAAACTACTAAAAAAATTGTGTTTGATATAAAAAAGAAAAAGAAAGCCAACCAACGTTGTAAGGTGAAAAGGCAAAACAAGAAGAAAGGAAAAAAGAAAAAGAAAATGAAAGAGGTCGCAGCAGTAAGCACGAACATTTCCAAAAAAAAAAGAAAAAGAAAAAGAAAAAGAAAAAAGAAGAAGCAACATTAATATATAAATGGTCAAACGGGTATGAGCCCAAGCCCATTGAACTTTGGGCCCTAGTCTTATGACACAATACACAATCTCATGCTCATTGAACCTTTGGTCTTAGTACTAACACATTTCCAAGCCCAATTTGAGCCCAAATACCAAAAAGGTCCATCTCTTCCTAAACATATCAAAGATAAGTCCATGCTGATCAATTATACCTTAGTCGGGAATGCGCGTGCCGAGAACATCCTTGGGGAGTTTCACTGCCGAGCAATCTTTTGGAGGTTGGAACCAGTTCCAATGTCATTACCACCATTCCTAATAGAGCATATTCTTATAAAAAACGATGATGTTAGACCCCATCCACACGAGCGAGGTCAGAAATAATCATGACCCCTCCACCCATCTCAAACTATAAATAGGAGAATAGAATGAGAGGTGGAGGTTGGCAATTCTGGAGAAGAAGCAAAGAAAGGAGAGATAGTATTAGTGTCATTAGGGAGGAAAGCACCTTGGAAAGGAAAAGGAGAGGCAAAAGAGGCACAAAGATAGAGAATATGAATAGAGGGAGGATCAGTCCAGCCTTGGAGAAGGGTCGTTTCAAACACACCAGACATTGTTAGGCGCCTCGGGGTACGAGCATTTTGACATAAGGGACAAGGAACTCGAACACTTGCATAGGTTGATGAGGGACTTGGTGTGGGAAGCGAGGGGTAGGCGTCAAAGAAGAGACCGTGAAGAGCATGCAAAGGGGTCGGCTAGTGTGGGAGGTGGCTATAGAAAGGCGTCCCATCAATCTGGTTCCCATCGATATTAAGATCGGTCTCGGGAGTATGCAGATCGGGCATCAATCTCCCTAGAGGGGCATTGACCCTGGAATGTTCCCATGGATGCTATGACCGAGCATTGCGTAGAGCTGCTTGATCACCGTTCTCAGGAGATATCGAACAAGCATCAATGCCGAGCAGATTTACTAGACCTCCGTTTAACTCCTATAATGGGAAAACAGATCCAGTAAAGCATGTAAGCCATTATATCTAGATGATGTCTTTGTACAGTCATAACGACGCGTTGATGTGCAAGGTGTTTCCTTCAAGTCTCGAGCCTACTACTTTGAGGTGGTTTAATGGGTTGAGAAAGGGCTCAATTCATAATTTTTCCGAACTGATTCAAGAAATTCAAGGTCCAGTTTATGACCTACAGCCAGGTATCGCAGCCTGTGGATGCACTGGTATCAATGAAGATGGGAGCTGGGGAGACTCTCCGCAGCTACACAAGCCGGTACTGGGAACTATACAATGAAATTGGAGGGGGCAATGAAAAAATTTCATTGAGCACTTTTCGATTGGGATTGCTCGAGGATTTTGAATTACGAGATTCATTGACAAGGAGACCTCCTGAGGATATGAGGCAGTTAATGAGGTGTATAGAAGAGTACAAAAGGTTAGAGGATGACCGGTAACTAAATAAAGGTAAGGCCCCGGCCACGAGCCAGCCTCGACAAGGGGGCTTCCAGTTAAGGCCCTGGAAGGATTTGAGGAACCAGGAACCCGGCACGCAAGTGGGGGAAGTAAACATGACGTTCAGGGAGCAAGTACACAGATTGTTGGTCGAATTAAGCACGAGTCATACTTCCAGTGGCCAAACAAGATGGGGGGTGGCCCATTGAAGAGTAATCAAAACTTGTACTGCACTCATCATAAAGACAAGGGGCACACCACCGAGTAATGCAGGGTGTTAAAAGATCACTTGGAGCAATGCAGGGTGTTAAAAGATCACTTGTTGTCGATCCGAGAGTGCAAGAGGTCGGTTAGGGTACTTGGCCTCAGGGGAATCCCTTCCCACCTCCTTTGGGAGTAATAGAGGTCATCCATGTAGCTTCCAGGGATACTTTAGTGACCAAGAGGAGAGGGGCACTGTCAATGGTTCCGATAGAAAGTAGTCCGGATCATTGTTATTAATTCTGTTTCGTTCTGTTCTGTTCTGTTCCGATTGGAACGACAGAATATTTCGTACCGGCATGAAAACCGGTACCATAATACCCCTCATTCCACCTCGAGTCAAATTTTGGCTTATTTTAGGGTGTTTCGGCTAATTTCGGCCGAAATACATATTTCAGCCGGTACTAGGTTTTAGCTTTAAAAAAAAATCCTACCTACTTCTCCTTCTTCTTTTGGATTTCAGATCCTTCTTCTTGTTTTTTTCTTTTCTTTTCTTCTTCTTCTAGGTTTCAGACCCTTCTTCTTCTTGTTTTTTTTTTTTCCCTCTTCTGGTGGGTTTGAAACCCATCTTCTTCATTTTTTTTCTTCTTGTGGGTTTCGGTCTTGCCCATCTCCCTTTAGTTTTTTATTTATGTGCTCACTATGCTATACAGGTAAATGGTAATGTATTTGACTGTTTGTCAGCCTCCTTGCTCTTCCTTAAATGCTTGTCCTTTATTTTAAATTTTTTGTTTGTTTTGCCAGCCACGTGATACTCTCCTCTCTTGTCACTTGTGTTTTAAAATTTGATTTTTTCCTTTGTTGTGTTTTTGTGAGTCCCACAAAACTAGCAATAAAAATAGAATGTTCCAGTCTTAACCCGCTTCCACTGTTCCACCTATAATATTAACATGTATTTTTTTTTTTCATATTATTACTCTTATTATATTTAATAAATGATTGAACTGATACTTATTATTAATATTATTATTCTTTGGGCTTAAAGATTACATATTAGTTGAAATATGTATTTATAACTTCTTTAAAACCTTAATAATTCATATGGGTTTTTTTAATAATATATATTTTTATTATAAAATAGTGGTAACTCCGAAACACCCTAAAACGGTAAGTCAAAATAAGCCGGTACCAAAACATTCCGTTCCAATGGACTAACCGAAACGGGGTTCGAAACGGTATTCATAACATTGGTCCGGATGATCATCCACCCGAGAAGAAGTTGAAATTTACCCGGGAAACAATTGCCTTCAATGATGACAATTTGGAAGGGACGATCCAGTTGCATGATGACGCTCTGGTGGTTACAGCTCAAATAAATAGTTTTATAGTGAAGAGGGTATTGGTGGAAGTGGTGCTGAAGTAATGTATCCCGACCTGTTCGGGGGCTGGGATTGAAGAAAGAGGACCTTTCTAAGTATGACACACCCTTGGTGGGGTTTGACGGTCGGATGGTGATCCTAAAGGGGCAAATTACACTCCCCGTGAACATGGAAGGCAAGGAAGTCATGGTGACCTTTATAGTGGTCAATTCATTTTCTCCATACACGGCGATTCTTGGAAGGCCGTGGATTCATGCGATAGGGGCAATTCCATCTACTTTACATGTTAAAGTCAAATTTTGCACCAAGCATGATATTGTCATAGTAAGAGGGAATGAGCAAGTGGCCAAGAAATGCTTGGTAGCCACAGTTAATCAGGAAATTAAGCAAAAAGAACCAGCCGTGCAAGCTTCATTATAGCAATTACAAGAACCCTATAAGGGAATGGGGACTAGCTGTGCCGAGGACATAATAAGAGTGAGGATACTACTAGACGAGGATAGAAGTTTTCAAATTGGAGTTGGTAAGAAGGACGAAGATAGGGTGGAGATGTTATTGTTGCTTATACAAAATGTGGATGTATTCGCTTAGAGCCCATACGAGGTGCCCGGGGTAGATCCGAGTTTATAGTTCACAAGCTTAATGTGGATCCATTGTTTCCTCCCAAGAAGCAGAAGCCGAAGAGGTTGGCCAAAGAACACGTTAAAGCAGTTAAGCCAGAGGTTAAAAGGTTGAAAGAGGCAGGGGCAATAAAGGAGGTTTTCTTTCCAGATTGGGTTGCGAACACTGTGGTGGTAAGAAAAAAGAATGGGAAATGGAGGGTTTGTGTGGATTTCATCGATCTGAACTAAGCATGCCCAAAAGATCCTTTCCCCATACTGAAGATCGACTAGTTGGTGGATGATACGTATGGGCACAAGAGGATGAGTTTCCTAGATGCTTTCTAAGGTTATCATCAGATTGCCTTGGCTGTTAAGGATTAGGAAAAGACAGCGTTCATCTCACCTGAGGCCAATTACCATTACACCATAATGCCGTTTGGGCTAAAGAATGCTGGAGCTACTTATCAACAGATGATGACGAGGATGTTCAGGGACAAGATTGGGCATACAATGGAGGTGTATATTGATGATATGGTGGTTAAAAGAAAACAGGAGAAGGGGCATATCGATGAGCTTAAAGAAGTGTTTGAAGTACTCCGGCGGCATAAGCGCCTCAATCCTAACAATGTGCTTTTGGAGTGGGGGCTGGCAAATTCCTAGGGTATATGATCATGTGCCGAGGAATAGAGGTTAACCCCAACCAGATTCAAGTTGTTGAGTGCCTCAAGTCGCTAAGTAACCCTAAAGAAGTTCAGGTGTTGACCAACATGCTAGCTGCCCTAAACCACTTCATTTCCAAATCTGCAAACCGGTGCCATCCATTCTATCAACTACTGAAAAAGTGGAGGGGTTTCTAGTGGAACGAAGAGTGCAAGAGGGCTTTCCGAGATTTAAAGGAATATTTGGTGTGGGAACTTATGCTGTTAGCCCCAGAGCCCGATGATGATTTGTTTATGTATCTTTCGGTCTCCAAGCATGTCGTGAGCATTGTGTTATTGAGGGATCAAGGCGTGCAGCAACCAATATACTATGTCAGTAAGACGTTGGTCGATGCCGAGACTAGGTACTTGCCCTTGGAGAAGTTAGTGTTAACGCTGGTACATGCTACGAGATTATTTTCAGGCCCATATCGTCTATGTATTAACCGAATATAACTTGCAGTTATTGCTGAAAAGATTTGATTTCACAGGTTGAATAGCCAAGTATGGAACACGATTGGGTTCTTTTAACATCAGGTACAGACTGAGGAGTTTGGTAAAAGGCCAAGTTCTCGCTGATTTCGTTGAAGAGTTTTCCCCGAGTGGGGAGATGGAGATAGTTTGCCATATAGAAGTGCCATTGTGGAAGGTATTTGTTAACGGTGCGTCTAGTGCACTGGGGGCTGGGGCTGGAATTGTCATTGTCACCCAAAGGGAATAAAGTTGGAGTATTCTTTTAGATTGGGTTTTAGGGCTTCCAATAACAAAGCTGAGTATGAAACCCTACTTGGCGGATTGAGGGCTGCCCTAGGTCTAGGCACTCGGGATGTGGAGGTTTACTCGGACTCTTGGCTGGTGGTCAATTAGGTACGAGGCGACTTTGAGGCCAAAGACACCCAGATGGTGGAGTACTTACGATTAGTAAAATAGACCATAAGCCAGTTCTAGAAGGTGAAGGTGGTTCACATAACCAGGGGTTAGAACCGTCACGCTGACTCTCTGGCAACTTTGAATCTTCTCTGTTGAGGAGGTACTAATGCTGATCAGGGTAAAGGTGGTGACGGAACCAAGTATTGATGCGAAGACAAGTGTTTTAATGATGACGATGCCTGAACAATGCTGGATGACTCTAATCATAGACTTTTTGGCAGAAGATTAGTTACCAGCAGATGGGAAGGAGGTAGACAAAGTACGCTGCATGGCTGCACAGTATTGGTTCTCAGCAAATCACGAGTTATACTGGAGGTCTTTTGGGGGACCTTATTTGTGGTGCCTACCCCTGAGTAAGCTCAAAGAGCTTTTGACCGAGCTCCATGATAGGGTATGTGGCAGCCACGTGGGAAGGCGCATGTTAGCTCACCGGGCAATGACTTAGGGATTCTGGTGGCTACAGATGTACAAGGATGCCGTTGAGTATGTTAAAAAATGTGAGCAGTGTTAGAAACATGCCCCTTTAAGCCATCAACTGGCAGAAAGTTTGAATCCTATTAGTAGCCCGTGGCCCTTCACACAGTGGGGGTTAGACATTGTAGGTTCGTTCCAATAGGCTACAGGGAACTGAAGATTTTGTTCTAGTGGCCGTGGACTACTTCACTAAGTGGGCAGGGGCCGAGACATAGGCTAATATTCGGGACGTAGACGTTAAAAAGTTTGTGTGGAGAAACATAGTGACAAGGTTCGGAGTACCAGAGTCCCTAGTATTTGATAACGGGTTGCAATTTGATAGCAAGGCTTTCCGTAAGTTTTGCAGCAACTAGGGCATCACAAATAAGTATTCCACTCTGGCGTATCCATAGAGTAATGGTTAAGTTGAAGCCACCAAAAAGGTGATTATGAATGGGTTGAAGAGAAGACTGGACAACGCTAAAGGTAAATGGGCCAAGGAATTGCCCAACGTTTTGTGGGCATACAGGACAACAACTAGAAGGTCCACGGGAGAAACTCCCTTCTCTCTGATGTATGGAGTAGAAACAGTCATACCAGCCGAGGTTAATTTGTGTAGTGCCTAAGTTTTGAGATTCTCCTTTGCCAAGAATGATAAGTTAATGGTGAAGCAGCTGGATTTTCTAGAGGAATACTGGGATTCGGCAACCATTCGACTAGCAGAATATCAATGGAAACTTGCTCGACGATACGATAGGGATGTGAAGAAGAGAGAATTTAGACTGGAGACTTGGTACTACAAAGGGTAGTGGGAAACACATGTGACGTCAATGTGGAAAAGTTGGCCCCAACCTGGGAAGGACCCTATAAGATTATTGTCATTGCTGGAGTAGGAGCATATTACTTAGAAAAGCTGGATGGAAGACCACTTCCTCAGCCATGGAATTTTCAAACTTGAAAAAGTTTTACCACTGACGGTTGGTATGTGATATGTGATATTGACGGTTGGTATGTGATATGTGATCGATGTTTGTACCGTGCATATGTGTAATGTAATGTAATATGTGATCAACATTTATCTATGCAAGTACGTTCATACTTTTAACTGCATCATTATTAACTTGCCGACTATCTAAGGACAGAAACCTGTTCTCGGTTCAATTCTTTTCACCAAGCAGGTAGAATCCTTACACTAAATTTTCCTAAGGATAGAAACCTATTCCCGATTCAATTCTATTCACAGAGCAGGGGGAATCCTTGTACTAAATTTTCCTAAGGACAGAAACCTGCTCTCAATTCGATTCTATTCACCGAGCAGGTGGAATCCTTACACTAAATTTTCCTAAGGATGAAAACCTGTTCTTGGTTCGATTTTATAACCAAGCAGGTGGAATCCTTACACTAAATTTTCCTAAGGACTAAATTCTGTCCTCGGTTTGATCCTAATCACTGGGCGGGTGGAAACCTTATAATTAATTTCTCGAGGGAGCAAGTGCTCAGTTTAACTTTAAATGCCGAGTAGGTATGAACCTAACGTTTATTACTTCTAAGTGCAGAAACCAATTTCCAGTCTGGGCCCGGCCTCTGATAGGGTAAAGGCATAGTCTATCCTTTCTAAGGACAAACGAAAGAGTAATCTTTTATTACCGATTTGAGGTAAACTTTAAATTAGCTATTCGATTATTACAAGTGAGAGAGTGAGATACGATAAAAACAATATGACAATGCAACGATTATTTGTAAACATGGATAAAACAAATGTCCAGTCACCATCTCAAGATAATTAATAAAATAAAGTAAAATAAGTGCAAATTAAAATATAAACAGTATTTTATCACCACATCCCAGTGACCATGGGCAAAACCAAATAGAAACAAAAGTGAAAAAGAAAAATAGTAATATAGGAGTATGAAAGGGTAAACAACTTCTTCAAACTTAGCGATAAGGTCAGCAGACCGAGACAGAACGACGTCCTCGGCTGGTTGTGTTGGTACTTCTTCGGTTGGCTGATTGGTAAGAAACTATTGAGCTTGTACGTCCTCGGTAGCATTGAGGTTGCTGGTGACTTCGAGGTCAACCATCTCCACATGAGTGTCAATCGCACACACCAACACCCTCATGCTGGGGGTATCCTCTTCGTCAACAACATCGGCTTGACTTTAAGTGGGGGGAGGAGGAGTCGGGTAGGGAACTTGCTTTGGATTCCTTAGTGGGGAATCTTTGGGCACCCCTATAGCTTACAGGGCAGCTATCCATCCCTCCCTGAACCCATGATGTCGGGCTTGATGGACAATGGGTTCCACAGAGTTTTCAACGTTCGCGAAGCCCTCATTGTACCACTTTTCTTCGTAGGCTTCAAGGGCCGCCTTGAGGTCATTTCATCATCTTGTGCCAAGTTTAAGCTCTCTGCCTCAGCCAATTTGAGATCCGTTCCCCCCAGCTTCACATCCATTTCAGTCAGGCTTTTCTTTGCTACTGCTCGGGCCTTCTTGGACGCTTAAGCCTTCTTCTCAGCGGCCTTGGTAGCCTTGCCTTGTCCTTCACAGTGGCGACTGTGACGTCTTTCAAAGCTCTCTCCCACTCAGCTTCCTCGGTGGCCTCCTTTAGTCGTTTGTCGATAACATAAGCTAGTTGCGCAGCCTGATAACACAATGACAACAAGCATTAAAAGTAAAGAAAGTACGAATGCATCTACATGAAGAGGGAGAGGTAAGATAGAATATTACTACTATGGTGTGCTACTGCAGCCGGTTAGCAAATGATTCATCAGCCCCACCCGAGAAGAAATGCATATCCTTTGGCAAGAGGAGACCTTGCGCTAAACTTCGAGCAACTCGTCCGCTTTCCCCTTATGCCCATGTTCTGACGCTAGCTGTCAATGGAAGGGGCTCGTTACCGAGCCTGAAGATGGTTTTCCAACTCGTCTCTGGCCGAGACGAAGATGCCACGTTTGTCCCGACTTGGGCAATTGGCTGAGCATCACCAGTGGGCTCCTAGATCATAATCCCGCCAGACACCTGGGGAGGGTTCTCGAGGGAGCATCGCTTTAGACTCTAGGTGGTTGTTCAGTGATACGCTGCCTTTTTCTAGTACGGACAATAGGAGGAGGCAGAGTTTGACCCCCGCCTTGAGGTTGTTGTGGCTGAGCCGCAGGGTGGGTGCTGGGCAAAAACCTGTCAATGGTCATTGCTCGCTTGGTCACCATTTCTTCACCTTGGTTGGCCTTCGCTTCCGAGGAATTAACTAACTTGGTGGTTGCTTACTCTGCTTGTTCATCTTGAACTTGAGCCTGAGGCTCTTCAACGGGTTTGTGGATGGCGTGGTTTCGGGAGACGATTTTTGTTGAGGCGTCTCTGAGGGGTACTAGTGACTCCGCTTTGACTATATGGGGACCAAAGTCCAGAAGCTTTGCCTACCATGAAAGTGGGAAGGAGCAAGTTGGTATGCCGCACGTTGATGTAGGATAACAAGGGGCTATCCACCAACAAAGCCTGACTGAACGATTGCTAGGTAGAGTAGACTGGGTTACAATCGAGTATTAAGTGAGACGCCCAGAGCTGTCTATCCAAGTGCACAAATATCTCCGATTTGAGAACAAAGTTAAGGTCTTTCACTTGCATAACCCTAAGGTCTGGTTTAAATCTTCTGATGTCTACACTAAAGCAACATAAAGACCGGTTAGTATGTGTGTAAGTGAAATAAGTACAAGAAAAATATAAGATTTAAAGCAAACAAAAGTGCTTGGTACCGACCAACGTCACGCGGCAAAATTGGGCAGGGGAGCTCATTAGCAAGCCAATTGTCGCTCACCCGAACAAATTCTCTTGACAAGTTTCTGTTAGGGTCGAGAAGGCATGATATGGTACTCGTACATCCTTAGCTTTTAAATAATAATCGGATCTAATGTTACCACATAAAATATACATAAAATTTATGTCATGGTGGTTTAGTTGTAGCTCGTATATTTGGTTTAATCTACTGACACAACTTAAGACTCGGTAAAAATTGGGAGGAAGCTGGTTAGGACACAAGCCATAAAACCTAAGGGTGCCAAGTATGAGAGGATCTACGGGATACCAAACCCTACTCTCTAAAATAGCCATCAAAGGAAAAAAAATACTACGTTAGGATTAGCACGTCTCTGGAGAGTGATATCACCCTCGTGACAGTAGGTAATATCAACATCTCTAAGAACGTCATAAACTGCTCTAAAGTTAACCAAGGACACTTCAGAAACAAGAAGATGAGAATAACCCATTCCTTAACTCTAGAGTGAAGCAAAAATTGAAAGAAGAGGAAAGAGTAAAGAAAACTTACTGTAGGCTCTAGGAAATGATGACCTGGAGTGGAGAATTTATGCATGGGGGAAGTTTGCTTGGTAGAAAGGAAGTTAAAGGAAAAAGGATGTAAAGAGTAGAATGAAAAATCAGAAGAAACTATTTATAAGGCCAGAGCATTTAATGAAAAGGAAGGCGGGCAAATCTTTTTGTAACCCCCCACATGCATGGGCTCGTTCACGAATTGTCAGGCTATGGATGCAGTTAGATATGACAGCCTGGCATAGCGCTCCTTTTGAGGAAGCATTGATGGCTGTCTCATTCGTTTAATAGCTGACGGTTGGGATCCCTGAGGAATTGCAAGCGCTAGCCAGATTGTCCTTGGTTTGCTCTCGATAGCTGGGCACGAACCAAGCGAGGGCTATTGTACGGGGTATGAGCTCGGGCCCATTGAACTTTGGGCCCTAGTCTTATGGCACAGTACACAATCCCATGCTCATTGGACCTTTGGTCTTAGTACTAACACACTTCCAGGCCCAATTTGAGCCCAAATACCAAAACGAGTCCATCTTTTCTTAAACATATCAAAGATAAGCCCGTGCCGATCAATTATACCTTCGTTGGGAATGTGGTGACAAGAACATCCTATGTTCTTGGCTTCTTGGTATTGCCTTGGAGAGTATCACTGCCAAGTAATCTTTTAGAGGCTAGAACCAGTTTCAATGCCATTACCATCGTTCCCAACAAAGCATCTTCTTATAAAAAATGATGATATTAGACCCCATCCACATGAGTGAGGTCAGGAAATAATCATGACCCCTCCACCCATCTTAGGCTATAAATAGGAGAATAGAATAAGAGGTGGGGGTTGGCAATTCTAGAGAGGAAGCAAAGAAAAGAGTGATAGTATTAGTGTCATTAGGGAGGAAAGCACCTCGGAGAGGAAATGGAGAGTTCACAAAAACCAAAGAGCACTATTAGGTCGCCTAGTGAGGAACTACCCATAGTAGGAAAGACAAAACCCATTACATAAATAAGTTGTGAGCCCAAATATAGGCCCAGTCCGTTGTACCTATTTTGGGTATACACAGGAGGGTAGATGGGTAATTTCACATCAAACTCAATCCCTCCCCACTTTTCTCTCCAAATTGGAGAAAAAATTTCTTCTTAAATGGTGGGCTATTGGAGAAAACTCCCCCACCCCCATTTTTCGTTCCTCCAACCAAACATCCTTCTCACATTTTCTCTTATATTTTCTTTCATTCTCTATCATTTCACCTCCAACCAAATATACCATTAAGCAATATTATTAGGGGCGGCTGCACTTGTAATTCAAGGGGTTCAACTGAACCCCCTGACTTGAAAAAATATAAATATTTATATATATAAAATATTTTTTTTATTAATTTAATTACCTTTAAAAATATTTTTGCACAACTTGGCTTAAATCTTGCACACCATGATCACAGATCAATGCCTAAAATCAAACAACATAGATCAGCTCATCCCAAAACTAATTAACAACACAAATCACTCTCCCTTTCTTTTATGAATCTCATCTCATCTCAGTTCTCTATTTGACTTTCTATGTATCTCCAACTCTAAGAGTAAAATGTGAGTGTTTGTGAGTTCTGAATGTCTCTTTTTATTATAAATTTATATTTTATATATGTGAGAGAGTATGTGTGTTTGATACTAATTGAGTGCATTATTATTATTGTTATTTTTATATAATGTTAATTGTGCTAATTGTCAAGTGTGTGGATGTGTACATACATGGTATAAATATAATATAACTTTATATAATTTAATAACCAAGGAATACAAAGGATTTGTTACATGTGTATATTGTTATCATGTTATAATAACTTTTTGTTATAAAACTAGTGATTCAAAGAAAAAAATAGTAAAGTTAGTGATTGTTAAATGTATTATTTATGTATGGATGAGTGTGGTTATGTGGGTCAATAATTAATATAAGGTCAATAATTTATAAAAAAACAATAACAAATAAATAATGACAATTACATAAAAATAAAATGTTATACAAACTTAACAAAATAAAATAGTCACATCTACATTGACAATAGATAATCACAATTATCATAAACTATCATGTGACGATTTCAAAATATGAAAACTTGTAAAAAGAAATTGTAAAATTTCATGTGTCTATGTGTGTGTGTTTTTTGGATCAATAACACAATATATTCAAGTTCTCTTTTTATTAAAATTTGTTTAATTTAAGTTTCTTAACAACCCCCCTTCAAGAAATTTCTTGGAGCCACCACTAAATATTATACTACCTAATAACTTATTATTGGGTTAATATTTTAAAAAATCCCACCGTTAGATTGTTTGTTCTCAATTTGATCAAGAAACCCATCTTTTGTGCACAATTTTAATATAAAAAAGCTTGACATTTAAACATTTGATTAATAACATAATTATTAATCTCATACCATTTTAAAAAAATTGTAAGCATGTGGAGTATAAGAAAAAAAACCAAATCCATTAGTGGATTTGTTAAAGTTTGAATCAATTAAAAATAAAAAACTTTGAGTGTTGTAATATAGTTTAGAGTGACGATAGAGTTGGGAAGCAATAGAAAGAGTAAGAGAGTGAGAACCAGAGAGTATAAGGAAAAAAAAAAAAAACCAAATCCATCAATGGATTTGTTAAAGTTTGAATTAATTAAAAAAAAAAATTGAGTGCTATAATATAGCTTAGAATTACATTAGAGTTGGGAAGCGATAGAAATAGTAAGAGAGTGAGAGACAGAGGGAATGTGAGTGTTTTTATTTATTTAAACATAAAAATATTAAAAATTATACATACTTATTGTTTGGTCCAATCCAATCCATTTGGACTGAAATCTAGTCTATTTAATCTATTTCGGTCCAATCCAATCTATTTGGTTCAGTTTATTAAGTCCATTTCAATCTAGTACATTCAGATTAAAAAAAATGTTAATTCTCCCAAAAAAATAAAAAGAGTGAAAAAAATGCTGATTATTATTATGAAGGTTGTATAGAAAATTTGATATTATAAAAAACTATGGTTGGCAAAATTTACTTTTAGCCCCTCGCATATTTTTTTAGATCAACGTTAAATAACACAAAAAAAAAAAAAAAAAAAACAGAAAAAGAAAGGGTAGACTGAGAATCTGGAGAATGGACTTGCTTCGAGGAGTTCATGATAAGCGAATCAAACATACTAGAGAATCAAATCAGAAAACCATTGGCTTTTTTCTCATCACCTTTACTCATCAAAACCAATTGCTTTAGACTTCAGAGTCAAGAGTTAAGAGCCAAAACCCAACATATACAAAAACTAAGGCTGTGTTTAAGGATTTTGAGTAACAATTTTTAATTTTTAAATAATATTTTACGTATTTTTAAAAAATATAAATATTATTTGAACAACCCTACCAAATGCCTCCAATTTTGTGGAAAGATGTAGAAATGAAAAAGTGTACGAAATTATGATAACACCGATACTAAACAGGCCTAGACCCTCTTCCAAGGACAGGCCTTTCCTTCAGCTAAAGCCCACACCAATAAGACCCAAGCCCACAGCCACACAACACAACTCAAAAACTTCTTCATCCTCTGTATCTCAGCGCCTTCCGCAACACACACGCCCTAACCAAACCGCCACCCACTCTCTCTCTCTCTCTCTCATATTTAGAGGTGGACTTCAACTTTTCAGGTAAGCTGAATTTATAATACCAAGTAACTGTCAATAAGTTTTCCCTTTTTTTTTTTTTGGGGGGGGGGGGGGAGGGTTTATAAATTGTTTGTTTGGTTTAATTCAATAGCAGCTGTTTTTAGAGATACCCATTTCGATTTTCCTCACCTATTTGCGATTATGGAACACACCCATGTTTCAAAATTCAACCTTGTCTTTATTTTATTTTCTAAGCTTGTCAATAATCTACTCTGTGCATATGAGGGCTATTGGGTTTTAAGAGGGTTTAAGCTTTGAAAATGGTTCTAGCGTGAGTCAACATAGGAAGTTCATATTTGATAAGTGAAGTGTGTGACTGTATGTTTACTGTATAAGTAGAGGATTGCCCCTCTATCAGTTAACAATGTAATTGAAGTTGTTGTCTTTTTGGTTTACGCTTTACTTTGAATTAAGGTATCTGTTCATCGATGTTTTGGTTTCGTTTTCTTATACTTTGTCTCCCATGTTTGAAAATTGAACCCCGCCTTCCCCAAGAGAGAAAAAAATTGAGTGCAATCTTTTGTTCTTTTTGTTAAAGCTCACAGCTTTGATGTATTTCAATAATGTTACTAAATTTTCTATTTTGTACTGTTTTTATTTATTTGGCCTAATTCTGTTTACTAAAAAAAAAAAGCAACCAAAAGGGTGTGGAAAGGACCAAGGAATTATCTGCATTAAATCTTCAAAGTCTTCTTATAGTATAATTTTTTAATTGTGTTCTTAGTTTAATTTGTTATCAGTTTCCAATTTTTGGGAGCATTTTTATGGATTTTGATGGAATTAAATTTACTTGATTAACTTGATACTTATTAAAAAAAAAAATGTGTTTCAGGATTATGGGCTCAACAAATATCAGGGATCTGTTGACATCATTTAGTCCTTCTTTGGATTTCTTTGCTATAAGCTCTGGAGATGGTCGAATTAAGATTTGGGACACTTTGAAGGGGCAGATCCAGACTGAATTTGCGGATATCACATCAACTGATGAGGCAAATATATTTACCATAGGGCAGAAAAGAGGGCACCTCTCAGTTGATTATACATGCATGAAGTGGTTATCTTTGGACAAAAAGAGAAAAAGGAAGCTTGGGTGCTCATTGTTAGTCTTAGGAACAGGTAGCGGTGATGTTTTAGCACTTGATGTCTCTGCTGGTCAATTGAAATGGAGGGGTAGTGACTGCCATCCTGGGTGAGTTTATTGTTTTGTAAATAGTTGCGTTATGGTCTTGTAAATATTTACATCAGTTTGCAGTACTGCTGTCCCAGTGAATTTTTTGATTGGAGTAGCTACATGTATCTAGAGAGCATAAACATGTATAGGGCATTGTCATTTGTAAATAGGATTTGAAGCTTCAATTTGATGAGTACCTTCTTTGATTTCATTAGTCATTGTTGACATTACTTGTAATCAATGTGTCGTATGCTGAGATGATTAGTTGTATTGATATCAGTGTGAAAAGGGGTGTTGTAGCTATCTAAATCATAGTTAGGTAAAATGATTTCATATACTAGTGCTTGTGTTATATGTCCTGCCTAAACTGCATCATAAGCTATAACTATTTCTGATGTACTCAGACGGGGTTGTTGACAACAGTACTCTATGGACATAACTAGAAAAGACAAGCTGGATATCCTATGTTTTGGAACATGCTCTTGATATTTTTGGTTCTTTAATAACCCCAAGGGATATCACAATCAGTTGGGAACCATGCCTCATGAAGATTGAATCTCTCCTTCCTCCTTCCCTTAGGGCCAAAACGTATTAAAATAAATTGTGGTGCTTTTAGTAGGGTCTAGACTCTGAAGTCTCTTGATAGACGAGATCAGAACTCAAGCAGATCAGTCTGCAAGAAACATGATGTTGACTATGAATAATCAGATTCTTACCTTGAAAGACTGGGTATCTCATAGGAGCACTAGGAAAACATCTTGAATATGTGCTAGGAACTATTTTATCTGTCGTGGCAATAACCATATTAATGCACAAACTAATGATGTGTTTGTATATTTGTAATATTGAAATCTATAGCTGGGTGACCTAATCCAGTTCTCTCTCTTTCTCTGTGGTGCAGGGGTGTCAGTGCCATTTCATCCTCTACACGTGGTTCATGTGTTTACACTGCGGGTGCTGATGGTATGATATGCGAAATTGATTCTCTGTCAGGAAACTTGTTGCAGAAGTTCAGAGCTTCTACGAAGGCAATATCTTGTATTTCTGTTTCGTCAGGTAAATGTCCTTTTATCATTTTTGGTATTCTTGCCTCATAGTGGTAGTGAATGAACATATTGTTCTGCAGAGCAGTGATGTTGGTTTTCTAGATAAGTTAATTATCTTTCAGAAGACTTCAATCTGAAATGATGTGGTTCTGTGGTCAAGAAGATACTAGATATTTAGATTGAGCAATTATATCTCAATTTTTACTTCTTTGCTGTGGTGATTATTACTTGATAAAAACCAAATGCCATAAGTCCCCAGAAGAAATAAAAAGGATTTTGTTACTTGGTTCTCTCACAATAGTAGCATGAGTTCCAATGGAAAAATTTCTAGAGATGACTGGTGATTTTTACTATCAAATATAGATAGTTAGGGATGATATTATCAAGAGGATTCAGTCGGGTTTTTTCAATCATGAAGCATTAATTACCATTACTTAAAAAATTATAGTTGTTTGGCCACTTTTTTATTTTAATTTCAAAGTTTACATGCACCTGATGGGTCTTGATCCAGAAGTACATCCTCCAGGTATGTTCTTATGAGAGGGGGAGAAGCTGTTTGATCAATAGCTCATTCCCTTCTGATTCAGCTACATTTAGATGAGATCACATCTATAATGTCAAACATCTAATAACAATCGACTTTGCATGTGGTTAGTTAGAAGACCTTCCACAAGTCAAAGTAGAAATGAATGATTATTATACTTATTAATTTGCTGATAGTGCCACCTTGGATGTTACTCCTCCATGTCAGATGGGAAGATATTAGCAACTGCAGCTGCACAGTTGAAGATTTTTGGCTGTTCCGATCACAAAAAGATACAGAAGTTTTCTGGGCATCCTGTGAGTTTTATGCAGTTCCACGTTCTTTTTGTATCAATGCCATTTTTCATCTTTCTCTATACATGAGCGAATATTTAGTCTACTTCATGTTGTAAACTACATGTTTTTCTCCATGAAGTAGTCTCTTTTCAAAAAAATTATTCTTACCTATCCAAAAAAAAGAGTCTATCTGGCTATCTTTGACTTTCTGTTCTTAGTGAAATAATAGTGTCTTAACTATTAATAGGGAGCTGTTCGATGTATGATTTTTACTGAAGATGGGAAGTACATCCTCTCTTCTGCTGTTGGCGAAAGATATATAGCACTATGGAGGATAGGTGGTGGCAAAAAGCAGTCAGCAAGCTGTGTTCTTGCAATGGAGCACCCTGCTATCTTCCTTGATTGTAGGTGCATTGAAAGTGGGGAAGTAGATGATGCAGGCCTATATGTTTTGGCTATTTCAGAAATTGGTGTTTGTTATCTCTGGTTTGCTCAGAATATTGAGGAATTACGCAATACCAAGCCCACAAAAGTCTCATTATCTTTTGAGGATGTTCCCTCCATAAAGCACAAGGGTGCGTTACCTACTATATTTGCTGCAAAATTACAAGGCATTTCCAAGCATATGTCTGGGCAGGTGTTTGTTGCATCTGGGTTGTTAGTTAAGCCATCATTTCAGAAAATTTTAGTGCATTCTGGCACAGATGTGAAGTTAAATAACTCCTATGATGGGGTTCTTCTACCAATGAGTCAATCTCGTGTCAAATCTAAGAAAGGACTGGATTTACAATATGGAGGTAAGACTTCACAATGAAGAATCATTTGCTCCCTGCTCATTCCATTTGGTGTCTAATATTATGGGATTATGATGCATTCAACACCCCTTCCCCCCTCTTCAAAAAAATAATAAAAAAGAAAAAAAAGAAAAAGAAAAGGAGAGAGAGAGTAACATGCACTAGAAAGCTTTCAAAAGTTATGAAAAGCCATATTTTGTTGATGAATGTTCTGAAACCTCCTTTTTAAAATTTAGCATGCATACTTATGTGGTGGAAACGTTTGTTGGGAAAAGAAAAATTAATTTAAAATATATAATGGATAAAGTAGGTCTTTGGAGTGATATTTTCCTTGCTTTGATATCTCCAGTTGGAAAGTACTCTTATCTGACACTTTTTCGGTGGTCTCTTATCTTTTATTTTTCCATAATTACATGTGAAGGGCATTTTCCCAATCCTCGTAAGTTTAATAGCACATCTGCTTGAGTTAGATGCTTATGATCCCTTTATTGGTATATTTTAATTACAATTCTTCATCGTTGCATTCTTGATCTTGTATTTGTCTCTAATTACCTGTTTGATGGTTAAACAGTTACTGCATTAGACCGTGCAAATGCGGAGGATGCCTTACTTCCAATTCCCAAGATTCTTGATTCTCAAGAAAAAAAGAGAACGCATAAAAAATTGAGTATTGACGCTGATGAGGTAATGGCTGATTTGGGTGACAACAAGAGTCAAGCTGAGTTGAGAAATGGTATGCCTACTGCTCTTCCGGGAATCTTGCAGTATTTTATACTTGCCTTGTACAAGTGCTCTTATACGGTTTTATGTGAAATTGTATTTTGGTAATTGTATACATTGGGCAGAAACATTAATTTCACAACTTTGTGAGGGTTACTTGTTCTTCTAATTCTCTCAATATGGTATACCTTGAGTCTAGTTGGAATATAGAAATTGGTTTATGAATAATATACTCTGGTTAAAATATATACTCCAAAGTATCTATGTGCAGCAAAATGCTCGCACCTTAAAGATTAAGTGGAGGAAAGGAGTTATGCTGACAATAGGGGAAACTTGCAATATTATGATGGTTCTCCTTCACTGGCTGGGGTGGTTGGTCAGAGTTTAAATGCCTTCCCCCACCTTCTCCTCTCTGTTTACCAAAACATGATGGCAAGCTTTGTTTTAAAGCTGGATTTCCCTCTATGTTGGAACATAATCTACTGTATTTGTTGATAGAAGATTTACTATATTCACAGAATTAACTTCTGCCATTAGCCTTTGGCCAAGCGGCTCTCTTCTACTGTGTACTAATTTTCTGGATTATTTTATATGTTTAGTCACATCACATTGACTTTTACTTCCAGAAAAATGACTATGCTTATTACATAAGAAAATACTACTGTCTTTCTCATATCTTCTCTGGCCTTTGGTCATAACATGCTTGCGCTTATCAACTTATCCTGTTTGAAGAGTAAACACCATGGAAGGTTTTTAAATGGTGTTCCTCCTTGTTTCTATATGTCTGCTGGTCTGTGCAGATGACATGGTAGAAGTTGACACTGAAGCACTTTGCCTGGAGGACCGGCTGAGATCACTGGGGCTACTGAGCAATGCAGATGATCTTACATCAGACTTTACAAATACTTCAGTAACATTCAAGGGTATTGAACTTGAAGCTGATATGCCACAAAGGAAGGTTTGTTTGATTTCTATTTTTATTTGTTTGGTTTATGGTTGGGAACTCTAATCTACTCCCCCCCCCCCCCCCCCTCCCAAAAAAAAAAAAAGAAAAAGAGAAAAGCATCAGGCCGTTTGACTATATATTCCTGTATCAGATAAAGGAAGCTGTTTTATCTATGGTATCTAGCGATGCATACACACTATTGCAAGTCCTGGTGGCCAAGTGGCAATCGAGGTTCGTTCTTGATCCTCTAATATTGCATTAGTTACCAGTTTTTCACACACAATATAGTTGTGTTGGAGGAATGAAACTGTTATTTGATTTCATATATACAATTGTAAGCTTAAAAACTAAACACGATAAGAAGTTGAATAGTCTATATCAAGGCTCAAGCTTCAGGCAACTGTGGAGGCTGTTTTATTTTTTGCATGCTTGAGGGTTTTATTTACTGTCATTGATATCTAAATATTATTTATGATAAAGAGCTTAGAATCTAAACTTGTACGGTAGTTATATACTCTAAATGACTGGAAAATTTTGGTTGTCTTGAACAGGACATGCAGTGGAAAGTATGTTCTGCCATGGATATATCATATTTTGGTGAATCATGGTCATCATGTCATGTCTCAGGAGCCTGCATCCCAGATGCTTAACTCCTTATGCAAGGTGAAATTTTTTGAATTTTTTTACCTTATTGTTCTTAGTTATATTTTACATTATAAATTTGAAAACTTGGAGCAGTCATTGCCTCTAATAGCAACATTTCTCTTTGTACTTATATTATAGGTAATTATATAACTAGATGTATAGAAGTTGTAAAAGTTGAAATTGATGAAATATTTATTAAATGGGAGGATTTTTTTTTTTTTTGATAAGGGAAGGGGAGGACTGTAAAGTGTCAAAAAGGCCAAAACAATAAGCTTTTACCCCCCTGCAATTAAAATTTGATGTAAGGAGCCTAGGTGGCCTGCTTAGTAGCAGAGGCATTCAGCAAATGGGAAATTTTGTATGCCATGAGATTCATAAATTTTCCATTTTTTGGCTTCCCTGAATGGGAATGAATATGTGAATGTGAGTTCAAAGTTTATAGGTAACTGTGCTCTCTGGATCAGACTATCCATGGTTTGTGCAGTCTATTATGAAAGACATTAAATATCTTTCAAGAAAAAGCCCAGATAGGACAAACTTACTCAAATTTTTCTTCTTTCAGATTACCAAATGCAGAGGTGCTGCAATCCAATCTTTATTGCAATTATCTGGTCGTTTGCAACTTGTGATGGCACAGGTTTTTACTTTACATTCTCTTATGAGTGCAGAATTAGCTTGTGAATTTGTTTGTACTTAACTGTTCATGTTCTTTTAACAGATTGACAAGGCATCACAAAACAAAATTCAAATTTTGGCACATGATAACGAAATTGATGAAAGTGAAGATGAGGATGAAGATGTTGATGAAATTCTCTTTGGAGAAGAAGATGATGAATCTGAGTTAAGCAGTGATGAAAATAACTAGGTGGAATCTACCATAAGAGGTAAATATTTTTGTAAGCACAATAAGCTTTTTCTTTATGAGTTACTTGTTCTAAAAGTTTATATATTTAGTTGGTAAGCATGGTTGGATGAGAAGATCATGTGAACCTCCTTCTATATTGTGTGGTTTGATTGACATTTATCTGGTTAAGGCATGTAGAGTTTGACTTTAAGGTTTCTATTAATGTTTGGAGTAAATATTTTATATTCTAATGCTGGTAGGATGAACAAAATCTATGGCGAGAAACTTTTTCATCCTGTGGGATCTGCCTTTCTAGCAGTTTCAAGAGAATCAAAACAGAAGGCTTAGCATGGTGCAGGGTGTACTTCAATTTGCACTGGGCTGTTTACTGACGTTGCTGCAATATAAATCTGGTACCGACAACTTCAACCTTTCTTTGGTCAGTGCTGTGTTTGCACTGTCTTTTGCCTACAATTTTGTTGCAATCCAGTTTTCCTCCTCTCTCATGGGAACTAAATTAGGTTTTGTTCAGACATGTCAATTAATTCTTCCTCTTTTTGTTCTTTATTATTTTTTGCCTGTAATTTGGCACGGTTTTGTAAGCATATATTTATTATAGTTTATGAAGGGCTAAGCAATTTTGTAAAGAACATGTGCTTCTTATGCTTTACCCCTTTATTCTGTGGCTGCCTTTTTTCATTTTAATGTATCAAGTGCATCTATGAAAGCCAATAAATTAGGATTGCAGTACGGGAACTTCTTGAAGAGTTAAAGATCAGCGTTAGATGTGTCAGATTTTGACACTTTACGTTATTTTCTACAAAAGTTCAATTAATGGTTGTTTTATTTCATCTAATTTTTCTTGACGCTAGTATATAAATTAATGCTGTCTCCGTTAGTGCCAACTTTATAATTTTATCACTTCCCATGTCTGATTCTAGAATCTGTACTAGTATTTATCCGTTGTTGGAATGAACATTCTATTATTTGAGTTAGGGGAATGCTAATTTTAGCTAATCAGTATCTGCATCATGTACTTGTGGGACACTTAAATCTAGAACTTTTTTTTCCCGTCAATTTGACATGGACAATTTCCTTTTTTGAATCTTCATTTGTGGGGTTCACAGGAGCGCATGGATGTTGATTGAAGGAAGCTAGCTGCCTGCATGGGGTTTACTGTAGTTAATTAGTTGCATACTTGTACCATTATGGTCTAGATGATGCAAACCCTTGGTGTATAATGTGCATGAACATAAAATCATATAAGGAGATAAATGAGCTATAACACCTTGATTCTAGTTCTTTTGTTGCTAAGGGAATTATAGGAATGTTCATGTAGATCAGAAGCATTGTGATGGGGATTGGAATATTTGAGATGACAGGGAACTGTAAGAATTGTTGCAGACCTGCAGTTGTTTAGATCAATATTAGTTCTAAATTTAGCCATGTCCATACGAGATAGATGGGGATTTCTGCATTTTAGGCCCATGTGATGGTTTTTCTGCCCTCCTGCATCATGTATCTTGTAGGTTTGGACATTGTTGTGATTAGAAATGCCATAGCAGTTGCATTCACTTCTTTGTTAAGTTGAGATTGGAAAGAATGGTTCAGAAGTTTAAAGTAAGACTTCTTTATATTCCGTGCAATGGGTTACTGATATTGTCAGGACCTGTTTCCAGCATCCGATCTGATGTTATTCACTGGCAGAGTTGATTTTGTATATATAGTTGATTGCTTGAAGAGAAACTCAGCTTGGGGTTTTTTATTTTTTTGGGTACGGTCATTAGAAATCATATTGATACATAATTTTTCATGTGCAAATTTTTTTCAGAGATAATAGAAACTACAGAAAATAATAGTGATTTTTCAAAAATGGAAGGCTGCGAAGTATACTTCTAAAAGATGATAGCTTTACCAGATTCGTTGAAAATTAACGATTACCAGGCAGTATGTACAAACCTTCTCATAAGGGGAATCCAGGAATAATGCTTCCTGCACTCAGAAGCTTAGAATCTCATTCTTTCCTAACATTCTCACATGCTTATTAGAAAATATTACTGTTCCACCAAATTTAATTATTTTACTAATAATTCCCATTAACTTTCTTGCCAAAGTCTCTCTTGGAGGCGAGAGAAAGAGCCTCCCTTTCATACAGGCCTTTATGTCTTTTACATTATCCTACAAGCATTTGGATTTTCATCGCTAAACATTGATGTGATATTTCCATTGCCATTATTGCTGCTGTGATAGTCCTCACTGTAGTCCATCCTACTGTAGTGTAATTGTTGTGGTGGTGACCGGACATACTCATATTCAGTGACATAAGGTGATGGCTTGTATGTGTTGTAGCTGTGTGTGACATAGACGGGTGGTGGTGGTGGTTCTTGTGGCAATCCTTGGCCATTATGGTACTTCTGCCAATGGCCACCATAACTGTGATCATAACCATATCGGTAGCCATAGTCAGGTTGATGGTGGTGTATGACATGAACCTGTCCTACATCTTTTAGTACTGAAGGGTTCTGTGCTGGCTGGCCCGTGTTACTTTCTGGAGCCATGGGGGGTGGTGGTGGTGGTGGTGGTGCAGTGTCTGGCTGTGGATTTTCAGGTGGCGGTGGTGGCTCTTTTGGTGGTTCTGATGGTCCGGATGTTGGAGCATCTGGTGGGGGAGGCTTTGCTGTATCAGGGGGTGGACCAGCGCCTTCAGGTGCTTGTTCTGTTGGTGGAGCAGGTGGCTCTGTCGGTTCAGTGTGTGAACATATGGTGGCAATTTTCCTTGTCTTCTTAATTGCTTTGACAATCTTTTCTGGATCTGCCCACCCTATTATTGTCAGTTTTTGTTGAGGGAAGTCAATATAGAGATCATATATACCTGTGGAGCATAAGAATTAACTCAACATGTACCATATAGTTTCATTGGAAATTTGGAAGAAAAAAAAAAAAAAAAAATTAAGCACTCTTCAATATCAATTGCTTACCATTAATGCCATTTAGTGCTTTCTTAATCTTCTGTACACACCCGTTACAGTCCATCCGGACCTGTATCTCTGTGACCCGAGGTTTCTGCATTTGACAAAAAAACTTGATTGATTAGAATAAATGCCTTGTGATGTATGAAAAATGAAGATAACCCTTTATATAAAATGATATAGGTGGTTTGGAGGTATTAATATTATACCTCTAACTCGGGAACCATGAGGCAATGGAAAGGGAAGAGAGAAATCCAGAGGAGCGAGCTTTGTATTGTATGGAATGGAGATAGTCCTGAGTGAATGAAGAATCAGTAGGTTGCCATTTATTTGTACAGAGGGCTGGAATACTTGAAAGGTTAATAAAGGTGTGGGACATGCAAGGAATCTTTCTTTGTGAGAGATGGGAGAGTTAAGCAAAAAGAGAAGGGTATTGCATGGTTAGCCTCAATAAGTCATTGTCAAATCTTAAAGGGGGCATAGAGAGTGGGTTTAAGAAAGGGGTCGGTGTTTTATAAGGACCTTGGAATGAGCCAAAGCCTAAGGGAATTTGCTTTATGATGGATGGCACATCTATAATTGTGGGACGTCTGTGAGGGAGGCTAGGATATCCAAAACCGACCATGTAAATTTTTTTAAAAAAAGATAGAAAAATTTAAAGTGAGAACAGATGATAGATCTTTGTATATATGGTTCATTGGTCAACAAAATCATGGCAGCTTTTTAAGCTCTCAAGGATATCCACTATCGAGGAATCCTTTATTCACAAGAAACCATTCTAAATAAAAATGGCAAAAAAAGTACTTCTATATTTCTAATGTTACTTTTAATAGGTTGGAAGGCACAAACCTTCTTTCATTTTTGTCATAAAGGTTGATGGAGATTGGAGAACAAATTCCCTCACTGGCATTATGAAGTGAACGACTCTCCAATCTTTGGTTTTTTTTTTTGGATGAATCAATCTTTGTTTTTTACTGATAAACTGTGGATTGCTTTTATTTGAGATTGAGATACAAACGCTATTCAGCCAACATTAATTGTTATTTACCATTGATTATCTGTAATAGTGCTAACAAAAAGATTGGCTTGATTGTATGAGTTTGACAGCTGAATATATTCTTGTGCTAAAATATGGACTGTCTTTGTTTTTGTGTAACCTCAAGTGGCACCATGGATTTGGTTTTGAGTTTGAAATCATTAAGTAGAAGAGTAATTTGTTGAGTAATTTGTTAGGGCCTTTTTGTATTTATAGTATTTTTATATAGGCTTTTAGATCTACTTCTAAATTTATAATTAATGGTATTTTGGCGCAGCGGGAATGTGATCATCTCTATTTATTTTTTTGGAGAATTGATCCTCACCATTTTGAGAGTCTATTTCATTGTGAAAATGATAGTTTATAGTGTCATGTCATTTAAAACGATAAAATATAAATGATATGACACTGGATACATCTTTAGATTTATAATGTTTTATTTCAACCATAAAATCAATCCATTTTAAATGGAGAGGGATCTTAATATGATATCATATTGTTGTACCTAATTTTATTGCATATTGGAGAAGTTATGCCTAAACAAGTCAAACCCATTTTAGTGATTATTGTAAACAATTATAATGTGCACTAGTGCGTATCACACCCTCCTAAGATAAATCTTACTTGTAAGTCCTGTATATAGAACCTATCCTTATATATGAGGGAAGAAGAATAATGCAACGGGTCTATAGAACACTTTCTCTAATCACATCATAAGTAGGAGATTCCTTCATACAACTTGATGCTCATGAGTTTTGATGCTAGCCCAATTTTTTTTTTTTTTTTTTTTTTTGACATTTTGATTTGAACATAGTGCATGAGCTTGATGCAAGTGATAGACTGTGAGGCCTGACCACGTGGTGCCTGCCAGATGTCTGCTAGACATTGCAGTACCAAGTCAATTGTTATACTTTCATTTAGATTAGTGGCTAGTTTTTTTAAATTCTAAGCACCTGATTGACCAAAAAGCTATTTGCCAACAAGAGTACATGTTTAAATTGTATTCAGTTTGGCTTTTGAGCAGCTCAAAAGTTGGGTATTGTTTGATATCGCTTGCAGTTCAAAGATTCAATCCAAACTGGCTTGAGCTTGGCTTTTTGAGAGGTACCTCAATTAATATGTTCTATTAGTGGTCCTACTTTATAGATTTTCTTCTTCTTCTTTCTTTCTTTCTTTCTGTTTTTTTTTTTGGGGGGGGGGGGGGGGGGGGGGGACTGGGGGCCATACATATTAGTTAAACAATGATGCCACCAAGGTTAGGTGAAAATTCTGCAGTGACACAGAAGGTTGAGACTCAGATTTTAGTTCTATGCCATGGGAGATTTTGTTAGAATATAATTGTGAAAAATATTGATTACAAATTTTTTTTTTTTACCTGTAATAGTCTCATTCTTTTTGGCTTTTAGGCTTTAATGTTAGGGGTAGGTAAGCTTTAACATGAAAGAGAATGAGGTTTTTTTTTTGTTTTTTTTTTTTTTTTTGTTTTTTTTTTTTGTGGATGAATGAATTTATGTCATTTCTACAAGAATAAGAGAAACAAATGTACAATCAGATTTCACTACAAACAAAAAAAAACGAATAGCATTGATGCTGCAGATGTCTAGCTTTAAGGCCAAACCAAACAAATGTACACACAGATCCCACTACAAACAGAATACAAAGCAGCACTTATGCTGCTGGCCTAATGTACGAAATAGGACATTTCGTTTTTTCATCTAATAGTGAATGTGCAATCAGTATCACATCAATTAAAATTCTGAATGACATAGCATAACATATGTCTTTGGATTTGTAAATTTGTTTTATACTATAAAATTTACTCTTTTCATTTCAAATGAAAAATGGGGATGATCCTTATCCAATTTTTTGCAACAATTTAGGCCCGTTAAATGACACTGGTCTAAGTGCATTAGAAGAAGTTTGCCTTCCCTTCGAAATAAAAATGATCGTTTGTAACGTTACCCTCATGTATGTGACATTTATTCGCTCGCATGAACCCTATATGCATGTAAAAATGATGTATACATAGAGTATTTATATCTAGTCTAGTTTTGAACTCGAATTTTGTTAAAGAATGTTATATTTATAAAACTAGAACTATAGCTGATCCGTATGGTATTAGAATCTAGTTTTCTTTCCTTCTAAATCTAGGTTTTGGCTACACAAATGAAAACTTTTCAAGTACTGTTGTCACCAATCATATGACATCATACTTTTCCGTGATAATTTCTTGTGGTATTGGGAAAGGAATATTTGCTATTTATGACAACTACGTTTGCTTGGTGATTAGCCAAAGTGATAAACTCTCTTTTATCTCAGAGTCAAAAGAATATTATAGCCAAGTGGGAAAAAAAAAAAAAAAAAATCACCTCCTATCCTATGTTGAGGCGGGTTTCTGGTCTTCATGTGTAAGCATTTTCCTATTGACCAATCTGATAGGATAGAGAGCTCTATGATTGAAGCAGAAATTTAGATGGGTTGGAACAGGTGTGCTTTATAAATATGGTCCATTTGTAAAGAGTAAAGAAAACTGACTGGCTTTCAATTTTGTTGGATGGACGTTGATTATGGGGAATATATACAGGCTGGCTATGCAATTGTCATCCTTGTTTTGTTATGGACACAAGGCATCTCAAGAAAAACACAGTGAAAATGAAAGGAAGCACTCTCTGAGTATCCCAATATAACATTTGACTTGTACCTAGCTATCCCATGAGTTTTAACCAAGATAAATGCCGATGTACAACTTATTAATGACGGTCTGCCTTCTAAGTTATGGTATGACGCATTCTAGACCTCCTTCACTGACAGAGAAATCGAATATATGGTGCCCATGGTCCATCACTTCTGTGTGATCCTTAACTTGGCCAAATTCTTTAGCAACTGGACCATTCTATGTCAAGGAACAAGTAATAAGTATCTTGTTAGCATGGTTAGCCTTTGTTCATGACTAAGACATAATAATCAAATTTTGAATAGGATTCATTATGTTGAGGGCAAAAAGTTCTTGACATTGTCAACATCTTCATCACCTTCAAAGATGTGATTGCTCAACATGACCTCAGTCAGGAGCATAGCCACAAGATTATGTGGGTTGCAAGAGAATTAAATCTTCTGTAGTTCTTAGCTAGGGAACTTTATCCATATTTACTAAAATTCTATCTATTCATTTTGAAATGAGTTGATTGGATTTTGCTACATTGTTAATAATTTAAATTGATTTAATATTTATTTAAAAGTTGACAACGTATTAAAATTCAACTCACACATCTATATAATATCTAAAAGCGAAAGTGTAGCATTTATTGTTACTACGCTCTTATTGAGCCCATCTGTTAGGATTAGTGCCCTTAAATCCTATTGTGTGATGCTATGTATGTTATTATTTATGACATTATGTATGACTTAATGTTGTATTTAATAAAGTTGTTTTATTATTATCTAAAAATAATGGTAACATGAATATTTGAACATTATCATATAGTCCATGAGATGCATAGTATGTGATTTATGTGAAAAGTCACAGAAGATATAAATCACAAGTTCTTTGTAAACTCAGAAGTTTAGTTTGCAGTCGGTGATGAAATTGGGCATTTTATCTACAAAGACTATAACATATCAATTGAGATGATTTATCTTGATCATGGAAATAGAGATTTCTAGTTGATATGTTGACATGTTTTAAGAGTTAAAACATATTGAACTAGACCAGTGTGAGATTTATTATTCTCCTAACGACTGTCAAATGAATAATAAACTCACGACTTATATTTGCATGAACTCTTAATCCTGAAAGAATAATAGACTTGATCATGAAGTGTAGGTTGTTTTGATATATCAGGAGTGAGATCTAGAGTTACGGTCAAAATCTCAGTATGTTGGGCAACCACATTTAATGTTGATG
Organism: Castanea mollissima; assembly: GCA_014183005.1. Classification (NCBI taxonomy): domain Eukaryota; kingdom Viridiplantae; phylum Streptophyta; class Magnoliopsida; order Fagales; family Fagaceae; genus Castanea; species Castanea mollissima. Next base: position 10,736,023 of record JACAVU010000008.1, read on the forward strand.
GAACATATATTCTCAAGATAGAATTTATAATTTTTAACGGAGATACAAAATATTCCCTTGAGATAAGTTTAATGGGTTTGTTATTCAGAATGTTAGGCTTAATTACTTTAGTAAATAGTTGCTAGAGTATATATTTATGAAATTGGATTTCATAAATATATTATGAATAACTTAAAAAATTAAACCGGGTATTCAAGGATAAGATTTAGTAATTTACAAAGTGGCAGTCTACATTCATGACTTTGTGTTACTACGAATATTTTATGAAGGAGTTGTATGTACAATAAAGTCTTGAGATATAATATATAAATAAGGCCTAGAGTGCAACTATATTTATGTAGTGGTATTAAATATAGTTAATGGTCACTTTGGACTTGTCAAGAGTTGACAGAAAAACCCAAGGTTCATTGGAGCTAGTGTCTTATTGGTCCCTTTTGGTTCCACTCCAAGCCACACACTTAAGCCCAATTGAAAAGGCCCAAAAGGCTAGCTCAATTAGATAATCGGTTAGACATAAAAGGAGAAATATACAGAATTTTTAGAAGAGAATTTCGTAAGAACATTATTGCGAAGTGATGCAAAAAAAAAAAAAAAAAATGTTAAACACTTTGACATTTTTTTTTCCCCTTTGGAACTGATTGAGAGACCATATATTTTGGGCGTTAGTGGAATTGGAGTGAAGATTGAAAGTCTTCCTAAGTGATTTTGATCTTCAGTTTTTTTTTTTTTTTTTTGAAATTCACCGCTCCAAGGTACACTCTCTTGTTCTTAAATTTTGAAACTTATATAGTACATGTTAACTTTTGTGAATGAAGTAGATCCATTTGTTTTTCGCTGCGCACATGCATTTTTCCATCAAATGGTATCAGAGCGATTTTCATTTTGTATCTGTTTAACATGTTTATAGTTTTGGAATTATAGACAATAGTTTCATGTTGTTAGAAATTTGTTTTCTGCATGATTGTTGAAATTATTGTTTGATAAAAATTGATTTTGATGTTATGATGTTGTTTAATTTTTAGTTTTAGTATGTTAAACTGAATTTTAAGGCTATAACATCAATGTAATTCAGTTTTGATATCAATTTATGTTCATTATGATCGTATGTTGGTTGTTTTGTACATGAAAACGTAGAAAAACTATCTTAGAAAAATTCTGTCGAGAATCGATCAAGCGAGGATCTGTCGAGCATCTATCGAGCTGATAGAAGATCTCTCGATCGATCAAGGATCTATCGAGAATCGATCAAGCTTTGTAGAACTTATTCTCGATCGATCGAGAATCAGTCAAGGATTGATCGAGCAAGGCAATGTGTAATTAGTTTATGCGTGTTTTAAATTTAAAAACCTTTATCTTAAAACATCTAGTGAGAGAGAGATACAAGAGTTGGATCTCACGGCCTCTATTGTTAGTTTATAGTAGTGTGAAATATATACTTCGTCTTTGCCTTAAGCTTAGCATTCCATGCGGAGAGTATTTATTTCATGGTCCTACAAGATTGAATTTCTTGGTTTATAGTGGTTTGATCAAACGCCTTGTCTTAGCTTCAAGCTTTGCATTCCATGCGGATGTTGTTTATATCATGGTACTACAAAATAAGCCTATTAAAGGAATGAAATGTGACTATACATGATTCTAAACAATGGTATAAATTAGACTAAGTATTATAGTATTATCTATGTTGAGTTTTTACTAATATTACTAAGAGGCTAAATGTAAAACGACATATTATTAGTGTTTGGTAAGAGTTATCATGATAGCATTAATAATGAGAAGAGTTCTCAATCAGTCATAGTATTTAATGTTCATTCTATGCTGAGGAATATTGAATATGGGATTGGGTTGTCGTTCCATATATTATGTTATGGTTTTATTAAGGTTCCATACTATATGTTTATATGCTAAATTGATAATTTCCAGTTTACTTATTATATTCATATTTATTATTTTCAGATTTGAACATGGCATCATTTAGCTCACTTGTTTCTATTTTTAATCAAAACAAACTGACTGGATCCAACTATGTTGACTGGAAAAGAAATTTGGACATTGTTTTAACAGCTGAAGAGCACAAATATGTGCTTACTCAACCATGTCCTACTTTCCCTTCATTAGATGCTTCTCTTGAGGAAAAACAACGATATGATCGTTGGCAGAAATCTAATGAAATGACCAAGTGCTATATTCTAGCATCCATCTCAAATGTTCTACAGCATCAAATGCAGGATGTAAAACTTGTTTCAGACATTATGCATAGTTTGAAGGAGATGTTTGGTGAGCAAGGCCGTTCAGTAAGACAAAAAATCATGAGGCAAATTTATAATACCAAAATGACTGAAGGTACTTTAGTGAGAGAGCATTGTCTTACAATGATCTCTAATCTGAATACAGTAGCAGTTTTAGGTGCCGACATTGATGGAGAATCCCAAGTGAATATGATACTCCAGTCACTACTGGAATCATTCAAGGAATTCAAACTCAATTACAATATGAACAAAAAGATTTATTCTTTGTCTAAATTAATGAATGAGTTAGTAGTGGTGGAAGGCATCCTTGGTACTTCTAGTGTTGAAGCCAATGTTGGTGAAGTTTCTACTTCTTAACCTAAGTCGAAAGGCAAGGGTAAGAAGAAGAAGAAGAAGGACTTCACTAAGTAAGAGGGTAAACAAATTGCCTTAGGAGTTGCTGACAAAGGAAAGAAGCTCAAATGAAAGTGTTTCCATTGTTGTGAGAAAAGACATTGGAAAAGAAATTGTCCAAAGTTTAAGGCTGCCAAAAACAAAGGTATGAAAACTTCCTTTCTTCTTGAAATATGTTTGGTATAGAATCCCATGGATTCTTGGTGTGTGGATTTAGGTTGTACTAATCATATCTGCAATTCTTTGCAGGGGTTTCAGGAGACCAGAAAGCTGAGTGAAGGGGAACTGTTTCTTACTTTGGCTGATGGGAGCAGAATTCCGGTTGAAGCTGTTGGTGTTGTTAATTTGTGTTTTGAGTCTAGGGTTTTAATATTGCAACACTGTCTGTTTGTACCTAATGTTCATAGGAATTTAATTTCTGCAATTTATTTAGGTAAACATGGGTATTGTATTATCCTTAAAGACAATGTTGTAAAAAGCATGAAGGGTAAAATGTTTATCTGTTCTGGCAATATTGTTGATGATCTTTATATTTTAATTCCTGATAAGCATGAATTATACAATTACGAATTAGATAATAATTCACATGTGAAATTATTAAAGAAAAAGTTTCCTTCTACTAATGAAGCATATTTTTGGCACTTGCGTTTGGGTCATGTTAATTCAAACAGAATTCAAAGATTTATCAAAGATGGACTCTTACAGTCCATGGAATTTGATGAATTTCCAGTTTGTGAATTTTGTTTGGAAGGTAAAATGACCAAATAACCTTTTAATGCAAAAGGTAGAAGAGCCCAAGAGTTGCTTGAATTAGTACATTCAGATGTACGTGGTCCTATTTCAATCCAAGCAAGAGGTGGTTATGATTATTTAATCACCTTCACTGATGATTACTCTAGATTTGGTTATGTGTACCTAATGAAACGGAAGTCCGAAACTTTTGACAAGTTCAAAGAGTTTAGGGCTGAAGTTGAGAATCAATTGGGTAAACGCATAAAAGCCATTCGATCTGATCGAGGTGGCGAATACCTTCTTGGAAAATTCAAGGATTACTTGATTGAAAATATGATTATTTCCCAATTGATTGCATCTGGAACTCCACAACAAAATGGTGTAGCAAAAAGAAGGAATAAGACTTTTTTAGATATGGTTAGATCCATGATGAGTATTTCAACTCTACCAATTTCCTTTTGGGGATATGCTTTAAGTACTGCAATGTATATTCTGAATTTAGTACCTTCGAAGTCTGTTCCTAAAACACCTGTGGAGTTGTGGAATGGGCATAAGCCTAGTATAAGACATCTCCATATTTGGGATTGTCCAACACATGTGTTAAAAGGAAACTCTGACAAATTACAGTCTAAAACATAAGTGGTTTTCTTTGTAGGGTATCCAAAATGAACAATTGGAGCTTTATTCTATAGTCATAAGGATAATAAAGTGTTTGTTAACATAAATGCCAAATTCTTGGAAAATGACTGTATGAATAATTTTACTTCTAGAAGTAGAGTTGTCTTGGATGAATGAATGAACTTGTAGTTAAACAACCAATGGATGAAACTAGTGATGATGTGATTGTATTGGATACACCACAAGATACTATTCATGAGATGTCTAGTACACAGGTGCCTCATCGTAGTAGGAGAATTGTTCGACCTCCTGTGAGATTCATAGGTTTGGGAGAAACTTATGAAGCTATCTCTAAAGAGGCTGAATCAGATCCTTACACTTATGATGAAGTAATAAATGATATAGATGCATATCATTGGGTCCAAACTATGAAATCTAAATTGGATTCTATGTATTCCAATCATGTGTGAGATCTTGTAGAGGTGCCTAACGGCATTAAACCTGTTGGTTGCAAATGGGTTTACAAGAGGATGAGAGGGATAGATGGAAATGTTGAAACTTTTAAAGCAAGACTAGTGGCGAAAGGGTATACACAAAAAGAAGGCATTGACTATGATGAAACTTTTTCGCCAATAGCCATGCTTAAGTCTATCAAAATTCTCTTATCTATTGCTGCTCATTATGATTATGAGATTTGGAAAATGGATGTCAAAACTGCATTTCTTAATGGCAATCTTGAAGAAGAAATCTACATGTTGCAACCGAAAAATTTCATAGCAAAGAATCAAGAGCATATGGTATGCAAGTTGAAAAGGTCCATTTATGGACTTAAGCAAGCATCTAGGTCATAGAACATCAAATTTGATCAGGTAATCAAATCATTTGTTTTGAACAAAATCTTGATGAACCATTTGTGTACAAAAGACATCAAGACAAAATAGTAATGTTCTTAGTACTTTATGTTGATGACATTCTACTCATTGGAAATGATGTAGGGGTAATGTTATCAGTTAAAATTTGGTTGTCAATCCAATTTGATATGAAGGACTTGGGCGAAGTTAACTATATTCTAGGGATTAAGCTTTGGCGAGATCGAAAGAATAGGATGTTGGGTTTGTCACAAGCTGGATATATAGATAAGGTTCTAGAACGGTTTAGCATGCAAAACTCCAAGAAATAATTACTTCCTTTTAGACATAGAGTTCCTCTGTCTGATGACCAAAGACCTAAGATTCAAGAGGAAGAAAACATGATGAGACAAGTTCCCTATGCTTCTGCTGTGAGAAGTCTCATGTATGCCATGCTTTGTACTAGACTGAATATTTGTTATTTAGTTGGCATGGCCAGCCGATATCTATCAAATCTAGGACCTAAACATTGGCAAGCTGTAAAACATATTCTCAAGTATTTAAGGAGAACTAAGGATTATATGCTTGTTTACCGTTGTGAGGATTTGATTCCCATTGACTATATAGATTCAGATTTTCAGTCGGATCTAGATTTTAGAAAATCCACGTCAGGATATGTTTTCACCTTGGGAGGTGGAGCCATAAGTTGAGGGAGTGTTAAGAAATCTTGTATTGCTGACTCCACCATGAAAGCCGAGTATGTTGCTGCTTGTGAAGCAGCAAAAGAGGCTATTTGGCTCAAGAAATTCCTTTTTGATCTTGGTGTTATGAGAATTGAGCAAGTTCCTATTACATTGTTCTGCGACAATAGTAGAGCAGTTGCACAATCCAAAGATCCAAGGAATCACAAGAAAGGAAAGTACATTGAGAGAAAGTATTATATCATTCGAGACATTGTTGCTCGTGGAGATGTGGTAGTAGCAAAGATTGATGATGCAAAGAATCTAGTAGATCCCTTTACCAAAGCCTTGCCCCAAAGGACTTTCGAGTCACATTTGGAGGAGATGGGAGTTAGATTAGTGCACAATAGTCTTTAGGGCAAGTGGGAGATTGTTAGGATTAGTGCCTTTAAATCCTATTGTATGATGCTATGTATGTTATTATTTATGACATTATGTATGATTTAATGTTGTATTTAATAAAGTTGTTTTATTATTATATAAAAATAATAGTAACATGAATATTGAGACATTATCATATAGTCCATGAGATGCATAGTATGTGATTTATGTGAAAAGTTACAGAAGATATAAATCACAAGTTCTTTGTAACTCAGAATTTTAGTTCGTAGTCGGTGATGAAATTGGGCATTTCATCTGCGAAGACTATAACATATCAACTAAGATGATTTGTCTTGATTATGGAAATAGAGATTTCTAGTTGATATGTTAATATGTTTTAAGAGTTAAAACATATTGAATTGGACTGGTGTAAGATTTATTATTCTCCTAACGACTGTCAAATGTATAATAAACTCACGACTTATATTTGTATGAACTTTTAATCCTGTGAGAATAATGGACTTGATCATGAAGTGTAGGTTGTTTTGATATATCAGGAGTGAGATCTAGAGTTACGGTCAAAACCTCAGTATGTTGGGCAACCATAATTAATGTTGATGGAATATATATTCTCAAGATGAAATTCATAGTCTCTTAATGGAGATACAAAATATTCCCTTGAGATAAGTTTAATGAGTTTGTTATTCAGAATGTTAGGCTTAACTACTTTAATAAATAGTTACTAGAGTATATATTTATGAAATTAGATTTCATAAATATATGATGAATAACTTAAAAGATTAAACCGGGTACTCAAGGATAAGATGTAGTAATTTATCAAGTGACAATCTACATTCATGATTTTGTGTTACTACGAATATTTTATGAAGGAGTTGCATGTACAATAAAGTCTAGGTATATAATTTATAAATAAGGCCTAGAGTGCAACTACATTTATATAATGGTATTAAATATAGTTAATGGTAACTTTAAACTTGTTAAGAGTTGACAAAAAAGCACAAGGAGCATATTGCGAAGTGGTGCCAAAAAAAAAAAAAAATGTTAAACACTTTGACACTTTTTTCCTTTGAAATTGATTGAGAGATCACACATCTGAGCGTTAGTGGAATGGAGTGAAGATTGAAAGTCTTCCAAGTGATTTTGACCTTCGGTTTTTTTTTTTTGAAATTCACCGCTCCAAGGTACACTCTCTTGTTCTTAAATTCTGAAACTTATATAGGATATGTTAACTTTTATGAATGAAGTAGATCCGTTTGTTTTCCGCTGCGCACATGCATTTTTCCATCATCATCAACATAGCATTTCGGTCTATTTAGTAGATTCTTGATAAAATTACATTTAACTTTTATGAATCAAGTTTGGTCTATTCTGTCTATTTTGGTCTAGTTCAGTCCATTCGGTCCACTTCGGTGATGCTTTGAAAGGAGAGATTGATGTAGAAAGAGGAGTTGCTTCATTGAAAATTATGTCACTTTCTTAGCATAATGTTAGTAGATTCTTGATAAAATTACATTTTTTATATGTTATTAAAGTCTTGTATTTTTTTTTCTAATATAATTGATGGATTTACATGTATCTGCTTTTTCTTTAGGCTAATTAAGATGTATAGAGAATGGACAGTCTGTAAGGAGCATAATACGTAAAAATTGAACCGTAATATTTATTGTTAAATACTCCTGTTGAGCCACATTAATGTAGCATTTTGGTCTATTGTCTACTATAGTTATGCTTTGCTGGTGAGATTTGTGTAGAAAGAGGAGCCATTTCATTGAAAATTATGTCACAAAATAAGCATAATGTTGGTTGGTTCTTGATAAAATTACTTTTTCATATGTTATTAAAGTCTTGTAATTTTTTTTTTCAAATATAAGTAATGAATTAATTTATGTATGCTTCCTCCTTAGGCCATTTAAGATGTTTATGCCATTTAAGATGTATAAAGAATGAATCATTTGTAAGGAGCATAATAACTAAAGGTAGAAGCATAGTATTTATTGTTATTATGCTCCTATTGAGGTATATCAATATAGCACTTCGGTCTAGTTTGGTTCACTTCAGTGCATTCGGTCTACTTTGGTCATTTTCACTCCATTTTGTCTAGTTCAATCCATTCCAGTCCACTTAAATCCATTCCAGTCTACTCCGGTCCATTTCAGTTCTATTCAGTGATGCTTTAAGATGAGAGGTTTGTATAGAAAGAGGAGCCACTTTATTGACAATTATGTTAAATTTTTAGCATAATGTTGGTAAATTCTTGATAAAATTACATTTTTAATATGTTATTTAGTATTTTATTTTATTTTCCTAATATAAGTGACATTTGCTTATATATTATTCATCTTTAGGTTATTTAAGACGTATAGAGAATGACCTGTTTCTAAGGAGCACTAAAAAAAAAAATTTCAACTACACATTATGTTATTTACAAAATATCTCACTTTATATAATAAGTAATGTGGGAGCATTTTTTGCAAATGTTGGGCTGGGCTGCCTCCTGCTGCACTAGACCCTAAAGTTTTCTAGATTAGGGAGTTGAGACCGGTCTAATAGCAACCCTCCTTGGTTTGTGCGCAAATAATGCCCCCATTTACTAAGATTGTTTATCACTTGCCCGTGGCAGACAGAGCTGTTATAATAGTTGCGGTAGACAGATATAATAAAGCCAATAACAAAAATTCTTTCGTTATTCAGACAAAGGTAAATAATGGGCTTTGATAATGAATACTCGTCTTATGAAAAAAGCAACAAAGGATAAGTATTGAATGAATAGCAATAAGCTTATTAAAAGAAAAAATGTTAGTCTGCTGTATCAAGTTACGTTGCTAGGTCTAAGTCAAGAAGGGGCACCATTTCTTCAACGTGACTAATCTCTCTGAAGGAGAAATTATCTGCTTTGAAGGGGCGTGCCTGAATGACTTGTATTTAGAGAGGTCCTTTGCCGTTATCAGAGAACATGGGTCAGAGAGGGAGAGGGAGATCAACCTATTTGGTGCATGCCTGCCACTTTATTCTTTCCGTTTTTACTTTTCTTTCTATTCTCTCCAATTCTTTCCTTTCTTTTTCTTTGTTTTATCTTTCAATGTTTTTTTTTTAGTTTTGGTGATTCTCTCCCCAGAGGTCGTTCTGCCCCCGTCGTGCACAGCAAGGGCTCCTTATATAATGCCAGCCGTGGCTGGTTTTTACCATTTTAGCCCTTAACCATTTTTGTCTTGTGCGGGTGTCCTTGTCGACCATTACCGATTGGTCAGTCACCCAACCAGCGCCACTTACCTGTGTTGGCCGCGCCACTCCACCTCACCAGACAAAGAAGCCTCTTTTGTTTGTTTGCTTGCTGTGACATCTTTACCTGCCACAGTGTAAGTACTCTCTTCCTCTTCGTCCCTTATAGCATGCACCTAGTGGTTCCAACTCAGCTTTGCCTCTTTTGGGTGGTATGTCATCCTAACAGGACACTGCCTCCAAAAAAGCCTGAGCAAGAAACACGAAAATAAGTTTTCCCCTTCCCCACTGCCAGACCATGCTCTCTTACCTCTGAACCATGACCCAACACTTCCTGTATTGGTTGGGTACAGGCTGGTGGTGTTTGGATTTGTGCGTGCCTTACTTTCATTCTCGTCCAAAATCTACCTGCTGCTTGCCGTGGTCTGAAGATTTGCTCGTTCTTCTGTTTGTTTTTAACTTCTTACGGCGTGGGCTGCTTTATTAATCTCTGATTCTTTATGGCTTGCTGGGCTTTGCCTGATTGTGAGCTTCCTTTCCTTCGTGCCCTCCTCCGTGTTCTATTGCTAGCCTTGCTATTACTTCCTACCGCGTTATTCTGTCATGCCTGCTGTGATGTTTACTTGACCCAGGGTTACTGGGATTCTTTGGGCTTGTTGTTCATCCCTTTTCTAATGGCCTAATAAACTTATTGGACATTTTATTACTTGCGGGATCCCGCTTCCCGCTTATTTCCTTTTGGGCATCCTTGGCCCGTTTACTTTATTGGGGCATCCTTGGCCCTTTCCAGTTTTGTGCTTCCCATGGGCTTTTACTAATTCCTTGGGCTTCCTTGGCCCAAGTACTTCATACTTCATCTTTGGGGCTTATGGATTCTCCATTGCCCCTTAGTCTCATTACTTACATTGCTTTGGGTTTGCTGTGGTCCATTCTCACTTTTCTACATCCATACTGCCGATGGGTTTGCTATTTTTTTCTTTCCAAGCCTTCTTAGGCCCATTTACTTTTTCATGGTCCATTTGTTTGCTTTATGGACCCATGATCCATTATTCCTGCCACTTAGGCTCAATGGTATTTCCATCCCACTTTCTGCTGCCCACGTCTTTAGGCTTTCTTCTCCTGCTGGGCTTCTAAAAAATGAGCATCTACAAGTGAATGTAAAATGTATTATGTTTCCTTAAAAAAAAATTACTAAATTCAAAGTACTTTCAAATAAAAAATAAATAGCTTAATTTAAAAATCTAATACATAGTATTATACTTCGTTAGAAAATAATCACATCACTTTAAGAAGGGTAAATGTTGATGGTGCTGTCTTTTCGTCACAACATGAGGCTTCGGTTGGGGTTATTATTCCTGATGATTAGGGGTTGGTTATAGTTGCTCTTAGCAAAAATATTAACTGTTGGGTCCATTGGAGATTGAAGCTAAAGCTTCTAATGAAGGAATTCTTTTTGCTAGGGATATTAGAATTTGAGAGTTTGTACTTAAAGAGTGTTGATGCTCATTTTGAGAAGCCCAGTAGGGAGAGGAAGCCCAACAATGTGGGCTGAAGAGAGCTAGCAATTGGATAGAAAGACCATTAAGCCCAAGCGGCAGGAATAATGGATCATAGGTCCATAAAGCAAATAAATGGATCTTGAGGAAGCAAACGGACCTAAAAAGGCTTGAAAAGAGAGAAGTAGCAATCCCATGGGCAGTATATGACGTCGAAAGTGAGAATGGGCCACAACAACCACAGCGGGCCCGAAGTAATGCAAGTAAAGAAAGTAAGGGGCAATGAAGAGTTCATAAGCCCTAAGGATGAATGATAGAATAATTGGGTCAAGAAAACCCAAGGAGTTAGTAAAAGCCCATGAGAAAAGTAGAAAGGGCCAAGGATGCCCAAGGAAAGTAAATGGGCCAAGGATGCCCAAGAGGAAGTAAATGGGATACAGGAGCCCGAAAGTAATGTAGTGAAAGGACCAATGAGCTTATTGGGTCGTAAAAAAGAAATAAGTAGCAAGCCTAAAGAGGCACAGCAGATCTGGGTTAAATGACATCATGACAGGAATAGTAGAATGATGCGGCAGGAAGTAATAGTGAGACTGTAGGAATAAAGCAAGAAGAATGGCCTGAAGGAGGAAAGATCCACAATCAGGTAAAGCCCAGCCCCTAAGAGAGCAAGCCATAAAGAAATCAGGAAACGGCCCACGTCATAAGAAGTTTAGGACGAATGACAAAATGAGCAAGCGGACATTCAAATCACAGCAAACGCATAAGCAGCAAGTAGATTTTGGACGAGCATGAAAGTGAGGCACGTACAAGGCCCAGACTCCACCAGCTTGTACACAGCCAATACAGGAAGTGGTGGGTCATGCGTCAGAGGTAAAAGGGCATGGTTTGATAGTGGGGAGAGGGGAAAACCTATTTTTGTGGTTCTTGCTCAGGCTCTTTTGGGGGAAGTGTCCTACTGGGATTACATACCGCCCAAAAGAAGTAAGAATGAGTTGGAACCTCTAGGTGCATGCCATGAGAGATGGAGAGAGAGAACACCCATACCGTGGCAAGTAAGAATGGCACGACAAGCAAATAAACAAAATAGTCTTCTTTGTCTAGTGCTGTGGAGTGGCGCGGCTAGCACAGGTAAGTGGTGCTAGCTGAGCAACTGACTAGCCAGTAATGGTCGGCAAGTAAGGTTGTCCATCTCACCTGCTGACCTGCTGAACCCGACTTGCTACAGCCAGATCCGACAGCTCCGGTGGTCAGGCACAGGTCCCGAGCTCCAAAACCTGTTCAATTCGACCCGCCCGAAAAGAGAAGGACCCCTTACGATTTCAAGCTTTCCAGTGAGTTTTCCAACATGATTTCGCAGATTTTGGAGACCAAAACACCAGATCCGGAGATTCTAGGCACGATTTGGGGGAAAAAGCGTCAGATTTGGCGAAATCTTTGCCAGATCCGGCTAGATTGCACCAGATCTTGGACCAAACGGGAGAGATCTTGCTAATTTCTCCTTTTTTTGGTGCTCTCCGGCGGATTTCGGCCTCACCCGAAATCGCCACTCACCCGACGGGTAAAACCTGACCTTAATATGGGTCAGTAGCGAGTCCGGCACCTCCTTACCCGATCTCTAGTGGGTTGGCTGTGGGTTGGGCACAACTTGACCTGCCCGACTCGTGGACAGCCTTATTGGCAAGGACACCCACACCAAACAAAGATGGTTAAAGGCTAAAATGGTAAAAGCCATCCGCGGTAGGCATTATATAAGGACCTTTGCCATGCATAATAAAAGGGGGGACGACAACAGTAACCTCTAGGTAGAGAATCACAATAACTAAGCAAACATCGAGAGATAAAAATGAAGGAAAAAGAAAGAAAGAACGAATTGGAGAGAATAGGAAAAACAAAAAAAGAGAGAGAATAGAATGACAGACATGCACCAGATAGGTTGATTTCCTCTCTCCCTCTTCTACCCATGCTCTTTGCTAAAGGCAAGAGACTTCTTTGGGCACAAGTCATTTAGGCCCATTCCCTCAAAGCAGTTAATTTCTTCCCGGAGAGTTTATTCGCATTAAGGAAATGACTTTCTTCTTGACTTAGACCCTGTAGCATAACTTGACACGGCAGATTGATATTTCCCTTTGATTTAATAAGCTCATTACTACCTCTACCATATTTATTTTTGTTTCTATTTCATAAAATGTGCATTCCTTGTAATGACTCATTATTTGCCTGTGTCTAAATAGCAAATATATCTCTTTTATCATCTTTGTCAATATCTGCTTGCCGTAATTATTAAACCAGCTTTGCCTGCCATGGGCATGTGATCAAAAATCTTGGTAAATGGGGCATAGTTTGTGCACAAGCCGAACTAAGGTGGGTTGCAATTGGATTGGTCTCAACTCCCTGATTTAGAACACTTCGGGCCTAGTATAGCAGGAGGCGGCCTAGCTCAATATTACAAAAGGCCCACCATAAAGAGAATTCTCTTGTGGATGTTAATGCAATTGCAGGAAGTTCCCTCCTCCATCATTTGTTATTAGTGGAATTACTTATTTGTCACAGGAGTTTCGTGGATTTGAGGCCTGTCATACTTGTAGGAATGGTAATGAACCAGCCCATTTGTTTGCAAAATATGCTTTAGGTATAAAGTATTATGTTACTTGGACTGAGGAGAGCCCTTATTTCTTAGAACACGCTCTCTTAAATGATGTAATTTCTTTTTGTTCAATTCAATGAAATTCTAGCCTTTATATCAAAAAAGAAAAAAGAAGAAGAAGGATTTCAAACTAACACTTATAAGTCTTGTGTACTATTTTCATTTTTAATTTAACCAAAAAAAAAGTTGTCAAATTTTTTTACACTTTGCGTGGGCCTAGGACTAGTTTTATAATAAATCGAAACAACTTTAGGAACTCTATAGGGGAGTTACTTGAGAACTCTAGAAGATTCAATAGCTGTTCCCTCCAATTAGATACGAAATTTTGTTAGTGATAGTTACTGAGCATTTGTTAGCATAAGCTGTCAATTATAGATCCATAAATCACGCTTGAACTCCGTGATTATTCAAGCTAGTTATGGAATATTGTTAGTGAGTGATTAAGAGTTGTATAAATATAAAAACAGTTTGTATTGTATTTAATTATGAATGATATACAAGTTTTACTCAGAATTCTCTAGCTTTCTTCTCTCTGTTCTTTCACTCTCATTCTTCCATTGTTGTTTAGCTTGAGAAATACAAAAAAGTATTCAATGTCCACAGGGATAAAATTGTTTTAGATGATGAAAAATTGTCGATATTAACCTGAAATACTTTTAAAGTATAAACTTCATTATCACTGAACATTATTTGAGAAAAAAAAGCACAAACAACCAGTCTTATAAGACCTCCACAACATGAGTAAATGGAATAGTGGTGTGCCCAACACAAGTTTGTCCCTTGGAATTCTATATAAATAAATCTGATACGTATTAATCATCATTGACCGTACCTTCATATTTATTTTCTTCATTCTATATCACATAACAAAGATGTCTGGGACCATTGTTGATGAGTACGCGTCTCCCATTTCTGTTGAAAGGCTATGGAGGGCAGGCATTTGTGATTTCAAGAACCTCATGCCTAAGCTTCTTCCCCAGGTTTTATCAAGCATTGAATTTCTTGGAGGAGATGGTGGAGTTGGCACCATTCAACAATATAAATTAATAAAAGGTTAGTATGCTACATAATGAAAGCCTTATTATGCAAATCATGTAAACAAAATATTGTGATTATGCTAACTGTGTTTAATTTTTTTTCTTGACATGATCATGTGCAGCTGATGAGCAATTTGGTGATGTTAAGGATCGAATTGAAGTAATAGACCACAAGAATCATATATTCAAGTACTCTATCATTGAAGGTGGTCTCGTTGGTCTCAAATTGAAGTCTTTTGTGGCTGAGATTACCCTCAATTCTACTAGAGAAGGAGGCTGCTTAGCCAAGATGAAAATTGAGTACGAATCATTGGAAGACAGCTTACTGTCCGAAGAAGAAATTACACGCATAAAAGATGGGACTTTGGCAATTATGAAGGCCATCGAGGGGTACCTTCTGGCAAATCCGGATGCTTATGCATAAAATTTTACCAATAAACAAAATGGGCTTAAATATGACTATGTATTGTCTGTTGTCTTAACAGCATAAACATTTTATTGTCTAAAATAGGTTCCTTTGGCAAGAAGATTTGATGCTACAGTTTTATTGTTAGTGTGAAGAAATGGTGATGGCATGCTGAATTTTTAATCTGTCACAATAGAAGAATTTTCTATCTCAATCAATCTGTTGTGATGACCAAGTGCCACTCTGTAAAGTATCGATAACATCTTAAGGAGACTCGAAAAAGAAACAAAAAAAAAAAAAAGGTAAAGGAGTTTCAAACTACACATCCAAAAACTTAAAAAAGGACCAAGAGCTCTAAATCTGACTCTCAATGTGTATACATACCCTTTTTACTCTTTATGGGGCATATAATAAAGAACAAGCAAAGAACCAAGTATCATGTATGGAATTGAAATTAATATTTGAGAATTGGGTGTAAATTTATATTTAGGTCCCCAACTAAGCATAGACTTGAGGGTTCTCCAAGAGGTAGGCTTCCACAACTTTGTAGATCCCAATAGCACTGTCCTTGCCTGCCTTAATTTCTTCTTCTTTGATTTCAAAATCACCAATAGTGTTGTATTTGCTTATCATCTTGCAGATGCAACCCCCATCACTAGCTGCCTCAAACTTGACCTCGTAAGCAATAGATTCAAGCTTGTCACCCAAAGCATCCCCCTCAATCATAGTGTACTTGCACACAAAATTTTCCTTATCAAGCTCATCAAGTCGATGTTTCACATATTTAAAGTGGCTAGCTACATGATTAACAACAAAACAAACATTAAAGTCATTGTATGAAAAACACTGCCACAATTAAAATAATTTTTGATAGCTAGTTTGAGAACAAAGTTTCTCTCCAAACTAGTTTGGAGAGAAACTCTTCAAACTTCTCATATATCTCTTTTTTGGTGTGAATTTTGAAAATGTAACCGTTAAATTTCATGTTCCTTAGGTTCTTAACATGCATATCAAATTTTGTTCAAATCAGATGTTATTTACTATTCGATTAATAAATTTATGTTTTATACGTAATTTTAGATCATAAAAATTTGAAATTTTAACATTTGTTTGATGACATAGTAATTGATCTTTGACCTTATTGAAATTTTATAAGCATGAAGGATATAGTAAGAACATGCAATTTGACGGTTAGATTTTCAAAATTCATACTTAATATAAAGATATATAAAGAGTTTGTAGGTTTTCTATACAAAGAGTTTGTAAGTTTTCTCTCCAAACTAGTTTAGAGAGAAACTTTGTTCTAATGAGAAATAGTTATTGCATACACACTAACACACAACTTACACACGTGATTTTAAATTGAAATTGTGATTTCAATTTAAAAACGTGTAATAGACAACGACAGTGCTCTAAAATAATGACAAAAACTCAAACTCAAGGGATAAAGTCAATTTTTTGGATATTAATTAGTTCGTTTTTCTATTATTTTGAAGTACCATGTCAGCTGTATTCATGATGTACCTAATAATTTTCCGGTTAGATTACTAACCTTCAGTGAAGTTGACTTGTTCAATGCTCCCAGCTCCTCCATCTCCTTGAATAACCTCAACACTTTTTATGAATTTAGGTAAGAGCTTTGGAATCAATTGGTTAGACTCTAGGATCAATGCCTTGAACATTCTTGATGGGGCAATTGGACATGTGAACTCTTGTGTAAAGCTGGTGACCCCCATGGCTTATAGATTTTAGTGAGAAGAAGGGATAAATAAGAGGATATATGGTAATGAAAGTCACATAGAGGATAGAGCTATATATACATTATTAGATGGCGTGGGGTTTGGTGACAAGTCTCACTGGGAAAAATGGGAAGTTAGATATGCAGCCAGAGAAAGTAGACTTTCAAACTTCAAAAAGGCTTTTCAATCTTTGTGGCTCTGGGAATGATTACGTTTCAATGTTCAAACATATGGGCGGCGCATACTAGGTTGAATGGGCTTTCGAACTCGCGCATATAGCCCAAGTTTTGAGTTCAGTTATCAAGCAAAGTTATATTCGTAGCCAATTTTTTAAATTTTATTTTTAAGGTTAAAATACAATTTATATACTGTAAATTTTACTTTAAAATTTGATAAGTTATTGATATTTTAATTTTTTTACCAACCATTTGGCACAATTAAGAAAGAAATGATGACAAATTATTTAAAATATGCGTTCTTTGAATTTACTACCATCTCAACAAAAATTTTGAGGAAAAAGAAATAAAATAAAATATATTGATATATAAAAAAATGCATGAGTGCATACACACATAAGAGTAAACAATTATTTTAGAATATAAAGAAAAATAGTGAAGGACCTTAGTTTCTTATTTCTCATTTTGCCTTTAATTTTCTAATGATTAAGAAAAAAAGTTTTAATTTTTATTACTAAAGAATTTTAAGCTATACAATAAATGTACTTAGCCTTGTTTATTTTGCGGAAAATTTACACTTTTCACAGTCTTTTCTGTATTCTTGAAGTGAAACTGTTATTTCAATATTTTTTTAATATTAAATTTCAATAGTTAAGCTATGTGCCAATATTCAATGTTCAGATGATTGATTGTTGCAATTTACGCCCCCTTCATCTTCTTCATGCACGTGGATTAAACAGACTAATCCTACATTACACTTATTATTATTATTATTATTATAAGATAGAAATTTTACTCTAACCTAATTTAAGTGTATATGTGTGTGAAGCTCCTTCATGGATACTTGAACCCTGGCTTCTGCCCTTCACATCCCACAAACACTTACACTTGTGGAGTGACCATCACATCTACATTAGACACTTAAAGACTAATAACTTTAAACATATAAACTATTAAGGACTCTCTTTCCTTAGGGATGTGAGATTCAATTTTTTATTAAAACACTAACTCCTCACTTAAAACTTAAAACTTATTAATCATGTGAAATTTTCACTTCTCATTTAACTTATCAATTTATTGTGGGTTCCAGTTAGCTTAATTGGTAAAATCTCTGATGGTTGAATAAGAGATTTAGAATTCTGTTCCCGCTTACACTAAAAACTGATTGGTATTCTGATTTGATGATAAGACGCCATAAATTGAAATTCTTTCAAAAAAAAAAAAAAAAACTTACCATCTTATTCTTTCTAAAAAAAAAAAAAAAACTTACTAACTTATCATTTAAATTATTTTTTAATTTCAAAACGCTCCAACATTCTTTTCCTTTCGTTTCCTTCATTTTTTTTGTGTGATACTTTTCGTTTTCTTTCATATGTTTGTTTATATAAAAAAAGGCCAATCTTGAGTGACGTGTGGCGCCAAATTGGCATATTTATAACTTGTGCAAACTATGTGGCAACCAAGCATTGGCTAGGATGACAATGGCAAGGAGATTAGGTGTAACTTAGAACTTGACTGGGTGGCTAATCAAAAATTAAGAATGGAAAATAAAGGTATCAACTACTCTGGCTCCACCAAAAATTTCACTCATGACTTCTATATGTTAATTGTTAAGTACTCTTCCAACTTTGACAGAAAAAATAAAACAAAAAACTCCACCCTTGACTTGAGAACAATGAAACCAAATACAAAAAAGAGGGAAAAAAAGTTGCTCCACACGTTGCAAAGTCTATATTATGTCCATCATGTTATTCATGTCTTGTGTTTTTTTGCCTTATCCCAAATTTACCCTTATCATTACTCAGGTCACAACACTTTTTCTAGCTAATCACATTTTTTATTTTTTATATTTTAAACTTTCTCACTGCACTTTAATGGTCTGTTTGGAAGTTAAAAAAAAAGGAGGGGAGTAGAGTAAAGAGAGGGAGTGTAATTCAATTACCTTCTTTGAAAGTTTTTTAAGAAAGGAGGGAGAGAGATTTGGAGGGGTTTCTACTCCCTCTAACCCTTTATTTTTAATTCCTCCAAATTGGAGAGATTTGGAGGGAGATGACAGTAGATAAATTATTGACCAAATGAATTTTCCAAATTACCCTTTCTAAATTAACAAAATTACAAGCTAATTATATAAATAATCTTTATTTGTTTCCTGAGAAAATTTAAGGTGGATGAAAAAATAATTTGAATCTCATTATTTCATTGACACTAAAACTAAACATCCATGTCATTTTTGCTAAAAAAAATTGAAAGACCACGAAAATGAAAAACTAAATAATAAAAAATCAATTAAATAACTTGAAAATTTTGAATTTTAATGAACTGAAGTATTAATCTGGATTGCTCAGATTTCCATTCTCGTCCTTGGTGAACCTCAACCTCTCTTCGATCACGGAGAGACCGAAATGAACCAAAACGATGATGAAGAGGAAATGGATCCAGAGCAAAGGAGAGCCTTTGGCGATGTGGTTGATTGTCTTTTTGAAGAACTGGTCGCCGTTCAGAGAAGCGGTGCTGGCGTAGAGGTTGATAGGGAGAATGAGGAAGATTGAGAGGAGAGTGATGGAGGAGAGTACGGCGAAGCTTCCGCCTTTGATCAGGAGGAATTGAGCGGCGTTGGCACCGTAGTGGCAGGCTATCTCGCGACACGTGGCATGCCAGACGGCGAGTAGCTTGGAGAAGAGGGCGGTGGTCCCTTTTTAATTCCCCAATTTCTTAGAAAAGAGAGTGGTGTTAGATGGAACAGGCATACAAAGTTTTCTTTTTTCTTTTTTCTTGGCATCCAAACAGCGAAAGAACAGATAAAAAAAAAAAAGATTTTGCTTTATTAATTGGATAAAAAAAGGGGTAAATTTGTCTATTTAAATAATTTCCTCTCATTTCCATTCTAATTTTTAAAACATCCAAACAAAAGAAAAGACTAATTACTCCCTTCTCTTTTACTAATTTTAAAAACATCCAAATAAGGTAGAGGGTAACCATTGACCTTTACTCTCCTCTCCACTACTCTCCTCTACTCTTCTCCATCTCTAAACTTCCAAACAGGACATAACTTTAAGGCTTAAATTAGCGGGTCCTATAATTTACCCAAAATAATAATAATAATAATAATAATAATAATAACCAAAACAACTTATGTCCTTATATGGTAGAAAGAAAAAAAAACTTTCTTTTTTCATATTTTCTCTTTTCAAAAGCAATCAAGGTGGTGAGATACGAATACAAAATATAGTACAATACTCTTAACACTTGTTTATTGATTTATTGAGGAATTATATTAGATATTTAAATTTTATGTACTTAGATGATTGTTATTAACAATGAATTGATTATTTTTGTTCATTTGTTTTGATAATATGAAATAAAGATTTGATTATTTTAATTAACAATTAATTCTTTTTTTATTTTGTTATTAATATTGATTAATATTTTTTAAGTTAAATTTATCTTTCAATCTTTCTTTTTAAATTTTGCCCCCTAAGACTAAAATCCTTGCTCCGCCACTAGTGCTAGGTGTCATAACTCATAAGAGGTCAAGGAGCAAGCAACACATGGCCTGTGATAACTGCCAATAACCAAACAACTACAATCATGCCTAAGTCTAATACTTTAAGAGAAATATAAGGGTAAACGAGCAAAATATAGGAGTCCAAGGTGTTGGACACCTATTTTAAGAGAGAATTTTGATATTTTGCTTATCTTTCTAATTTTCTTCAAGTATTAATGTTATGTTTGGATGTTGGGGGAGTAGAGTAGAGGGAGGGAGAGTAATTTAATTACCTTATTTGGATTTTTTTAAGAAAGGATAAGGAGGGATTTGGAGAGGTTTGGAGGGTTTTGAACTTCTTCTAACCCCTTATTTTTAATTTCTCCAAATTAGAGAGATTTGGAAGGAGAGTGGAGCATAAAAATGCTTAACCAAATGAATTATCAAATTTACTTTTAACATATTAACAAAATTACAAATGAAAAAACTAATTATTCTCCCCCCCTTTATTTAATTTTAAAAACATCCAAACAAGGTGAAGAATAACCATTTCCCTCTACTCCTCTCTACTCTCCTCTCTCTCTCAAAACTTCCAAACCATGTTTGTAGTTGTTTGGTTGCATCAATGGAAGTAAGTTTCCTTTTGATGTTATTTTTCCAGCACTTTAGCATTATAGTTTATGGCATACTTCCTTTGTCATTTTGTTTTTAAGACGAAACAAAGTACCATATGTTAGTTTAATCTTGATTCCCCTGATTTACATTTTGCAATAAATCACAATTAATTTAATCATCGAATCATTTTAAAGATATTACGCCTTATCCAAAGTCATTTATGTTGAAATCTTCAACGTTCATAAAAAATGTTGAAATCTTCAACTACCAGTCAAATAGCGTAGTTGAAGTCACCTCAAGGCAAGGGTGAGACTCAGTTTTGAAACTACCTTGATGCAAGGATTTCACATTGATCAAACCGGTAAAACTTGTTACACAAATCATTTTGCATACATGTCAGTATACACAGGTTAATTTGAACTGAAATCGTGAATTGAAGACACTATTTCAAACTAATTAACACTGCCCGAACTGAAATAATAAAAGATGAACTGAAAAATACTGTTTAGGATGCTGCTGATTATTTGGGTTTAAAGTGTCATGAATTTAGACGTTTCAATCTTTCTGAACCACAAAACAGTACAATCCAAGGACAAGGCTAACCCGTTTCTGGTAAACCTCAATTCACATATTAACAAATTGCAAAATCTCATTGAACAGGAAGAAATTTTTATAAAGAAACATAGAAATACAGTGTGTTAAGACTTCCAAAACAAAATACAATCCTGAAAATCATCACATAATAACCTTTTCAAGTGTCCCTAGCATTACTCATAGGCATGAGGGTGTGCCAAGAGGTAGGCCTCCACAACTTCATACATCCCTATGGCCCTGTCCTTTCCATGCTCAATGTCCTGTTCTTTGATCTCTACGCCATCCTTCACTTTGTACTCGCTGGTCAGCTTACACATACATCCTCCTCTGCCATATCCCTCAAACTTAACCTCATAAGTAATATATTCGAGCTTGTCCATTAAAGCATCACCTTCAATCAAAGTGTGCTTGCACATGAACTTCTCTTTATCAAGTGCATCAATCCTGTGTTTCACATATTTGAAAGGACTTTCTGCATATATAGCGAAACAAACAAAACATGTTAATTTCTTATGTAAAACTTACAAGTAAGTAATACACAAACATAAGAGTTTTGTATCCTAACCTTCAGTGAAATTAATCTGTTTGATGCTTCCAACTTCTCCGCTGCCTTGAATGAATTCGATACTCTTTATTGACGAAAACATGAGCTTGGGGCAAATGTTATGAGAGTCAAGGATCAAGGCCTTGAACATCCTGTCTGGAGTTACCTGAGTTGCAAATGACTGAGAAATTTTGGTGACACCCATAATTGCTAAGACTAAGAATCAAGAGGGAAAGTTACGAAATGGAGGAAATGAATCAATTGGATCAATGGGGGAGGATTGTTTTAAGAGGGAGTATAAGGAAGACCTTACTTTTGTAGCTATGTAGAAACTTAGGTAAAGGTCGCTTTGGCTTGAATTTTTATGTTAGTCCAGGACTCCACGTTTAAAGTCCATGTGCTGATCAATTATAACATATACATTATAATAATATGGGTCTATAAGTCGAATTTTTCAACACGGGATGGAATCATGGAACAGTTCTTAATAGGAAAATCTGCAAGGCTTCTAGTAGTGGGCCTAGTGGCATAAAAAGTTCACGCGTTCAGATTGAATCACAGGAAAATATTAAAATGCAAAAACATCAAGGAAGTCCCACAAAATGAGAAATTTGATTTAAATAAACAATAAGTTTAAGCGCACACAATACGTATATTCACAATTGTTATTAATGATGCAAGAAATCAATGGGCTGATTGTTCAAAACAAGATGCGATGGAAGACATGGATAGATGTAAGAAATATAATCAAAGTGCACCGTTGTAGTGCTGACAAAGGATCCTTTAATAGTTAAGTTAGAACTTTCCTAGAGATCTCCCAAAAACTCTTATGTGGCGTTTGGTACAGAGTAATGTTTTGGAATTCTCAAAAATGTTTAAAGATTCTCATGTTTGGTTGCAAATCGTACTAGGGAATCGGATGCCAAGGAGATCTAGTTCCCTTTCACCTAGAAATGTAGATTCTTTTTAAAACAAGTGGATATCCAGATTCTTAAGTTTGAAGGAAAATTGTATTTTTTATAAATTGACAATTATAACATTTTCTTATCATTTAAGCAATTGAGATAAAATATAAAACAAATCATCAATATCTTTTCTCTTGTCTTTATCTCTTCCTACTAAAACAACATAAATAGATAGACAACTCTATTGATCTCAACAAAGTTTTATTTAGGTTTCACGTGTGAAAAAAAAAAATTGATTAAGCTCTTTTAAAAATTATTGCTATGAATAAATAAGAATTCAAATAGTTATTTTTGTATTGTATTTGTCATTTTGAAATATAAGATTATAGTTTTAATGAATTTATCATAATTTATAGTTTATATCTTGTTTTTATTATTTATTTAGAGGAATATTTTTTAAATAAAAAAAAAACTTGATATTGGATTTACAAATCTAAGGATAGAATGAGAAAAATAAATAATTCATTTAAGATTCTTAGAAATAAACTAAACATTATAATCTCACATTCCTAGAAATCTTATTAGTTTTCCAATTATACCAAATATAGGAATAGTTACATTCCTAGGCATCCATATTGTAAGACATCATATTTCCAGTAATTTGAATGCTAGGAGTAATGTGGATTTTCCATACGAAATGTCACCTTAGTGTTTAAGATTTTGAATTTTTCATGTACCTCAAAATTTAGTGAGGTTTGACTTTTATATAGGGGATCTTGAGTGGGTCTCCTTGTTTTATGCCACTATTCTTGTTGGAGACAAGTTCGCTTAGTGTGCGTTTGAAATTGACTTAAAAGGCTAGCTTTTTTTACTATTTAGCTTATTTTTGATATTATTTATGGGTCCTATTGAACTTTTCGGTACTATTTATAGGTCTTACTATATTATTTTAGCTATCTTTTAACTTTATTTATAGTAAAAAAATTTCAATTTCAGCTATATAAGCCGTTCCCAAATAGACACTTAGGGCATGTTTGGTAGACTGTAATAGTAATTACATAGGAATATAAATAGGTATTATAAGGAATACAAGATGTTGTAATGTAATACTTATTATTGTTCATTTGTTTGGTAACAATACAATAATAAAACCCTGAAGATAATGAAATGAAAATATTTTAAATCAAACTTAAGATATATTTTAGGAAATATTTTACTCATATAGTTATACTTCCTAAAAAAATATTTTTTAAATTTAATAGAGAGATTAGTCATTTTTTATGAATTTTATTTTCATAATTGTTATGTAAATAGTTGTTACAATCCTTTTAGAGGTGAATAGTTATTCTTCATTTTAAAGAATAGCTATTCGTAAGGAATGATTATTCCTTATAATAAAAACGTAACCAAATTACTAAATAGCTAAATCATAAGAATAACTATTATATTATAGTGCCTATTATAGTCTACCAAACATATTCTAATAGTTATTTATATGGTTTAACTATTCAGTAGTTTGGTTTTTGTTTTTATTACAGGATATAGTAATTTCTTATGAATAACTATTCTTTAAAATGAGGAATAACTATTCCTCTCCAAAAGGGTTGTAATAGTTATTCTTTAGTAGGTGTATTAATTTCTAAAATTAATATATTTCTATATAAATAAACTTTCCATATATACATAACAATTATAAAAATAAAAAGTCAAAAAAATTAACTAATATTTCTTTCAAATTTTTATTAAAAAAATTATATTTTTAGGAAATATAATTATATGAGTAGGATATTTCCTAAAATATATCTTAAATTTTATTCTAATTTTACATTTTAGAAAATTTTATTTAAACATTCCATTATTTCCAGGATTCTATCTTTATGTTGTTACCAAACAAATACATAGTAATAAGTATTGCATTACAACATCTTGTATTCTTTGTAATACTTATTCTTATTCCTATGTAATCACTATTACAGTCTACCAAACGTGCTCTTAGTGAAAAAAGTAGGAGTGAATTTCAGGGAAACCACTCCCACATTCTGAAGTAGTCGGCTTATGTGATAAATTCCATTTCTGTCAAGTTTGGCTAGATTTTTGAGAGTATTGAATTCCACTGCTTATGGATGAGCATGATGTCTGGATGATACATATTGTGGACGGTGCTATTTAAGCTTAGACGACCATATAGACGGTGTGTCCATTTTATGCCATATCAGTTATCATGACATATTGCTATTGGTATATAATAAAGATGAAATTCTAATAAGATTAGAATTAGATTAGATTAGATTAAAAGATGAAATTGGTAATAGTGTAGCTCAAGGCCCCCGATAAAAATATCTCATCCCAATAAAAAAGCCCCCACCTTGTAAATTAATAATTGGTTTCCCAAAAAAAAAAAAAAAAAAAAAATCAATCCCAATAAAAAGAGCCTCATTCCAATATTCAGAAGCAAGAATCAGTTAAGAAAGATGAATGGGTAGGGAACTCGATGGACGAGCCTGGTAGCTCCACCAACTCTCTAGTGGATGGGTTCCATAAAATGAAGACATTGTGTTTAGGAGTTGTGCATAGCAAACCATTACAAGATCCAATAGTGTTAAGAAAGATGAATGGTTTAGGAATTTCAAGATAAGCAAGATCCTCTACCACACCATTTAGCATCCACATAACAAAGGTTCCCTATGAGCATGAGCTTCTCTTGGATGATAAAATTTCCGAGGTGATTTCTGACAAATTGTGGTCCAGAAATGAGACCACGCCAGGCCTTGCAAACACATGTTGATTGTAGGAGACACTTGACAGGAAGTCTGGACAGAATATTCCCTATGAGATCCAGTGGAAGGTTTGACAATGATCTATTCCTTTGTTTTTCATTCTTTCTCCAATCCTCTATAGTGACACAGCAAAAGTAAAACTCTGACACAGCTCAACTTGATGGTTTGTCTATCGTACCTTTCAAGGACAACCAAACTTTATTGAAACTCCATGGTTCGCTAGCCCAATACGATCCACATCTTCCTTATTATCAAAGACAAATAGGGCCCTATGAGATCCCTCGTTGCTTACTGTAAAACCATTGTCTGCTTTCCACAGTGGTTTGAAAGTCCGAGCTATTGCATCCATGTTCAATGCCCGCTTCGTGAGGAACAAGGCTGCTATAATATGCTTCTTTGAACATCGATCCTTTTTGAAACATAAGTTCCCCTTCCCTCTCGGACAGGACAAGCAGCTCCAATGTTTTGTAAGTTCTTCCATAAAGATTGTTGAAGAAGAAGAATTCAATTCTAAAGTGAATAGAGTTGAAAGAGGAGAAGAGACCCCAAAAAAGACTGTTTCCCAGAGCCCCCGAAAAAAAGAAACCCCACTAGCCCTACACACAACATTGTTGCGCGAGGGGAGAACAAACCTTACAAGAAGGTACAGCAATTCTACTGCTAAGAGAAGGGAGAGACCACCTTTCTTAGCGACAGTGAAGCTTTCTTTAAAATTGTTATTTTTAATTTAAGAGAGACATGTGTATTTTTATGATTTTTATTTTATAATTGTTAGATTATATATGGAAAGTTTGTTCATTGGAAATATATAAGTTTTGACATTACTACACTTACTAAGAAATAGCTAATACAACCTTTAAAGAGGAATAGTTATTTCTCATCATATATATATAAAAACAGAGAACTTTGTGAGAGTGTATGAGGTCTTGTCATGTGGCACTCTAATGTTGCATTTGCCTTTTTTACCTCTCTTCATTAAATTTTTTTTTACTATTACCCATAAATCATAGTAACTTATTTTTACTATTATAAAAATTTATCATTTTTTACTTTTTTTTTTAAGTATTTTTATTGTTACCCAATAGATTATAGTAACTACTTTTTACTATTATATCAAATATGAGTTGTTCGTGACAATTAGACCAATTAGACTAAAAATTATCATTACAAAATGGAATTAAAGTAGACCAACTTATAAAAAGACCAAACCCATTATTACCTTAAATATTATGACCAAAGTTTGACCATTCACATGTGTAAATCAAGCAAAAACTTACCCTCCTGCAAACTCTCTTCTTCTTCCCTACATATAGATGATACTTTTAGAAAATCTCATTCTCATGAAATCGTGTCTCCATTTTTCTCCAATTTCAATTCAATATGCTTTGTCTATTAACAATGTTCTATGCAATTTATGCAGACAAATTCTTTGTCATCGACTAGTGCAACAAAATATATATAAATCTTGAGACCCCTGAGGTTGTTGAAATAATTACAAGTGCATATTTCCAAAATTTATAATAATAGAAAGTCTAATAAATAGTATATACTTATCACAAAATGCATTAATTTAATATTTCTTTAAAAAAGTCAATGATAGGAATGGTAAAAAACATGATCCTATATAAGAAGTACCAAAATACATGCAAAACAATATTCATAGGAGGATTTACCTTAAATAATATGAAGACAATAGTAAAGATAAAAAGCATTGAGTGAAATCCTACAAAACACAGTTTGTTAATCATTTCAAATATACTCATTATTTATGTAAAAAATAATAAACACATCATATTATTTGCGTTAAAAAATAATAAATATTAATTTCTAAGTTCATTGCAAGATGTGAAATGTT
This sequence comes from Castanea mollissima, assembly GCA_014183005.1. NCBI lineage: Eukaryota > Viridiplantae > Streptophyta > Magnoliopsida > Fagales > Fagaceae > Castanea > Castanea mollissima. The sequence goes on from JACAVU010000008.1 coordinate 10,763,433, forward strand.
AGGTTATTGCAACAATAAACGTTGATACAATAATGGGTTGGTATTACATTTTGTGCATACTTTGTGAAAGGAATGTCAAACCACAAGCAGAATCATTTTGGTGCGCAAAATGTGAAATAAAACAAATCTTTCTATCCCAAGTTAGAGGCGGCACTCACATTAACTACATACTTTCCAAATATTTATAATATATTTATCTGACTATAACGACTATATATATATATATATGTGTGTGTGTGTGTGTGTGTGTGTGTGGGTATATATATACACACACACAATTACAAATACTTCAAATACAAGATTCAAATTGAGACGTTTTGATGCAACTGTCAAAACAAATTTTGTGATATTTGATCGAGATATCGAGAAAATCCTAAATAAATCTACAAGAGATCTTGCTGAAAAATAAACTGAGGTACAACTTATTTAAATCATTGTAAAACTATTGATATTGGAGAAGGAATCCCACGTGATTTGAAAAAAAAATTACAAAAAAAATGGATTTTCCTACTTCCTTGAATGAATTTAATATAAAGGATGGTTTTGAAAATTACATAGTTGTTAAGATTTTTAATGCACCTTCAAATAACAAAAATGTTGAAAGAAAGAAAAAAATATACACAATCCAATATGCTATATTAATTTTTTTTTGCTGCACTATTCCAAAATTAACAAAAATATAACAAAATAAAAACATTCACAAAAATGTCACATCATTAAAATTTAATATAAATGCAAATATCTACAAAAAATCTTAGCACAAAGTCCAAACTTTGTAAGATCCATTTGGAATCTCCCGGTGCCAATTGATTAGTGATTAACACAAATGATGCAACAAAAAAAAAAGTGATTAAAGCTCAAAAATGGAACAAATGTGGACGGACTAAACTTCAAATGTTGAAGATGGAGAAACTGATGATGATAACAAGTGTAAGTGCATAATTGCACCTGGACCTAAGAACGCTATGGGCCAGGCCCAATGAGCCTTAAACAATATGAATTTGTAGAGTGTGGGCTTAAAACCCAGGTTAGAAGTGTGAAGGATTAGATGACAAGCCAAAGATTACAAACACTCGAAACAACAGGAAAAATTGCAAATCAACCTCCTCGGACGTAAGCCGAGAGCTGTTCTTATATTGTCTCTTTTTCTTTTTCTTTTCTTTTGATTACAAAAGGAGAGACCTCATTCTTGTTCTAGGTCTTTTTCTTAAATACTCCTCTTTTGAGGCTTGTTCACGTGTTGCCCCAGCCCCATCCCCCCTTCACCCTAGATATTTCTTTTCTTAGTGCCTTTGAATAGTGACCAGAAATTTCCCTTCCACTGTTCAGGGTCACTTCCCCATTAATGCGGCTAGGGTGGTAGGTGAAGGTCTTTAATGTGGAGGTGGCAGCCTTTATCTTTGGTACTTCCAAATATCGGTGCTTCTGGGATATTCAGGGGTTTCCCCCCCCTTTTAACTATTGGTCATACCTAGTCATCCATTAACCTTTATAACAAAATCCCTGGCCTCTTATGTTCGTCCGAGGAAAAAGTCACCCTCGGATGGGTCCTCAGATCCTCGGCGTATGGGTCGACAAGTAGTACTATCAAATTCTTAACCCAGGAGCAGGTCGGCATTCCTTAACATGGCCCAAAGGCCCACATACCCTCCAGGGTCTTTTTACCCCCACAATAGCCCTTCAAAACTCTAATTTTCAACGTCCGAGGAGAAAAAAAGGGTTTTGATCTGACGAGAACTTACTCCGCACACTCTATGAATGATCGCACGTGTGGAAACTGTTTCGCGTCCCAAAAGATGCCACTTGGCGGTTTTATTTTAAAAAAACGCGTGCATTTATTACTGTAAGTTACATTTTGTCCCCCATGTTCAACGGTAAGATGGGCATCCAACGGTCCCTTGTTACTCCACGAAAATTTGGGCGGGACAAATATAATTTCGAGGCCGCTTTTCCGCACATCGTGACGCTCGGGAACCTGCGCCTCATTTAATTCACCAGGGACTAATCCCATCAAAAACATCATTAGTCATACTTTACCTGTAGAAACCCGTGGAAATTGCACAACCTGAGATTTGTAAGTTTCTTGCTCCTTCTTTTCTTACCTCTTCTCCTCGGATCTTGTCCTCGGCTGTCTTTGTAGACATTCTCCCCTTTAGAGTTTAACCTTTTCTTCTTTTCTAATGGAAAATTCAAGTGTCTAGTTGATACCGCCGCTGGGATGGAAGGCTTTAGGGCAAGTAACTGTATTCCCAGCGACGTAGGTCTAGAATATTGTCCGGCGGAAGCATTGGCCGTTCTAGGAAGGCTGGAGAGGTTATCATCCCAATAGTAGCCTTCGTAGAAGGTGGATGACCCTCCCAATGAAGCCTGTAACTAGGAGTACCTCCGCAACCACAGGTTGTGTCCCGATCAGTGCGCCCCAAACGTTTTTAGAGTTTTGGGTAGCGTCGATGCTCTAAATGAGCAAATGGGCCTAAATCTCACATGGCATGATGTCGTCTTTATGTACGAATGTCATAAACTCACCAACGTAGTTACTACATTAAGCCCGTTCTAGTGTCGTTAGGCTAATCTCCTGCTTACCCAAATCCACAAAGGCATGAAGGACGACTACCTGATCGTCTCTGGGAATTGGCACGACGGCCTCCACTGCCCAGTTGAGTGGGGGGATCCAGGTCCGACACCCTAGGATTAGCCTCCCCACTACATAACTTCCTCTAACACACACAACAATGTGTATACATATTCACTTAAACATATTATATATGTGTGAATCTGACCAGGTTTGTTTGCTTCGACGTCTTTTTTGCAGCTAAGCAACACGTGCGCCCTCGTTTGAGTCATTGTAACGTCGCAAACTTAAACCGAGTGCTGCGCTCCGAGGTTTCGTTAGCGAAGACCTCCAACTTAGGGCTGCCCATTTGATTCTGGGGTACGAGCCCATCTCTTCGGACTTCCAGGAGATTGAAACGCCATTGTCGCAGGTGACCGCGACGTAGAAGGATCCACGTGGCCAGACGGCATTTCTTGACAACGACGACCTTCCCGACGACGACCGCACCATCCTATACACCTCAACCAACAATCGCTGCAATTCCCCTTGCTATGCACTCTCAGGCAACTGTTGTTCCAGAAGAGCAGGTGTCTTCTTCACACACACTAGACGAGGAATAGATCAATTCCAACTTGAAGACACCGAAAGACCTCAAGGGAACCAGTTCGTCGTACTTTCTGACGAGGAGGAAGAAGCCACCGAGGCCTCTGAATTGCAGGGTTTGTAGTTGCCCGACCGAAGACGAATCCGAGGAAGATATGGATAGGAACAGACGGGGCGTTCCCAGCTCTTCCATCTTTGCCACCTCCCCCTCCTCCAGCCGAGCCTAATAAACTGCCCGCCGAGGATCCTAAAAGAAAAAAGGGGGAGGCCGAGGGGACGAGCGGCAAGGACCCCAAGAAACCACGACAACAACCCCCACCTTTCAGCAGTAGAAGCTGGATAAAGGCAAGGGTAGGGCCTGCTCAGTTGAAAGCGGGGAAATCAGAGACGTGGCCGAAGTGCGCCGAGCACCGCCACCTGGTCCCCCGATTTGAGACTGGACGGTGCACCTATCTCCTACCAAGCCAGTATAAGGCGGTTCAACAAGGCCATGCCCACCACCTGGCCGAAGTTTGGAGCGCGCCCTCTTCTGCTGCCCAAGGACATGGAAACCTTGGAAAAATGAGCCAGCCACAACTATTCCTCTCTTTAAAGAGATTTAGCGCTGGTAAGTTTAACCCTTTTTAGGAAGATTCCACTTTTAACAATATCAGATTATTCATAAGTGTTTTGCTATATCTGACCTCCTCACACTTTATTGCAGGCCATTCAGGAGGTCTTCGTAGCCGAGAAATTCATAGAAGACACTCGGAAGAAGCCAGAACTGAGCTGGAGATCAGGATGGAGACTGAGAAGTCCTTGGGCACAGCCCTTGCTGAAAATGAGAAGCTTACCTCGGAGGTGGCTGATCTAAGAGAGAGAAAAAATGGGCCAAGGCGAATCTGAAGACCATGAAGACCCAGATAGAAGCCAGCGCAAGCTCTTTCGTGAAAAAGATGATGAGCTCTCCCTAGCCAAAGGGAACGCTCGGATTTGGAAAAGAACTTGCGCTGATGAAGGAGGAAGCCGGCACATTCCAGCGCTCTTTAGAAGCTGCCAAGCAGGCGAGTTACGAGGAAGGGTAGCAGCCACTGAGGAGCAGCTGACAGAGGCTTTCGCGGCCTTGTGCCGTGAGTACTGTCAGAAAGTTTGGGGGAAGCTCTAAACGTAGCAGGAGTTCCTCTATCCTCGGATCTGAGGAAGTCTGAGAATGTTTGGCTTCCCTGGAGATACAGGAGATTGAAGAGGCTTCTGTTGCTGCTTCTACCCCTGAGATAACTCTCCCTGCTCTTCCTCCTATGGCCCCAAAGCTAATTCCAGATCCTACAAAACCTTCAGGTTCCAATAAGAGAAGGAAGGGGGTGGGGATGCCGAGAAGGACCTGAGCCAGAAAATAGAGTCCGATGTCCCTCCAACAAAGGCAGCAGACAAAGGAAAGCAAATTTTGTCTCCCTTTGAGTTGGAGTTAAAAGAGACCGAGGCGACCAGCTCTTCTCAGCAAGACCCTCCTCCAAAAGCTTAGGAGCTAGCTTAGGACTTCTCTTTATTTTTATTTGAATCAATATGTGATGTATATCTGAAAGATTAATAAATGACAATTTTGTTTAATTTTCACACATGTGGTATCTGTTTACTTTATTCTTTTTGCCTTTGTCATAAAGATTCCCTTTAGTACATAATTAAAAAAGGTCAGAACAAACGAACCTAACTCCAAGTATTGCATAATCATAACCTCCACGCAGTCATTCGCATGTTTAAAACTTAACAGAAATGACAGGCTGAGATATTTAGACAATGCCTTGGTTAAAAAAAGAGAGACCTCACATAACGATTAAACCCTTATAATGTGTAGCATTGTTTTTGGTAGGATGTAAGATCCGAGGACCATTCCTTACATAAATTTGCTTAACACTTAAAGAAATAAAACTTAAGATCCGAGTTATTGAACGGTAAGGCACGAACTCCCAGACACAATAAGAAGTTATCTTTGATCAAGTTTATGGTCCGAGGACAAGACTTAACCGATTTTCTGTTTGATTCTTTAGATCATTAACTCAAAATGTTAATTTTCCCAAAGTAAGAGGTCCGAGGACCTGACATAGCTAAGGTTCTGTTTAACAAATGACAAGACATCAATTTTCACAAGGTTTGTGGTCCGAGGACTGCACTTAACCAAGTTTCTGTTTGATTCTTAAGAATAGTAACTTCAAATGTTAATTTTCCCAAAGTAGGAGGTCAGAGGACCTGACATAACTAAGGTTCTGTTTAACAAAACAAGACATCAATTTCCACAAGGTTTGTGGTCCGAGGACGCACTTAACCAAGTTTCTGTTTGATTCTTAAGAATAGTAACTCAAATGTTAATTTTCCCAAAGTAGGAGGTCCGAGGACCCGGCATAACTAAGGTTCTGTTTAACAAATGATAAGACATCAATTTCCACAAGGTTGGGGTCCGAGGACTGCACTTAACCAAGTTTCTGTTTGATTCTTAAGAATAGTAACTTCAAATGTTAATTTTCCCAAAGTAGGAGGTCCGAGGACCCGGCATAACTAAGGTTCTATTAACAAATGATAAGACCTCAATTTCCACAAGGTTTGTGGTCCGAGAACTGCACTTATCAAGTTTCTGTTTGATTCTTAAGAATAGTAACTTCAAATGTTAGAGGTACTCATAACTTTGAAATGTTAACTGACAAAAGCACATTTTATTAATAATACTACCTTCTAAGATTATTTACATTCCATGGGCGCGGTACAATTTTTTTCATCTAGGTCAGCTAGCCGATATGATCCTATGCCTGCTATTGAAACAATGCGATGGGGGCCTTCCCAGTTGGGTCCTAGCTTACCCCAAGCTGGGTTCTTAGAGGTGCCCACAACTTTTCTTAGTACAAGATCACTAGGTGCAAGTGGCCTTAGCTTCACGTGGGCATCGTATCCCCGTTTTAGCTTCTGTTGATAATAAGCCATTTGGACCATAGCTGCCTCGCACCGTTCCTCAAGTAAATCAAGACCTTTCTCTAAGAGTCCCTTGTTATTCTCTGGGCTAAAAGAACTCGTCTTTAGGGTGGGAAACTAGATTCCAGAGGTATCACCGCCTTGGCTCCATAAGTCATAGAAATGGCGTTTCTCCAGTGGACCTGCGCGGTGTGGTCCGATACGTCCACAAAACATGAGGGAGCTCTTCTACCCATCTGTCTTTCGCATTGTCCACCTTTTCTTGAGCCCACTGACTATGACCTTGTTAACGGCCTCGGCTTGCCCATTTCCCTGAGGATAAGCTGGGTGGAGTATCTATTTATGATACCCATGTCACCACAATATTGCCTAAAAGCCTTGCTGTCAAATTGAACGCCATTTTCCGAGATAAGGGTGTGTGGTATACCGAATCTAGTGATAATATTTTTCCAGACAAACTTCTTGGAATCAACATCTAATATTTGCTAAGGCTCGGCCTCAACCCATTTAGTGAAATAGTTGTTTTCCACACAGAAGCCATCTTTGTTTCCTGCAGCCCTCGGAAATGGCCCCACTATGTCCAATCCCCATTGTACAAAAGGCCAAGGACTGGAGAGAGGGTTAAGAACCCCTCCCGGTTGATGAATATTTGGGGCGAACCTCTGGCATTGATCACATTTTTCTGGCATAGTCCTGAGCCTCTCTCTGCATATTGGGCCACCAATAACCCTGAGTCAGAGCCCTGTGGGCTAAGGATCTTCCCCCAGTGTGGCTGCCACAAATCCTTTCATGCAGTTCTTCCAAAAGTCCTTCCGTTGAGTCAGGATGCACACATAACAAATACGGTCCTGAAAAGGATCGTTTATATAGCTTCTGATCCTCGAACAACCAAAAGCGCGGCGCCCTCCGACGTATCTTATTAGCTACTGATTTGTCCTCGGGAAGGATGTCATTCTTAAGAAAAGACACAATCGGGTCGATCCAACTAGGTCTAGGCCTTATTAGATGAATGCGGGCGCGTTGGCAATGATAAGAAGGGTTCTAGCAAATCCTCAACGAGGATAACCCTAGGTAAACCTTGAGCCGAAAACGTTGCCAGCATGGCCAATGAGTCTGCTTGGGTGTTTTCCGCTCCGAGAGATTGAGTTAAAAACGAAGGAGTCAAATTCAGTTTGCTGGCGTTTGACCTAGGCCAAATATTCCTGCATTCTTAGATCTTTGGCCTCCATGGTTCCCGTGACCTGGCCGACCACCAGTTGAGAATCCGAGAACATCTGGATTTCCTTCCCACCCATTCTATGCACCATTTTCATGCCTACCAAGACCGCTTCATACTCAGTCTCATTATTAGTAGCCGAGAATGCCAGTCTCAAAGATTTTTCGAGGACAATTCCCTCAGGGGACATCAGGACAAGTCCGACACCTGACCCTCTTTGATTAGCTGTACCATCCATATACACTTTTCAAGTCGGAGATACCACAGCTGTGATCACACCAACTGATTTTTCACCCATGCGGGGCTCCTTTAGACCTTCTTCTAGCAATGGTTCAGCAAATTCTGCCACCAAGTCAGCGAGGACCTGGCCCTTCATCGAGGTGCGAGGCTTGTATTTAACGTCGAAAGCCCCTAGGATGGTCCCCCACTTTGCTATCCTACCGAGTAGTCGGCACTACATAGCACTGCCTTGAGAGGTAATTGGGTCAGAACCACCACAGTGTGGGACTGAAAATAATGAGGAAGCTTTCGCGTGGCATGAACTACAGCCAGAAGCGCTTTCTCCAAAGGTAGATAGCGCACCTCAGCATCACTTAAAGACTTACTAACGTAATATACCGTCTTTGTACTCCGCCATCATCCCTTATAAGAACAAGGCTGACTGTGTGAACGCCACTGCCAAATAAGCAAACAAAATCTCATGCGCCTCTGGACGAGACAGAGGTGGCCGAGAAAGATATTGCTTAAGCTGTTGGAAAGCTAACGCGCAGTCTTCCGTCCATTGAACCCTTTCCACTTGTTCAACAACTGAAAGAAAGGACGACACCGGTCAGCTGACCGAGATATGAACCTGTTCAAGGCGGCAATCATTCCCGTTAGCTTTTGGATTTCTTTTGGGTTTGAGAGGCTGCAAGTCCTGGATAGCCTTGACCTGCGCCGGATTTACCTCTATGCCTCTATGAGTAATCATGTATCCCAAGAACTTTCCAGACCCCACGCCAAAAGAGCACTTTGAGGCATTGAGGCGCAGCTTGTACTTTCTCAATATCTGGAAAGTGTCGGCCAAATCTTTCACGTGTGAGGGTATTGTTTTGCTTTTCACCACCATATCATCCACATATACTTCAATGGTCTCCCCAGTTGCTGTTCAAACATTCTAGTCATCGTCCTTTGGTAGGTAGCCCCAGCATTCTTCAAACAAATGGCATGACCTTATAATGATAATTTCCCGTCGAGTAATGAAAGCAGTCTTCTCTTGATCCTCCAATGCCAAGGGAATCTGGTGATACCCCTGGAATGCGTCCAAAAAACTCATCTTCTGAGGATGTCCGACAGTGGCATCTACCAGTTGATCAATACGCGGCATTGGGAACGAATCTTTGGGACAGGCCTTGTTCAGATCAGTGAAGTCCACACATACCCTCCACATTCCATTCTTTTTCTTACAACAACTGTATGTGCCAACCATTCGGGGTAGAAAATTTCTTTGATAGCCCCGGCCTCTTGAGTTTGATCACTTCTTCCTTCATAGCCTTGGAGTGTTCTTTAGAAGAACGTCGAGGTGGCTGCCTTCTCGGGACGATGGCTGGGTTACATTTAAATGATGACAAATGAAGCTCGGATCGACGCCTGGAGCCTCATAAGGATCCCACGCAAAAACGTCAACATTTTCCTTCAGAATTCCAACAACTCCATCTTCTCTTGGTGGGGCAAGAGGATGCCAACTTGAAAGAACCTCTGTGGTCATTGGCAACCGAAATTTCTCTAACTCTTCACAATGTGTCCCTCTCCTGTCGGCACTTTAGATGCGTCAGGAGGTGCTAACTGCTATAAGTCTTTGGTGACCAAAGCCGAAGACTCAACTTCTGTCTGATGCAGCACTGCAGCGGATATGCATTGCCTGGCCACCGATTGGCTGCCGAGGATTTCCTCAACGCATCCCCTGAGGGAATTTAACTTTAACATGCAAGGTAGAGGAGACAGCTCCCAAAGCATGCAGCCAAGGCCTAGCAAGGATGGCCGTATATGGAGAATATGCATCAACGACAATGAAATCCACCTCGACCGTTTCTGATCCGGATTGAACGGTAAACGAATTTGTCCCTTCGAAAAACAGCTCTCCCTTCGAAGCTTATGAGTGGCGAGTCATAAGGAGTAAGATCCTCCAGCTTCAGTCTTAACCCTGTAAATAGATCAGGGTACATGATATCTGCACCACTACCCTGGTCTATCATTACCCTCTTGACATCATAATTCCCTATCCTGAGGGTGACCACAAGGGCATCATCATGGGTTGAATGGTACCAGCCTTATCCTCCTCGGAAAATCCCAAGACGGCAAAATGATTTTCAACCTCTTCGGCCTGCAGCCCGCCTCTTCGGCCTGAGAAGTGGGAAACCGCCATCACCCTAGTGGGACCTGAGCCGGTTCTGCCAGGAGCAGCGAAAATGACATTAATTGTTCCCAATGCTGGCCGAGATGAATTGTTCCTCTGGTTGTTTGAGCCAACTTGACTGCCTTGCCCAGTAGTTGACACAAGTGCTGCTTCAACTTTCCTTCACTGACGAGCTGCTCCAAGTGTTCCAAAGGGTCCGACAGTTCTCGGTAGTGTGGCCCACATCCTGATGGTACTGACAAAAGAGATTTTGGTTCCTCTTTGCAGGGTCCCCTGCCATCTTACTAGGCCCCTGAAGAAGGGCTCCTTACGAACCTTCTCCAATAGTTGATGTACTAGCTCTCGGAACACTGTGTTTACGGCCTGAGGTGCTGCCGAGCCGGATTGCCCGAAATAATCTCTCCTCGGCTTGTTGCTGTGTATCTGTCCGACCTGAAATCCCTTCTCTCCTGCGGGATAACCTTCTCCTTCCCTTTCCTTGCTACTGGTCTTCCTCCACCCTTTTATACTCATCAATACGATCCATAAGGCGACGTACGCTGCGGACGGGCTTTTTTTGTCAAGACTTTCTTAGGTCGTGGTCAGTAGGAAGACCTACCTTAAAGTATTAAGCACCACCTCATCAAATCACCATCTATTTCGTTAAATATCTCCCAGTATTGATCGGAGTATGCTTTCAGCGTCTCCCCTTCCTTCATGGTCATGGATAGCAGAGAGTCCAATGGCCGAGGGACTCTGCTACACGTAATGAACCGTGAAGCGAATGCCCTAGTTAGCTCCCCGAACGAGCCTATAGACCCCGATTTGAGGCTGTTAAACCATCTCATAGCCACGGGTCCCAAGCTAGAAGGGAAAACTTTACACATCAAGGTCTCGTTGTGAGAGTGCACCGCCATCCTCTGGTTGAAGTGACTCATGTGCTCCACTGGATCAGTCCGGCCATTGTAGATGGTAAAGGTGGGCTGGGTAAACCTCTTAGGAAGCCTCCCCTTCTCAATCCTCCGTGAAAACGGAGATTTGGAGAGTTGGTGCAACGCCCGACTCATAGCATCGTTCCCCAAGCCCCTAGAAGGAAGCTTCTTGCGCCTACGAGCTGGCTGGTCGTCCTCCTCCCCAGAGGACATTGCACTGGGGGTGTGAGCATGATCTTGAGCTGTAGCTACCCCCCCCCCCCCCCCCCGTTCCTCTTTTGAGGAAAGACTAGATGAGGATGGTGAAGGCCTGCGTCTGGTGCGACGTAACTTTCTCTTCAAAAGATTAATCTCCTTCTGCATGGCTTTAGCTCCATCCCCATGGGTGGTGCGCCCCCACCATGAGTATGGCTAGCTAGCCCCAGGTATCCGTATGGACGCTTCCCTCACGATCCCTCGACGTTCAGACGCTCGAAATGATCCTCCGGTTGTGATCCCTGTGACTCTGCATGGTGAGAGCCTAAACTGCCATAATACCCCTCCCTCTTCTAGGCTAGGTTCCCACAGACGGCGCTAATTGTAAGTGCACAATTGCACCTGGACCCAAGAACGGCTATGGGCTCAGGCCCAATGAGCCTTAAACAATATGAATTTGTAGAGTGTGGCTTAAAACCCAGGTTAGAAGTGTGGAGGATTAGATGACAAGCCAAAGATTACAAACACTCGAAACAACAGGAAAAATTGCAAATCAACCTCCTCGGACGTAAGCCGAGAGCTGTTCTTATATTGTCTCTTTTTTCTTTTTCTTTTCTTGATTACAAAAAGGAGAGTCCTCATTCTTGTTCTAGGTCTTTTTCTTAAATACTCCTCTTTATGAGACTTTGTACACGTGTTGCCCCATCCCCCCTCACCCTAGATATTTCTTTTCTTAGTGCCTTTGAATAGTAACCAGAAGTTTCCCTTCCACTGTTCAGGGGTCACTTCCCATTAATGCGGCTAGGGTGGTAGGTGAAGGGTCTTTAATGTGGAGGTGGCAGCCTTTATCTTTGGTACTTCTCAAATATCGGTGCTTCTGGATATTCAGGGGTTTTCCCCTCCCTTTTTTAACCATTGGTCATAACCTAGTCATCCATTAACCTTTATAACAAAATCTCTGGTCCTCTTATGTTCGTCCGAGGAAAAAGTCACCCTCAGATGGGTCCTCGGATCCTCGGCGTATGGGTCGACAAGTAACTATCAACTTCTTAACCCAGGAGCAGGTCGGCATTCCTTAACATGGCCAAAGGCCCACATACCCTCCATGTCTTTTTACCCCCCACAACAAGGATCACCATACTGCAATAACAAAGCATTAAAGAAACAAAAAAAAAAAAAAGATTTCATAATGAAGCTTTTTATTACATCACATAATAAAAATCAATAATATAGAATGAATTAATATACTTTTATCAACTTTTATTATACAATATTACTCCAAAGTTGTTTTAATTATTGGTTATTACTTGAACAAAATAATATAATAGATATATGTATGCAATTTACAATTGTTACTTTTTATGATGACTCATTACTAACAAAATGTATAATAAATATGCTATAATATATGTATAATATTTTACAAAAACAAATTTATATAAAACATTATAACATATTCGTGTATCGCACGGGCAACTTACTAGTTTTGAAGATAGCTATTCATAATGGATTGATTATTCCTTGTAATAAAACATAATCAACTAACGAATAACTAAACCATAAGAATAACTATTACATTATAGCGCTATTACAGTTTACCAAACATGCCCTTATATTGTGGTTTTCTTCTCATAATCTATAAATTAATTGTAACAATGGTTGCTATATTCCTTATGTTTTTTACTCACATGATAATAAATCATATCAAGTTTGTGCCTAAGAGATCACTTACGTGTCGATCTTCTCATATATAATCTCAATAACATCCAGAATCATTAATCAAGTTCAATTCTCTTTTTTGCTTTTTTTTTTTTTTTTTACGTTTTCAATAAAAAGTGACAATACTCACATTCTCCTATAATAGTTTTTAATTAAATATTTGCTATCTATGCAAAAGAAAAAAATTTATTCGCCTATTTCATTTTACTCAAAAAGAAATGCATTAAGCAAAGAAACAAAGAAATGCATTTGCTTATATCCTCCATGCTTGCAAATTTTTAAAGATAAATAACTATATTTTCAATCAAATGTTTAAATTTTAACTTTTTGTAGTGTAAAATTATACATAAAAATAAGTTATAATTCGAATAGTAAATAAAATCTGATTGGTATACAACTTAACTTGTGCATTAAGAACCTAAAAAACATGCAATCTAATAGTTAGATTTTTAAATATCCAATAATGCTAATTTTTTTTAGTGAGTGTTGTATTCACTGACTACAACCAAGTTTGTAACTAAAATTATCCTTCAATTTTTCAAACAACATATTATTCCAACAATAACAAAAACACATTCCATTTCATGACAAATACAGCAAGCTACAGTCTCAACAGGGTCATACTGCCAAAATTCCCTTTCAGCTTTATAAACCGTTTTTAAGGAAAACAAGTACCACAACAAACTTATAAAATTTAAAAAAAAAAAAAAAAAAAAGTTGAAAGAGAATTATGAAATTTTTTTTAAAAAAAAAATTGAATAAGAATATCTGAAGTCTGAACTGAAATAAACCCATTTACAACATATAAAAGCACTTTTTATGTATGTATGTCTAAAAAACAAATGAAGCACTCAATGTACAACAATAACAGTACCATTAGAATACCCAAACGCAAAGAGGGTTGGAGTTGTAATACATACGTGTGAAGGGGGCCGACTAGGAGGAGGAGAGTGCGAAGAAAGAGCGGGAGAATTTTTCGAACTCTGACCAAGATGTTGTCCTCTTTGTCTTTGAAGAAGAACCCAAATGAAACCCATCACCGACGGTTGAGCCTAACGCTGAATCTAAGTCAGACTCATGTTCTCCTGCTTCTAAATCATTTGCTAATTAAATTAAATATTAGTAAAAGTGGGGACTCAATGTCATCTATACTATTGCACTCAGAAAGAGCAAGTTAGGAAGGAATACCAGATTTATGAGGACAACAGATGCATTCTACACGGACCCACATCCTTTATGAAACCCGTAGGATTTATTGGCTCATAAGAAAAAGATATATCATTTCCTCACTCCTCGATTTACATATAACCTTACTTCATTCTGTTCAGATAAATTTGAGTCACTCAAATACTTTTGCAGTTTCCGATGAGATATCAATAACCACAAAGGTTCACGCTCGTGTTCTAAATCACACTGATGGCGATGGTAGAGAGTTTCTTCACAACAATTGATGGAAGATAAATCGCATAACGAAAACGCCCGATTCCCAGCGTAAAAGCAATGCAGACAGCAAAAGGATTTGGACATTTCCGACTGACCAAAAATGATATGGAATTCCAACACTTTGGTGGTTGAATTCCTTTGGAATCTCAAATGCTGGCAGTATAAATTCGAAATCAAAGATCGTAGTTTTAGATTCCAAGTCATCAGAGAGCGAGGGAGAGACAATAGGCAGCTGATGCGATAATCCGGTTGAGGACTGTGGATCCGTTGAAATGCCTTGAATCTCTCCCATTTGATTGAAATTAGCAAAAATTTCAATAGCCTGTAGTTTACCAAATCTAATTATGTATTGGGGAAGGTAATAAATTGTTTCTTCATATATAACTGGGAGATAGAATGAGAGAGACAGACCTGACTCAACATTTTGCTTGATGATTGTTGATCCTACGACCTGCAGTTTTTATTGCCTCCAAACTTAAAGATTGGGGAAGCCCTTGAATTTCCAGAAGATGCTGGCAATTCACCATACGAAGTTTCCTTAATCTAGTTAATGTGCTAAAGCTTTTAGGGATGGTAACAATTTGACTGCTAAATGTAGACTTTCCAATGCAAAGTACTGAGACTCCATAAAATCTAATTCAATTATATTGTCACTGACGAGCATAAGACTCTTTAAATTCACAAAGCCATATCCGAAGGAGTCATCAAAGAATTGAATTTGGTCTCAATGTTAGTAGGAAAATCAAATGATTCAAGTTTTTGCAATTTATAGATGCTACTTGGAATTTCCCTAAGGTCATGGCAATTCAGAAGGTATAAGTTTGAAGCTAAGTGAGATACCCGATTGATGAAGGCAATTCTTTGATACCACACTCGAACAATAGTAGTTTTTTTAAACATTTTCATTTCTGGATGAATATCAGGGAACTTCTCGAGCCTTATGCAGAGATTAAGATTAAAACATCAGGAGATTCAACTTAGTCTTCTTGGAAGAGTTTGAAGTTCAAAGCACACAAAAGATTCCAAGTTTTAAGCTTCTCAAGAAATTCAACAGATTCATGAACCTCAACTAAATTTGGGCAATAAGAAAGATCTAATTTCTCCAAATTTGGAGACCGCAACTCAAGTAATTTCTTAATGGATCTATAGTAACTGATATGATTTCTTTCAAATTTTCGAGTGAGAACTCCTGTAGAAAAAAAAATTCTTCAAAAAATTTAATTTAAAATTAAATAAATAATGATTAAGAAAACTATAATCATACCTACTTGAATAGCTTCTTCATATTATTGTAACTATGTGGCATGTAGAGGCAGACAAGTTGTCGTGACAAAAATTGGATGGCAAGGAAGAGGAATAGAGAGTCCAATCACGAAGCCTAATTCCATTTGGCAGATATTCAAGTTGACTATCAATGTGAACATTTTAACTATAAAAATTTGATATTTTCCATTCTTCTGAAAGCTTGAGGATCGCATTTCAACTTTACCGGTTTTAGCTCAGGTGACTGCAACATTATGCCTCGAATTTTTTCCAATCCCTAGTTGACAAAGTATTAAGTGAACCACACTACACAATAGAATATGCTAAATATATCAATCTTGTAATTGTAAAGAAATAATATATTGAGAAACTTATATTTTCTTTTGCCTTAATAAAAAATATTCATTTCTTTGCCTCGTTAAAAGAGGAAAAAAGTTAAAAGGAAGGACTTTTTCCATATTTCCAATTAGTACATTACAAGCATCCTCATAATGCCATATCTTAGTACGTTCTCTAGGCACTTGTGATTCTAAAGAACAATTTCCTTGCCCATTTGTTCTACCAAGTCGTGCATCGATAAGATGTCATGCTAATCAACAGTTATGAGAAACTTATCAATAAGTTTGGAATACCAAAATTTGGATATAATTACAAGCCTCTAATATATTTATAACAGAATCTTTTTTCCGCCCCTTTAGGAAACATGCAATATCAAGAAAATATTCCGTTCAATTTGGTCCAATCCTTCATAACTTAATTTGAGTATTTCTAGAATTTCTTTGTTTGTAATTTTTTATACTTCTCTAATGCACTTTTCCATTCACATAAACTTCTTCCACGCAAATTAGAACCTATTATTTGTAGAGCTAATGGAAGACCATAAGCAAAACATATAATCTTCTCTGCCAATTGCAAATAAGCTGCCTTAGGTTTGTTTGTTTTGAAAGCATGTTGAATGAAGAGTTTATTACATCATCTGGATCCATTTTGTTACCTCATACATTAAAGAACCTTTACCAAAAGTAATTAGTACATGTTTGTTTCTTGTTGTTATATGATTCTACTTCCAGGAGCAAACCAATCACATTTTTTAAGCAAAAAATCTACTTGGTTTGATTTATCCACATCATCAAGGATGAAGAGAACCCTTTTATGTCGAAGTCTATCAATTATCACATTAATTCCTTTGGATATGCTGTTCACTTTCAATTTTCTGCTTCCTGAGATGTCATGAAGAATTGTCTCTTGTAGTTGAATTATTCCATCGTTTGTTCTTGACTTTTCTCTAATATTTTCTAGAAAACTGCTTCCTTCAAAACAATAAGCAATTCTATTATAAACAATTGTAGTTTTACCTATCCCTCCTATTCCATGAATCCCTACTATAAGAACATCATTTGAGTTTTTAACTGAACTCATTGACAATTCGATGGTTTGGTGAAGTTCTTCGGAAATTTCTTTTCCCTTTGGAAGGTTATAATCGATGAAAGTTTTAAAAACCTCCCGACATAAAGTCTCGTACAAATGGCCTGTAAAACCATTACGAGTATCTTCACCTCAAAAACTTAAAAAATACATCATATTCCCAAAGAGTGGAAGAAGAAGAGGGGTCTCTGTTGATAGGGAAAGCCATAAGATCTATGAACAGAAGGTTGTGAATATCTCAATGAGGAAATAAGAAGGAAATAAAGAAAGTTAGAAATGGGAATGGTAGTCGGTAAAAGACGAGGACGTTGTGAATGTATATGAAAAAGGAGTGAGTCAGTCAACACACTGCAAATAGCCCTTAAAAAATACGAGTGGATTGATTTTAAACAGAAAGTAGGGAAATCCCTCTTCCGCGAAGTTTCCACTTTCCGCGGTGCGATCCTTCGAGCAAACGGTCCCAGATGTCTTCACTTTTCCGCTTTCTTTTCAAGAAATTTAAGGGAATGCGAATGACAAAACAATGAGCCTAAAAAATTCTTATTTTTTTTCACAATGCGCAATTGACTAAAGACTTCGTCTATATTCCATCACCGTTCAGTATTATCAAGGATGTTATAAGAAAAATACGCTTAGATACAACCAGTAATTAAATGGATTTAGCCCATCACGTGAAAAGATACACCCACTAAAAACTAATGAGTTTTATGTTATGGAGGCCAACCTAATTGGACAACACGCCTGATTCCTGAACAAGGTCTATGTAACACTAAACTTCTTTATAAACTTTGAAACAATGCCACAATGTTCTGATTGTGGCTCAATCATATTATTATCTAGTTTAAGTTTCTCTAATGATAATAACTAATACTTAATCGGAGTGTGAAGAAACCTTAGAAAAAAAAAGAGAGACAGAGCGAGTTTTTAACATGGTTTGGCACTTGAGGCCTACATCCGTGGTTTTAGTATTTTGACTAATTTTAATGACTTAAAATTTAAAAGAATTTGTAATTTTTTGTAAATAAAATCATACGAAGAATGGTAGAAATTCAAGAATTGAACACACTAAAATCATTATTGCGTGGGTGTATCAAACCCCACTGGTCAGATATTGATGATTTTTAAGCTGCTCCTAATTATAGTTATCATTATTCAATCCAGATCTTAGGATCTTAATCCTAAGTCCTTAAAATGTCATAGATCGCACTCTAATACACCGTGGTTCTTATATCTTGGTTTATAATTGAGCTTTGTCAGAACAAACACGGTTTTTACTTCTTTTTCTTTTCTTTTTTAGGACTTGTTTTTACTCTGTTGATATATATTTTGTACCTTGGTACTCACAGTCACATGCATTCAACTAAAAAAAAAAAAAAAAAAAAGAAGAAGAAGAAGAAGATACCCACATGCACATGTACAAGGAGAATTTGGAAAGCGTGCTTGATAATGTCAAAGTCATCAGTTGGGTCACTTGTTCACTCCGGCATTAAACGATCTCGTAGGTACTGCAAGATAAATGAGAGATTGATCGAAGAGACCACGGGGTTGCGCCCGGTAGGAGAGCCTCCGACGCTTAAATTAGTATTAGCCCATATCTTTCGTATATAGATAATGTTTTGTTACTTTTGTAGTAGTTTTTTGACGTACCTTAACAAATGGACAGATTGTCCTTATTATAGGTGACTTAAGTAGCTGTTGGACATAAATGAGAGTGATTATTACCCTAATTGTAACGTTCCTTAACTTGATGAGAGAGTTTAAGACCTTTAATGGTCATTAATGAATGTGTAGGGTGGTTACTCATCTATCTTTGATGGCCTACTAATGACGCAATGATCGTTCATTAAGATGGATGACCTTAATGGTTTTTATGGACTCATCATGGCTATTGCTCAAAAAAAAAAATACATAATTTTTTTTTTTTGAGAAACAAATACACACACAAGGAAGAGGAAAGGGGTTCTAACACAAAGGCTACCACAACTTCACTCAAAAGCCATGGTTACATATTATTTTAGACAAGATAATTGGAACTAGTTATGTATTGTTTAAACATAATATATATTAAGCTTATCAAGTTTAATTAGGACAAGTTTTAAGCTTATCAAGAAGTCCAACGGGTTCGTGAACCTCAACTAAATTTATACAAAGAGAAAGACTTATGTCTCCAAATTTGGAGCCACAACTTAGGTATTTTATGAATAGATTTGCAGTGATTGAAATTGATTTCTTTCAACATTTCGAGTGGAAACTCCTGTAAAAAAAAAAAAAAAACTTTTCTTCAAAAAATTAAAATTATAATTAAATAAATCATGATTAAGAAAACTATAATCATACCTTCTTGAATAGCTTCTCCATATTATTGTAACTATGTGGCATGTTGAGGCAGACAAGTTGTGGACAAAATTGGATGGCAGGAAGAGGAATAGAAAGGCCAATCAAGAAGCTTGATTCCATTTGGGAATATTCAAGTTGACTACCAATGTGAATTTGCTAACTATAAAAATAAATAAATAATAAATAAAAAATTGATATTTTCTATTCTTCTGAAAGCTTGAGGATGGAGTTTCAGCTCTACCACTTCTAGCTCAGGTGATTGCAACATTATGCCTCGAATTTTTTCCAATCTTTAGTTGGAAAAAGTATTGAGTGAACCACACTAAACAATAGAATGTGCTAAAATATAACAATCTTATAATTGTAAAGAAATAATATATTGAGAACTTATATATTCTTTTGCCTTAATAAAAAAATATTCATTTCTTCTGCCCTGTTAAAATAGGAAAAGAAGTGAAAAGGAAGGACTCGTACCGTATTTCTAATTAGCACATTACGAGCATCCTCATACTGCCATATCCTAATACATTCCCCAGGCACTTGTGATTCTTGAAGAGCAATTTCCTTTCCCATTTGCTCTACCAAGTCATGCATCAATAAAATGCCATACCAATCAACAGTTATGAGACACTTACCAATAAGTTTCAAAATACCAAAATTTGGATATAAATTACAAGCCTCTAATATATTTAGGACAGAATCTTTTTTTCGCCCTTTCAAGAAACATGCAATATCGAGAAAAATATCTTGTTCAGTTTGGTCCAATCCTTCATAACTTATTTTGAGTATCTAAAATTTCTTTGTTTGGAATCTTTTTGATACTTCTTTAATGCACTTCCCCATTCATGAAGAGCTAACGGAAGACCATAAGCAAAACATATAATCTTCTCTGCCAATTGCGAATAAGTTGTCTCAAGTTTGTTTGTTCCGAAAGCATGCTGAATGAAGAGTTTCTTAGCATCATCTGGACCCATTTTGTTAACCTTATACATAAAGAACCTTTCCCAAAAGCAGTTAGCACATGTTTCTCTTGTTGTTATTATCATTCTACTTCCATCAATTTTCAAGCAAACAATCTATTTGTTTGATTTATCCACATCATCAAGGATTAAAAGAACCTTTAAGTCGAAGTCTATCATTATCACTTTAATTCCTTGTGTATGCTACTCACTTTCAATTTCTATCTCCTAAGATGTCATGAAGAAGTGTCTCTTGTAGTTGAATTATTCCATCATTTGTCCTTGAGTGTTCTCTAATATTATCTAGAAAATTGCTTCCTTCAAAACGATAAGCAATTCTATTATAAACAGCTTTTGCAATTGTAATTTTACCTATCCCTTCCATTCCATGAATCCCTACTATAAGAACATCATTTGAGTTTGCATCTAAAAGCAATTCTATGGCCTCTAAACAAGAATTTACTCCAACTGGGTATTTAGCAACAAATAACTGTGTGTGACTTAATTTAGTACTTGATACCTTTTCAATAATTCCTCTGATAAAATGAGATTTAGGGTAGCTGCCAATCAAATAACATAAGAACCATTTGTATTAGCTACAAATATAAGTATGAAGATTGAAGATAAATTCAAGTGTATAATTTTGTGTATTACACTACTAGTAACACAATATTTAAGACGAATTAAAGATGTATAATTTTGTGCATTACAAGTAACACAATTTTAATAAAGTAAAATGCATGGAAGTTATAAATTTGAGAATTGTCATTAATTTAAATGTTTTTTTTTTAATATAAGAAATCACTTTTTGCCGTTTCGCAGGAAGTTGAATGGAACTCCCTTTAGCCGGGCAAAGAAACATTTTGGATACCCAATGTGTAATACTTGCATAATTTTAAGATGTTATGACTTTGTAGCCTAACCACCTTAATAGTCGAAGATATTAAATTATCAGGAAAAAAAATACTAGCACAATTCGGCATATGATGGTTTAACGTGTAAAACTCATCAAAGCATAAGGCTCATTATTAGATAAATACCTGTCCTCGTAATGAAATCTAGACAAATTAGCCGCTTTAGTTCGAGTTGTTCTCCACTTCTCTACCTTTTTCTTGTTATCCTTGAATTTCTCTTCATGTTCAATCAATGCTATCCCAAATTTCTTCTTTTGTTTATGTACTATTGATGGATCCAGTTTGTAAAAAGTAGGTAAAACCAACTGCCCAGTTTTCTTACACTAAAATATTTTGACAAGTTCATCCAGACACCATGTGAAAGATGCGTAATTTTCAAAAATTATAACAACTGAAATCATTTACAATTCAATGGTTCGGCGAAGTTCTTCAGAAAATTCTTCTCCTTTTGGAAGCTTATAATCGATGAAAGTATTAAAACCCTCCTGACATAAAGCCTCGAACAAATGGCCCGTAAAACCATTACGAGAATCTTCAACTCGAAAACTTAAGAAAACATCATATTCCCATCAGCTAGTGGAAGAAGAAGACAAGGAATCTCTGTTGGTAGGGAAAGCCTCAAAGCCATAAGATCTATGAGCAGGAGGTTGTGAATATCTCAATGAGGAAATGAGAAGGAAATAAAGAAGAGTTAGAAATGGGAATGGCAGTCGGAATAAGATGAGGACGTTGTGAATGTATATGAAATAAAGGAGTGAGCCAAGTCAACACACTGCGAATAGCACTTAAAAAAATTACGAGTGGATTGGTTTTAAAACATAGAGTAGGGAAATCCCTCTTCCACGAAGTTTCCATGGTGCGATCCTTCGAGCAAACTCTTCACTCTTCCGCTTATCTTTTCAAGAAATTTTGTAAGGGGAAATGTCAAAACAATGGGCTTATTTTTTTCACAACGCGCACAAAATATTTTCTTAACTTAAATTTTTCTTAAAAATAATTGTTTGTGTTTCGCTTTGATGGGTACACACTACTTACTTCACAATAATAGTATTAATCAAGGAAGTAGAAGAAAAATAATACTTAGATACAACCATTAACTAACTGGATTTAGCCCATCACGAGAAAAGAAATACCCACTAAAAAGTAAAAAGTTAATTAAGTTATGGAGGTCAACTTAATTGGACAACACGCCCGATTCATGAACAGGTCCAGTATGTAACACTAAACTTCTTTATAAACTTTGAAACAATGCTACAATGTTTCTGATTGTGCGTCGATCATATTATTATCTAGTTTAAATTTCTCTAATGATAATAACTAATGTACTTAATGGGAGTGTGAAGAAAAGCTTAGAAAAAAAGAGACAGAAAACGAGTTTTTAACATGAATTGGTTTTTAATGACTTAAACTTTTAGAAGAATTTGTAATTAGTCATAAACAAATCATATGAAAAATGGGGGAAATTCGAGAATTGAACACGCTAAAGTTATTATATGTCTGTGTATCAAATCCCAAAGATAAGATATTGATGATTTTAAGCTGCTTCCAATTATGGTTATCATACTATCATTATCTCAATCTAGATTTTAGGATCTTAAATCCTACGTTCTTAAATGTCATGAATCTCACTATGATCTTTACCAAAGTGGGATTTATGTGGGATTTCAATCCAGATCTTAGGATCTTATAGGATTGATACCATAATGGTACTAAAGATCTTGTACTAAGAAGGAAAATTCTTTTTTTCTTTTTCTTTTTTTTCTTTTTTGCTTTCTTTGGGACTCCAAATGGAGCGCAAAGGCCCCAAACTGATAAAAAAAGAATAGTAAAAAACGTATCAATCTAGTGGCCCAGCCCAACTAGGAAAAAAAAAAATTTTAATGCAACAAGGAAAAAATAAATCTCACGTCACCTTAACGGCTTAATCTAATTAACAAAATCAAAGAAGATAAAAGAGAAAAGAAGTGACTAAAGAGGAGAGGTACTAATATTCTGGATTGATGCATTTCGGTTAAAAAACCAGAAGTAGCAAAGCCTTGGGTCAAAATAACAATTGGCGCGGTTATTGCACTTAAATGGTTTTTGTGTTTTTTTAAATATGGAACCATATGAATAATGGACAAACTCCATGAAAGGAAAATGAATGATTCGTATAAATCATTAATGGTAGGCTCGAGAAGAAAGATGTGTACGAACGAGATATCTAGCAACAAGAAGAAGGAAAAGGATTGAATAGAGGAACTCCCGAACATTTTGCGATCTCAGATGTGTCGATATCAATGGTGGCAAGTGCAAGTAAGGAGGCGTCGCTATGAGAAAAACTGTCGACAACGACAAAGAGTTTTTTTTTTTTTTTTTACTGTTTAGGTACTTAAGTGCCTAACATTAGGAGTGACAAAATCTTTTACAAAAGAGTTATCCTCTAGTTCTATCTTTTTGTTATCTTAACTCAAACACAAAATCTTCTCTACTTTGGTTGGAAGATAGATCAAATAGTCATTACAACGAATCTCTTGCTATAAGCTCGTTAGAGATTTGTTGTCCTTCGAGTTCTTTGAAAATTATTTGAATGTGTGAAGACTTTTGGGTGGAAGTTTTTCGGAGCTTTAGAGGCTTGCAATTGAAATTCAATGAATTAAGGTTTTTTGAAGTTTATAGAAGTTTTTGGGCTTGATTCCAATAGAACTTCAATTCTTGGTGTATGTTTTTAGACCCCTTAAACACAACCAAATTAACCTAGTTATTTAGCCAAGTGATTAACTTAGGTAAATTATGCAGATCTAGGTTAACACATCTAAATCATATCATTGAAACTGTGCAAAAAATAAATAACACAATGATATGATAACCTAGGAAAACCAAACCAGTAAAAACCTAGGAAGGATTTAACCTAGCTATCCTCAAGGTAAAACAAATTCACTATGAAAGAATTGAAGTTTACACAATAGCAACTTAGACCACTAATATTCTATTGCTATCTCGAGTAGGAAACTTACTACCACGACTATGTGATAGCTTCGAGTTCACGGACTACTTCTTTCTCAGATTCACAGCAAGTACAAGCACTCCCTCTTGTGCATCTTTAAGCTCTTAATGCAACAACTGAATAATCATCAAGTTCTTGACATAATCTTAATTCTTGATAACCCTAAGTATATGTGAAGACAAACACCTTTTAATCTCACAAGAGATTCACATACACAGCATAAACAACAACTACAACAACCTTGAAAACGTGGTTAGGGTTTTCCCTTTTATACCTAGGGCAAAATATAAAACCCTACACGTCAAGTCGAGCTTGAGCTGAGTTGAAAAAATTCTACAGAAAAACAATTTGCACAAGCTTCGATCGATCGAGCCAGGCATATTTACACAGTAAATCCTGTTGTACACTCGATTCCAATTTTACACATAAACATACTTTGAGCAAGTCTAAAAAAAAATACTAAACGTTTTGATCATAGTTTGCCAACATTACAAAATGAAGTTTTAATACATTTGAACCTAAAGTCTTAAAACCCAACACTTGGAAGAATGATTCAAATGAATTTCTTCAAATGTTCTTAAGGCATAATTTTTCTAGAGTTTTGAGGTTTTGAAAATTTGGTGGAGAATGAGAGGGTTGGTGTCCTCTATTTATCATGGTTTCAGAGGATAAATGGGATGTTCTTGAAGATTAATAGACTCTAATTGGTTCAAATTCAATGAAGATTCTATTCTGATAAAAATAATAATCAACAAAGAGTCCCACTATGATTTGCTACTTGTAGATAATTATCTCTATTTTTATTATTTTAATAAAGATGATTATCCCTTAATTCTAAGTAGAAAATTTATCTTTATTTTGTAGGGCTCAAATGACATGTGGCATATTTTAATTCACTCACGTGATGTCAATTTAAATGACACATGTCAACACTTGATTTATTTAATGACACATATAGTATAATGCCTTGAATGAATTTTAAGTAGCGTATATATAGGAGTTAGGCTAACCTTAACTAGGCTTATAATATACATGAGCTTCTTTGGCCATTACATTAACACAAGCCTAATATCTTTAACATTTCTCCTAAAACTTAAGATAGCGGGCTTGATAATGCCTTGAGTTTGGAATATAAACTCATGAAGATGCCTTAAGTGATGCATCGATAGTGACTATAAATGACCAGAGTGAATGAGCGATGAGTCGCACTCAATGGAGAAACAATTGTGCAAGTGCTAATTATAGCAGTAGGGAACGATGAAAAATTAATGCCGGAAGACGGCTACAATGAAGGCTTGGAAAATATTGGCAAGGGACAACTTTGTGATGAAGAGCATATAAGCGAGTCCCAAATTTCACAAAGATGATACTTAAAAAGAATAAGAGCTGATCAAATTTGTATGACTTGGGAACCTCATTTAGAAAAGTAAACCCTAAAATCTTAATCTACATGAAAAACAGAGTGGGAAATACTTTTTTAGAAAAAATAAAAAAAGTCAATCTCAGGCAATAATTAAAGTCAACGGTCTTGTTTAGCGGATTTGTTCTACGATCTGTTCCACAGACATCTAAGCCTACATATTTACAATTAAAAATTCAAAACACAAACACTTCATCAGTACACACATTCATCCAAATTTACACACATTCATCAGCTTCTTGCAACCAAACCTAATCAACAAACCAAACAAAAAAAAAAAAACAAAGAGCCTCGGCCATACCCAAAACAAAAAAGACAAATGAAATTAGAATAAATAGAGAAATAGAAAAGAAAACAAAAGAGGAAGGGAGAGTGATAACGACTGCCATCATTGGTGGTGGTGTTGGTGTGTTGCCCTGTCGTTGATGGTTGGGTTCGTGGGTCTCAATCATTACGAGTTGAGTGAAAGAGAGAGATTGAACCTACACTCCATCTCTGTTCCCAATTGTGTCTTTGGAGAAGAAAACCAGCATTCTGCCGCTCACAACCACCACTCGGCGATGACTTTTCTTCGAACCAACCTGGTCTTTCGCCATCTCTCCACACCTTTTTCTCTCTAACCCATTCTTTTAGACCAAAACCACAAGCTGATGTTCTTAATGGTTCGAACCCTCAAGGCCAAAACCCAAATGAATTCACAGGACTGACCCAATCTCACTTTATCTCCTCTGTCAATTTAGATCTCAAGCTGCTCTCTTTGAAAATGAGAGAGAGGTACCTTTGACTTTTCATGTTCTAGATTTGGGGAAGAAATAACAAAAGTGTTCTTCCCGAAAAATAATGAAAGCTAATGAAAATTTTTTTTATTTAGTTATTAGATTTTAATGTTTGTTTTTAGTTTAATTTTCTTTTTGTTCAAACATTATGTGAGATGACTTTTTCAAAAAATTAAAATGATGCTCTCAAAAAAAAAATTTAAACGAAGACATGACATTTTTTAAATGACAAATAATTTTTATAATATTATTTTATTCACCACGTCAGTATTAATTGTACTAATAGTGTACTCTGTTTGCCACATCAGCAATTTCTATTAAGTGAGTAACAATAAGGACCAAAATGAAACGCGTTAATTGATTTAGGGACTTAAAATGGTGAAATGAAAATGTAGGAACCAAAATGAAAAAGATGCAAAATGTAGGGACTAAAAGTGCATTTACACCTTGAATTTTTTATGAACTATAAATTTTATTCAAAAAATCAACAAAACTTACAGAGAGGGTTTGAGAGCCTCGGTCTTAATAACAAACTCAGAACAAGAAGGGTCAAAACCTATGTTAAATTAAGATCCAAATACATTATTAAAAAAGTAACGCTAGGCCAAAGTGTAAGTCATTTTATTTGCCCCCTTAGAATATCCACAATGATTTTTTCAATCCTATCCTATTTTACCATCCCAAAAAGCTACTTTATCAATTATACAATATAATTTTGCTATACTTCTAGCATCCCGACTTTTATTTTCCTATTCTACTCATTAAAATAATATTTCTACACAATAAAATAATATATCCCACAATCACCATCATCTACAATACAACACATTATTTATTCTTTCTCTCTCTTTCTTTCTGTTCAAGAACCACAATCACTACCACCGCTGCACTACACACACCTGACACCACCACCAGCAAATCATAATCTACTGTCAACACCACAAAAAAAAAAAAAAAAAAAAACAAAAAAAAAAAACACACACAACCCATGGTCAACCCATTCAAAAAATCATTATCGAAGCCATTAGAGCTCTGATTTAAACCTTTGTCAAACCCATTTAAACCCATCGGAGCCATCACCAACAAACCTACGCTGCTGCGCCACCAGACCCATGCCGCTGCACCTACTACCCAAGTCGTTGCACCACCAAACCCACGCTGCTACATCCACTGACCACGCCGTAGCCCACCAAAATCACACCTATTGAAATCAACCCACCGCCACCCACCGACCTAAAACCCACTCCCACACAAAACACAACCCACCTGACACACACAACCCACGCAACCCAATACTAACCCACCGCGATCTCCATTGCTAACCATTGCGAAGCCACACAATCTTCACCCACAAACACAACAAAAATTTATGAAAACCGGATTGCTCAATTCGTCGCTGGGTAGCTCGATTTTGTTGAAACTTGAAGGAAGCGGATTCACTGTTGGGAAGCTTGAAGAAAGTTGATTTTGTTGACCCACGCAGAGACGCCGATCCAAACCCAGCCTGCCGATCCATGCCAATCCAACCTCCAAAATCCAAAACCCAGCACCGGTGCAAGCTTTAAACAAGAGAGATGTGAGAGAGGGAGTGAGGAGGGAGGAGCTATTGTGAGAGATAGAGAGAAGAACTGAAAGTCAGAATGAGAGAGAGAGAGAGATGAGAGACCGTGGAGAGAGAGGTTTACGCATAAAATATTAACATACCTTTTACCATTGAACTATAGTGTGGTTCTGCATTTAGAATTGCACAATAGCACAATTGTATTTTTTTTTTTTTTTTTTTTTTTTTTTACAATAGTGACATTTTACAACATCCAATGGAGAGAGCATTTTGGGCTGAATGGTTTCTATAAGCTTAATTTTGGCATTTTGCCATTCCGTTGCTGATGCTCTTAATGTTACACAACAACCAGGGGTAAGCGAAATCAAATTGAAAATTTCACTGCAAATACCTTTAATTCTCCAGAGAATATTTTTGCAAAAAGATGATAAGGAGTCAACATAGCTTTTGGAGTTACTTTCAACGACAACGGATTTTGCTTCAAGATGTTTTGCTAAGGATAAGGCCCAGTTAATAGCTTCTGCCTCTGCTTAGAGAAGGAGGTTTGTATTTACTCTCTTAGCCCAAGCGAATACCCAGTTACAAACTCTCCTCTCCAATCTTTGGCAACAGCTGCAATGGAAGAACATAACCATCCTTGAAAGCTACATCAACATTAATTTTGATTGAATCTGTTTCCACCACACCTTTGCAATGGTTTCGACACTTGGAGGCCCAACTGATTCACAATGGACACCCACACATATAGATTGGATATGCTTATGCTTTTCTCCTATGTTTATAGGGCCTATATTCATCCCAAAAAAAGAAAAAACATAGGGCCTATATTTGTGGACCTAACATACATGTAAAAATGATGTTGCATAGCTTCTTTATCTTCTTTTTCTTTTCTTTCTTTCTTTTTTTTTTTTTTTTTTTTTTGGAGAATCTGCATAGCTACTGATTTGGTCGAGCTCCAGTAAGTCTCAGTCTGTCCCTGTTGATAGGCCCATATTAGGAACAAAATTCTGCAATCCATTATAATGTTTTGGTAAGAAGGCTAAGTGGAAAGATGGATAAGGGTATAAGGAAAATTAGAAACAGCGAATGAATTGTATGTTTTTTACTGTATTGTAAATTAAAAATATTGAAGAAAAGATAAGGAAAAGAGAGGGCATTTTTCATTTGCACAATTGCACTCAACATATTTCATCCTCCCAAACTAAGAGTGAGGGTGAGAATAAAATGATATGCATAAGCAGCTGGATAGATTTACCCCTATAACTTATCAAACAAAAACATGCAGTTATTTGCTACAAGATTTTTGTTTTCACTTTTCCATCCTTTTTATTAAACGCCAGTAATGGAAAATAACAGTATTTATTTTCATTCCTTTTTACAATTTTACTTCTTCATTTCTTTTCTGACCTCCCTCCTAAATAAAACTGAAGTGGCAAAGTGGAAATCAGACATTTTGATGGCAACATAGGCCATGTATAGCCGCTTATTGACCGTTTGATTCTTTTTAGACCTTAGTTGCGTTAAACTTGATATAGTTTGCAAGAAAAGTTCGAGGCATACCTTAAGTTGTGCTTTGCTAATTGTTCTAAACTTGTAAATTGTAATGCTCTAATTGTGGACAAGCTTGCCACTATTGAGTGTACCTCTACCTTATATGGGGAATAGGAAATTCAATCAACCAATATTGTAAACCCATAAACCTCGTCTACCTTCCCATCCCTGAAACTGTTGAAGCAATGGATAAATTCAATGCCTAAATTAAAATCCCCTCTACGTGTAGAGCAAGAAATTAAACCCCGTGGCTCTAGTGGGTCTAGTTCAAATGCAACCCCAATTTGACCTTAGGGAAAGAATTTGATTATAAACCTTGCAAATCCTGATTTTGACCCCTCAAATATATATATATATATATATATAATATATTTTTTTTTTATTAGCAGAATGAAGTTTGGACTAAATTGCATACTTCCAAACAAAATGTAAATTTTCTTGTTGGATGTGTAGCTTTGTATGTTTAGAATTACTTTAAAACATATTCAATTTTAAGTGTCCATTTGGAATAACATAAATTTATTAGCTTAAAAAAAAATTAGAAAAATGATGTTTTGAAAAATTATACATTAGTTGACACCTGACAGAGAAAGCTATGACATAATAAAAATTCACTTAATTAATTTCACAACATTCTCAAATTAGAATTGATAAAGACTGTAACCAAGTTTGTCCAAAATAGGAGAAGGTTGGGCCTGGGGTTGGTGCGGTTGTTGGGCCTGTGGTTGGTGTGGTTGTGTTTGTTGGTAGGCCAGACCTGATGGTTGGGATGGGCTTAAACATGTAGGGTTGTTGAATTTTGATAGACCCGGCTCAAACTTTGGGATGAGAGAAACCCACGCGAGACAAAACAAGATAGGATGGGTCTAGCTAGCATGACATTTTTGCCATCCTTAAATGAGAATTGAATTTAAACTTCACTTGCTTGCAACAAAGTGAGACAGAAAATCTTACCTTGTATCCAAATTTTTAATTTCAAATATGCTCGTTACAAGTTTGCAATTCACAAAATTCTTTAATCATTTAAGAGTTTTTTTTTTGGGGGGGGGGGGGGCATATGATTGTAAAATTAAATTGTTTTTTTTCTATTCATCAGCATTATCATTTGAAAATATGACAGATGAAAACTTTCTTCATACTCTTCCATTCAAACCAATTTGAATTTCTTGAATGGTGAAATCTTCGATTTAACTAACCTATCTCTAAAAAGAAAAAACTAAACCAACCTACAGATTTTGTTAAGCATGATTTTTTTAAAATAAAATTTTTATTCAACTAAGTAAGCTCACTTATTAATGACTACAAATTATACAACATATCATTAAAATGTTATAGCCTTGTAGGGTTTAAACTATCCAACTAACGTATAGCTATTTAGTCATTTGCACCAATAGGAATATAAAATGAATAATTATAGAATATTTCAAGAGTACCATAAATTTATATTCTTTCCTCTTAAATAATAGTGAATTTCATTAAATAAATTTTTTTAAAAAAAACTGATAATTCTTGTAAAAGTAGGAAGTACAAGTCTTGAAATATTTTATAATTTTTCATATAAAATTCAAAACTTCCATTTAGATTAAGTATTTAATAAGTTGTTGAGTTGAATGGAAGCCTTAAGTTTTATGCAACTCCCCTCTCACCTATGTTGAATTAACCCCCACTGGCAGTCGCTCTCTAGTTGTGTCCTCCCCAAATTGATCACTAGACCGTCTAAAGCGATATGCTATTATTGCTAGCTAACGCATTCAATGATCAATTAATTTCTGTCTCAATTCAACGTGATATCATTTCATCCACACCACCTACTCTATTTCTTGTGACCAAAGGCAACACCACTATAGAAAGTAGAAATTGCTTATTGGAGCAATATTCCTTAAAATAAAATTTAAAAAAAAAAAAAAAAAAAAAACAAACAAACAAACTGGAAGTGTAAGTCCTGAAGGAAAGAGACAAAAACCAAAAATGCACACACAAAAAGGGAAAAAAAATCCAAAAATTCAACAGTGTTTTGAGGCAAGAAAAGCCAACGTCTGTATTTCTGCCATGAGGATCAGCAGTCTTGAAGGTTAAGCCCTCAATAGCTTCTAATAATGTTGCCAAATGCCAAGGAACTTCCTCATTTCAAATGAAAATCTTAACAATATTACAGAGATTTAGTTTTAGTTTGGTATACCTATTTCCTCTTTTGGGGAAGTCAAGGAATACTAGATATTGGTTTAAGAAATATTTTTGAGTACTTTTTATGAGAAAATAAAAGGTAATTGATTTTTTTTTTTTTTTAGTCTTTTTACATTTTCATAAAAATTGTATTAAAATATTAACAAATACCATTAGGACACCAATTAACTACCCTTCATTTATTTATTTTACTTAAGAAAATAAATAGAATAAAAGCATAATTGTACTGTACCTTACAATGAAACTTTTTTTGTTTTTTCCTCCTTAACTTTTTGGGTCTAGTATTTTCATGTAATCCATATATATACCAAGGCATCAAAATGAACCAGATGTGTAAAAAAATGAAATAAATACTTAACACTTGTATGTTCTACCTCGCATAAAGTAGGAAAAATCACTAATTAACTAAATCCAAAGCCAATTATCACTTAACTAAATACAAACCCAATAGAGTTGCTGTCTTGTAGTTAGGCTTTTGGCCATGTGATAGATTCTGAAATCGAACCTTTGTGAGGGGCATATTCATAACACCACTTCAGCTTAAAGACTAGCATCTTCTGTCATCTTAAATTATTAAATACTCTTTATTGGGATTTGTGGTGAGGCTATTATTTTTCAATGATATTGAGGAGCCATTTTACATCCCTAACTTCGTAATTCTCCTCGTGGGTCCATTTAAGCCTTCTTCTTTTTTTAGTAAGGGCGAGCCCACCCACCCACCCACCAAAAAAAAGCCTTCTCTTTTTCTTTTTTTATAAGCCATTTAAGCCTTCTTAAATCTAACATATAAATGACCCTACACATTGCGGTTTCAATTTGCAAAGTCTGCGAACCCACCCACTTAAATTCTTAAGTCACATATTACTAAAAACATTAATTATTGTTACACACATTGAATTATATATACTCCAACTAAAATTAAAGTACAATTTTAACTATCACTGATGTACTAAAAATTATATGGCTCCCTTCATAGTTCAAATTTTTACCTCTCAAACATGATCAAAGAAAGTCTTACCCCAAAGCTCAATAAATTTGGGAACATATGAGGAGAGTGTAAGTTTAGTTTTACCCTCTCCCCCAGACAGAGCTGACACAGGCACGTTATGGTGCTAAGAAACGACGTGGTGAGCAGGGTTAAGTAGAAGCACTTTGCAGAGTGGACTATACATAGCACAAGTCACGACCAGCACATGACGCAGCCGCTCCTTTTCTTGGACTCTTGTGCTGAAACTGACCCTTCATGCGTTTTGTCTATCTTTGCTCCTTCCCATTACTCCACTTCCACATTTATTTTTGCTCGTTACACTGAGATTTCAAAGAGACGTTGAACCTTGGCAATTATGTGTCCCCATCTCATCTGGATCCTCATGCCCATCACCATCATTTGCCAAAGCAATAGTGCTTCTTCTTTTTTCTCCTTTCAATTAAGCCTATACACCTTTTTGTATTTTTTTAGTAAAGCCTAGACACTATCTTTCACAGGGCCTAAGGTAACATTTTTTTGTTGCTAATGAAAATAGTTTCGTATTTTGGAAATCAATTTCTCTAAAAAGAAAATTTGTGAGGAGTACTTATTAAATATCTTTCCCACCCACGAAAATGAGATCTTTATGGATTGGATAAAAAATTTTCATGAAGTTTGTATAAAATGATGTTACATCATTTGCAACTTACCACCTCAACAACCTCATATTATTATTATTATTATTATTATTATTATTATTATTATTTCATTATTTGGGTTCAGATTCAACCATGGGTTCATTATTTTTTTCATTAGTAAGGGTTTGAGGCTTTTTTTTTTTTTTTTTTTTTTATGGGGTTTTGAGGCTTTTAGCACACCAAAGAGCAAAAAACCATTCCATATTGCTAAGTTTTGTTAGCATTTGCCACTGTAGCAAAGCTACACTTCTTTAATATTATTATTATTTCTCTTTCCCTTCTCTCTCCTCTCACGTTAGTTCCAAACATCTCTCTTTCCTCTCCACCTCATGGGATCACCACACCATATCAAAGCGTTCGTTTTGACGGCAATGGTGTGGATTTCAAACAGTGATGGTATTGATCATTGGATCTCTCTCCTTACTGCCCGGCAGTGGTATGGTTGGGTCTCAAATGGCGATGGTAAGATCTTGGTATGTGGATTTTGCAATCATTTTGTGATGTGGGTTTGGTGGTGGGTGGTTTAATTTGTTGGAGTGTGTTAAAAGTAGTAAAAATAGTATTTTAAAGTCCATTTGGGAACAATTTATTTAACTAAAACTGAAAAAAAATTTATGAAAATACTGTAAATAAACCTAAAAATTAGCTGAAATAGTATAATAGAACCCATGATGATGATGCTGAAAATCGTTGGTAAGTCACACAATTTTCACGTGTTCTCGATGGAAAATCTGCACAACACAAAAGCTGAAGACCTTAAGAGGAGTACCAATGTGGTACCGGCGAAATACCCTCCAACAGTCAAGTTAGAGGAAATCTCTTATTCACAACTCTAGAGAGCTAGAGTTAGAGTGAATTATGTATATCTTGATTTATGAGGGTTTTGAGATATTTATAGTAGAGTGGGGTTGAAATCTGTGCCTTGGCTAGGAAGTTCTTTCCATCTAGGAGAGATCCTCTTGGACTTCGCATATCTCCTAGAATTCTTTTCTTTATAGGAGTCTTCTTGGTTATGGTTAAGTGTGTGGCGCAAGAACTCTCCTTATACAAGTATGCGTAGAGACCAAGTAAGGTTTATGGATGGAGGTTCGCTTACCCTCTTCAACTTTGTTCCCGTCAGCCAGCCAAGTCGTCACTTTATTAGGGTCGTTAGCTTGTAGCGTTGATCCCATTAGGGTCGTCACCTTACGATCTTCAGCTTAATGTTACCAGCTTGCTCCCTTCAGCCTAATGTCACCAACTATGAGATGGAGCTGCGGACGTTACAAGGTGGTTTAATAAGCAAAGCTGATGAGCTTGTTATTCTCGTTGCCTTTCATTTCTTCAAGATCTAATTATAAAGTTGTCCTTATTACATGAATAGTATTAAAAAGTGTAGTAAGACTCATGAATAGTAGCAAAAATAAATTAAATAGTAAAATAAGCTGAGTAAAACTCTAATGACAAATGCACACTAAGGGTGTGTTTGGTTGAAGTGAAAACAGGGAGGATGAAAAATATGGTGAAAAATGACATTTTTCACTATTTGGTTGAGAGGGAGAGGGAGAGAGAAAAGTGGTGAGGCCCACAAGTTTTCTCTCTTCCCCCTTTAAAATATAATCTCTCTAAATTGAAGAGAAAATTTGAGTAAAAAGTGAGAAATTTTTTTTGACAAAATTACCCCACCTTTCTTTCTTTTTTTTTTTTTTTTTTTTTCTTCTTTTGACTTTTTCACTGTAACGTTAGTTTTTTTTTTTTTTTTTTTTTTCTTTTTTCTTTCTTTTGTTTTGTCAGGGTTCTTCTTCTTCTTCTTTTTTTTTTTTTTTTTTTTCTCTCTTAATTTTTATTTTTATTATTTTTTTAAGAAACACTATTTTTTGAAATGTCAACTTTCACCTATACACAATCTTTTTAAAAAGTATAATGTATTACTTTTTGTTTTATTTAAGAGGGACATAATAGTAAATTTATACAAAATTTATTTTTAACCAAACCAAAAAGTTTTTTATCCCTCTACTTTTCCACCCTCTCAACCAAAAACAACTGAGAAAAGCTAAAAAAATTTTTATCCTCCCACTTTTCCATCATTCCTCTATTTTCTATCATCTCACTTTTTCATCCTCCCAACCAAACGGACTTTAAGGGTTTATTTAGGTACAGCTTCTTTAGCTAAAAGTGAAATTTTTTTTCCCAAAAGTACTGTAGATAAAACTAAAAAAATAGCTGAAATAGTATTGTGAAACTCATGTATAGTACCAAAAATTACAATGAGACCTATAAATAGTACCAAAAATAAGTTGAATGGTAAAAAAACTAGTTTTATAAACTAATGACAAACACATAGTGTCCGTTTGGAAAATATTATTTTTACCAACTTATTTTACTATTTAGCTTATTTTTACTACTATTTATGGGTCTCATTGTATTTTTTGGTACTATTCATGAATCTCACTATACCATTTCAGCTAACTTTTATATTTATCTATAGTACTTTTAACAAAAAATTTCCATTTTAGCTAAATAAGTAGTTGCAAATGAATACTTAGTGTTTTTAAAAGCACGCCAATACTAATACTAATGCTCTATTACAAGTTATAGAAAATGTGCTTAATTGGTCCCCTGCTATGTCCATTGACATCATAAAGATCTCCAACGTTTATATAATAGTCACATCAACCGACGTACGCATGGCAACCTATGCCCACTTAAGATTCAACTATAAATCTACAAAATTTGGACCCACGCACACACAATAAGGCCAGGCCCACCACCATGAACATTTTATTGGGCAATCGACCCAACAACCGAGTAAGAAACTGAAAAAAAAAAAAAAAAATTACTACAAAGAATTAACTCATATAAATCCATAAAAAGGATTCTCAAAAGATCACAATTCACATTGGTATCTGCCAAAAGCTGAGTAGAACTATTAAATCCTTTTGAAGTACACTACACTCATATGATTCTGTCAAATGCAGATTACAAATACTATATGATAAAAATAAAGTATTCTAAAATAGACAAAAGAAGAGGTGAGACGACTAGTCAAACCCACGACTTGATTAGCTTTAGAAATAAACAAAAGTGAGCAACAAACACAAATAAGGAGGATACAGCCTTCCTCCAATGGATCAAACACCTTTGCGGTTTGCAAAAACAAAAATGGGGCAAACCCAAAAAGATAAAAAGGAACACCCCACATGATACACCAAACCAAAGTTGACAACCCAAAAGGCACCCATTTTTGATAGGATCAAAAGGCTAAAAATGAAAAGACATTCACATAAATTAGTGCCCTTAGAAGGGCTGATTTTTTTCAAGTGACCAAATATATAGGCATGGCCGAGGTAGAGAACCTTTGCTGCTGTACTTGTTGTTGCTCCATGTTAAGCTCTCTGAGACTCAAATACGGTATGTCCACCTCACCTTTCGTCGCCGGAGTTAAGTTCCGGCGAGAGGACCAGAGGAGGGACGGCTCCGACTACTTGTACGGTAC
Source organism: Castanea mollissima (assembly GCA_014183005.1). Lineage (NCBI taxonomy): Eukaryota > Viridiplantae > Streptophyta > Magnoliopsida > Fagales > Fagaceae > Castanea > Castanea mollissima. The sequence continues at coordinate 10,799,922 of JACAVU010000008.1, forward strand.
GGCGTGGAGGACCCACTTGTGCTCTCGGTGATGTACACAGCCCTGAAATAGAGGCTCTAAAAGCTCGAGCCCTGGCTTGATGACTCTTCACGATGATGATCATGACCATGATGACTATGGTGGTGTTGGTTAAGGTGGGTCCACTTCCATTTGAAGAAAAGGAAGGCACTTCTCCACCAGCGCTTCTTCTTAACCTTGTGGGTCTTCTTCAAGTCGTCTTTGGAAATGGTTTTTGAAGCTTGAAGTGGATGGAGTCTATGGATCTTGTGGTTTCACGCTTGTGCTTCCTTGCTTCTTCTAAGACCTTGTGTTATTACGAGGAAATAGCAAGTGGGTCAGACTCCCAGAAAACTTTATTACACAAAGAGTTAGTATAGTATTAGTACATATAAGACTAAGTCAAGAAAAACAAAACAAAGATGGAGTTTTTAGAAAGACCTGAAAGTAGTCAATTTGAGGATCAAAACCATAGTCACTGAAGTGTTGGGGTTCAGGCATGGGAAAGATGGGTGATTTGTTTGACATATTTTGTTTGTTGTTGTTTTTTCTTTGGAAGTGCTTTTTTTGTTCTCTGTCTTTGCTTTGTTGTGTCAATGCAGCGTGCGCGTTGAGGCAGAGAGGTGAGGTTGGAAAGAGTGTGGAAATTGCAGAGAAAGGAGGGAGAGGAAAAGGAAAGTAAAGGTGAGTGATTGTGATAGAGAGGGGGAAGTGGAAAAGGGGATTTGGTTTTGGCTTTGGCTTTGGGGGCTCAAGAATGAAATGGCCGTTGGCATTGGCATGCCCTAGTAAATGCCATTCCCATCTTTTTGACTTCCAAGGCTACCCCCTATTTATACTGCTATTTATTAGAGTATTTTATTTAATTTATTATACACGCAAGATTTAAGAGTCTGTTTGCTTGCTGCAGAAAGTGTAGCTTTAATTGTTGAGGGTGTGTCTCTCAACAACCAAAAAAAATTGTTGAGGGCGTTTTTTTTTTTTTAATGGATTATGAGAAAATTTAACTGTAGTCTTCACAATAATTAAGGAGGGTTTGTTAGTAAACCATTTTAAATAAAATTATGAAAAAAAAAAGATCAATTAATTTTTAATATATATGTAGAGAAATGTTAATAAATGCCCTTAGAACATTGTTTAATAATTCATTTAAAGAAAGTTTTTATGAAGCAAGAAAGAAAAATAATTAATGTTTTAATTTTTTTTTTTCATTTTCTATAAAAATGATATCAAAACTTTCCTAAAATGGATTGTTAATTAATGTCCTAAGAACACTCATTAGCATGACTCATATATTTTTTATCAAAATAGTATCAAAACTTTTTTAAAAATTGTTCGTTAACAAATGCACTAAGGCTTTAATTAATGTTTTACAAGTTTAAATTTATCCTAAAGAGTAAATTTTATTACTATTTTCTTAGAAGTTGAAAATTCAATTTTAATAATGTCAAGAGCCTTATAACTCAAAAATATAATTATTTTATTTTATTGTGATGGATGTGAAAAGTGTTCAATGTTTTGCAACTTTTGGGAGTGATTTTAGCTAAACAATTTGTTTCCGTAACTAATTTAGATGATAAATTGTGGAACTAGATAAAATTAAGGGTGTTGTACTGCTCATATGGAATCTATCATTCATTCAAAGATGTAATCGGGACGTTTTCAAACATGTGCTATTCAAGTTTGTTGGGGACTTAATTGAGTAATAATATCATAACAACTTTGACTTCAAATGCATTACAATTAGGTTATGTGATAGTAATATCTTTAACAACAATTATGCACAACCTTCAAGAGTTACGTAGTTGAATTAACACATTTTGGTTTCATCCGAGATTTTAATTACTAATTCCTCATAAATAAATAATAATAAAAATTATTCCCAACCTAAATGGTTGGGGCATCTTCATTGAACCTGCCCATTTATGGATTTGACACAGCAGAATGAAAGCAAATTAATATCTCACCAGCCAAAAAAAAAAAAAAAAAAAAACCGATTGAAGACTGAAGAGGGTTACATATTGAGGAGTCTAAATTTTTTGTCCTACTTTTTCTGCTCCACTTTATATTCCACCAATAAAAATTTGACACGTGTTCATCTAATTAATTAAATACTATCATTATTCACTTATTAATGCTACCATTATTAATTAACAGTAGTATTTAATTAATTAGGTGAACACGTGGTAAGTTTTGATTGGTGGAGTATAAAGTGGAGCAGAAAAAGTGAGACAGAAGATTTGGACTCCATATTGAGTAATTTGAAGTGTTGAAAACTTTAAATGGCCTTTAAAGAGAACATCTGAACAATTAGAACCGAGTAAGAAGAAAAAAAAAAAAAAAGCATTAAACCCTAACTTAGAGCATTCTTATCTAGTGTGTCAAATGTCAAATATTTGGCATTTGACACACTAAACACTAAAAAATCACTCTCATCAAGTATTTTAAATGTCATAATATTTGGCATTGATGAACAGTGCAATCTCAAATTTGAGACCGCATTGTTCACTAATTGTAAAACTTATATTATTTTTTTCTTCAGGTAGGGCCCGCTCTTTACTTCCTATTTTTTCTACCTTTCTCATTTCCATCTGTCTTCCCTCTCTCATTATTGCTCTGAGCGGCTGAGCCTCCAACCATTTCTCTGCTCTCTCTCTCTCTCCCTTTGCTTGATGTCTCTGCCTTCCTCTCTGACAAAACTCAGGCCAAAGCATCAAGCCAAGTCGATCTCTATCACAATGGGTTTTTTTTGTGATTTGATGGTAGATTCGATAATGGTTGTGTGGGTTATAGATTTGGCATTTTGGATTGGCATTCAACAGCGTTGTATGGGTTGTAGGTCAAGGTTTTGGGTTGGTTCTAGGTCATTGATTGATCAGTTAGGTTAAGGTTTTAGACCAATCTCTATTTTTTTTTATATATAAAATTTGTGAGAGGATTCTGGCGGTGGTGTTTGTGATTTTGTGGCATTGGTGGTTATGGGTCTGTGTCGATGATGGTTATGGGTTGGTGGATGTGAGTTTGTGCCCATGGTGGCGGTAGATTTGTTGTGAGTATGAGTTTGGTAATGGGTTTGTGTCAGTGTTGGCTGTCGGTATTGGTAGTGATTGTTGTTGCGGCAGTGGTTGTTGTTGCGGCATAGGTAGTTGTGTCATTGTTGTTATTATTGTTGTTGTTGTTATTGTTGAGAAAATAATATATTATGC